>JAJHSJ010000002.1:113031319-113117838 GCA_021015155.1 Magnolia officinalis
TGAGTCACGCAGAGTATCTGCGTATGAATGCATAAGGGTTGGAGTGTTATAGCTTGATACGCAGAGCTATTTGAGTTTAACACTGGGATAAGACAGTGTGGAGCCGTGAGAGAGAATTGTGATGGGTTTTAAACTCTCATCCCCACATAATCTATATAAGGTAGCGAGGTCCCCGACCCTACACCATTGTAGAAAGATAAATCCCATCTACTGTTCTACAAACGGGTGTGAAGGAGAGGAAGATCCTAGCATTATTTTTCTAGTATTCTGCTTCTTCGTCTATAGCGTCTTAGTTAGGTAAGCCATCAAAACCCTAGATCTTTATGTCATATCCACAGCAAGATCTCTGGGACTTCCGCATTAAGCTAAAATAACAGTTGATATTAGAGCCATTGTGCATAGGTATGGATGATCGAATTCATATATTACAGATTCAGATTCAAATTAGGTTTTTCGAATTCGAAGCCCATATTGGAAAGTAGGGTTTTTCAATTCGAAACCCATATCAGAAATTAAAGTTTTTCGAATTCGAAACCTATATTGGTAATTACGTTTTTTTTTTTCAATTTAAAGCCCGCATTAATAATTAGGGATTTTCGAATCCCAAGTCCAGAATTAGGGATTTCGAAGCCCAAATACAAAATTGGGGATTTCAGTTCAACCTCAAATCCAGTTAAAATTAGGGATTTCGAATCCCTGTATCCAGAAGTCAATTAGGGAATTCGAAATCGAATCCCATATCAATGTCTAGGGATTTCAAAACCTGAATCCCTAATTGGGAATTTCAAATTCTATTTCCCATATTCAGATTTGGATTTTTTGGATTTCGAATCTCAGATCGACAATTTGGGGATTTTCGATTCAAATCCCATATTAGAAGTCAAGGATTTTTGTTTCAAATCCCAAATCCAGCATCCATCAGGGATTTTACAACCCCAAAATTAGATGTTAGGAATTTTAATCTCCAATCTCAGTATTAGGGACTGTGATTCCCAAATTATTATAGGGATTTCAAATCTTACATCCCGAAATTTAGTCACGGATTAGGGATTTCGAAATACCTAAATCACAAGTTAAGATTTCAACCTGCATCCGTTTGGCCACCTATGTTGACTTTGATAGAGGAACACAGTAGCTTGATCTTCAGCCACCACTCTATTCTCGATCTTCCCTCTCTTCCATTATTCGGTGTCCTAGAGATTCCAGTGAATATGCGACCCGTTATCCAGCCCATCTGCAAGTAGCTTATCACCGGAAACTATGGGCATGTCGTCCAGCATCTTCTCACTTCCAACGTCCAATCGCTGGCCCCGAGAGAGAGATATAGAGAGAGAGAGAGAGAGCATTGCCTCGACCCTCTACAGCTCATCGTCGTTGGAATGAAATTAGGGATTTCTTCCCCTATTTTCGAACTAAAGAGGTTATATATGGAATCGGATCAGCAGACCTGACTGTTGGCTTGCGGGTCCAAATTTAGGACTCGCTAACGTTTACTTGTTTGTGTTGATGGGCCCTGGCCTATTATCTGGGCCCATTGACCATATTTTGGGCCATGGGATTTTATTCCATATTTGAGCAATGATCTGAACCGTCTGTTTATTCAATCAAAGCATATAACCTAACTCATTTACCAGGAAGATGATCTAATAAGTATTAAGAATTTTAGATTGAGGTATCCATCTCATGGACACCTACGCATGCATCTATCCATCCAAATTTCCATGCTGACCATCTATCATGTGAATGTCGATAATTAAAATTGTTATGCTCACTGAACATGTCTAGGTTATACAGAGTCTTGAGTCGGCATTATTAAGAGTCCATTATCCATCTTCTAAGAGTTGATATAGGCCTTTTAAGAATAAGGAAAAGTGGAACATAATCGTCTGTTACACTTTAAAAGTTTCTAATTTTCTAAGGGTTAATACCAACCACTTTGTGAGCCGTATCAGATTAATTTAGATATAATTTGGATGGTCTAAAACAGCGAGCTGTGATTGGAGGAGAGATCCTTACACGGATCACAACAGCTGGCCGGAGAAAACGGTGGGGATAGTTTTCCACTTTTGGAAGGGTCGTGTGAAGGTGTTTCTGGGCCGGATTTCAGCACACACACGTATGCTTGAAATTATGTTGGGTCCACCATACTGGATGGATTTTAGATTCCTACAACTTGAACGGTTTGGATTGGCTCAAGGTGGCCCATGCAGATCACAAACGATCGGTTTTAAGAGGGATGGAAACACAACTTTGTTTGTACGCATGCCCAGTTCAGCTAGAACTGTGCACATCCTCGTGGGCTTCAGCGCAGAAAAAGTGTTGGGTTTTAGTAATACCCAATCCCTGAACACGATGGACGGTTCAGATTGATCATGTGGGACACGATGGTGGGCCATTGATTGAGCAAAAACGTCCGTCCGTTTGAAACGGACGCTAGCGGGAAAACAGGAGAGGTCTTTTGCCTCTTTTGGCTAGGCACGGGTCAGAGGCATCTGACCGAGCCCCTTGGCTCAGTGCACAGCGGGTGCACACCCTGTTGTGCACGCTCACGACCTAGAGGTGGGGTCCACTTAGCTGTTTTTCCTTATCCACATCATCCATTCGTACCTAGAAGTCCACTCAGGGCCTTTGGCCAAATATCAGGTAGATCTAAAGTTTAGGTGGGCCCCACAACTTGATTTGGGCCTTATTCATGGATTCACGTTGATCTGACGATAAGGTCATCCCTAAATCGATCGTCAACAGTTAAAAGGTCCAAGGGACCACCTAACTAGAAATTTGTGGCTGGATTGTGGATCAGATGGCCTAATACACATTATAGTTAATTACAATGTTTTTAATATTGTTATTATTATTATTATCATTACTATTAGTTTATTTTATTTATTTTAAAGTTGTTTAGGTGTGTCTCATCTTGATCAGCACCATTTATTTACTCACTCATCCCCTATAGCGCTTTGATCAGAATTAAATTATTTTAATTTGTAAGTAAGCCACACTTGTGATCTCATGGACAACTAATAATTCACGCTAATCCAACGGTTGGATTTCTTCTAGATTTGATCACCACTGATCAAAAGGGTTTTTAAGGGCCCAAGGGCGATCCATACTGTGATTATTAGTGAGATTCAAGGCTTGTAAATCTCATTTGTGTTTACTCCTAACTTAACCTTGAAACTGGTGAACAATGGACTTGGTGATTCGGACCTTTCAAATGATGTTCTTTTGAGATCCATGCCATCTAGGATGTTATATATTTTCAAGTAGCAGATCCAGCCAAAAGTGGGGCGGATCTAACACTCAGGTGGGCCATACAGTTGAATTTTGAGTCCTACTCGTGGATTCTCGTAAATCCGGCATTCAGATCATCTTTATATTTGATCTTCATGGTTACTAGGGGTCCTTAATTGATCATAGGAAAAATTAACAGTTATTATCCTAATCAGATGGTTGGATTAGGGATTAGATGTCCTATTATACATTAATAACCTTATTATCACTTATCATTTTTGTTATTATTATTATTTTGTGTCACTTCTTCCACTCCTCTATAATTTGTGGGTCCACCCTTATCAGTGTCGTTTATCCCTTCTCCTATATGGCTTTGACTAAAGATTTGGCTATTTCAGTTTGTAGCGGGTCATAATAATAGGCTTCAACTTACGTTATCGACTTATTTTAAATTGATGGTTGAAATCGTGGATTTTGTACTCTATCGGTTGAGGTTCAGTGGTGGGTTGTGATTTATCAAATGATGGTTACTAATGCTAAGGTTATTATGTGTCTTCACACTGTTATGCAAAATTTGGATTATTGGTAACACCCGAGTATGCAAAAGTACAGGGTGTTATATGATCTAATGCACAAATTATGGTGGGGCTAAGAAATGTACCACATATTAAAGTTATGTTGTGTGGCACGCAATCTATTGGAGGGAGAAAATCAAACTGGTGTAATTAATGAGTGACAACACGGAACAACGACAACAGTCAACTGTGAAAATTTATTTCTTGCTAAGAGTTGAATTTAGAAAGTTAGTAAGGTGAGCATTTTGCCATGCAAGGTCAATGTTTGAAACTTCACAAGAATAGTGGGAAACACCAACTGTTCACACGTGGCTGTGGGTAATAAGGCAGCTTGGGTGCCTTTGTTACACTTTCAATTAGCCTTCAAGTTTTACCAATGTGATCCAGACTTGATTGTAGCCGTACGTGTTGCAAACCATGGTCTGGTTAGGGATTTTGATGGTACGAAATGGTTTTTAAGTTGCTTTGTTGACCTCTGCATTGACATTGCACCTAAGTGACCGTCAATCGTGCCTGCACGGCAGATCAAAATGTGCATTGAATGGTCAAAGACTGTCATGAACTAGCATGTGCAAGGCCTCTTACTTATATAAGTCAGGTCCAGATGTAGGTTTTGCCATCCATACCAATACAGCTCTCCGTGAAATTGTATTTTCTTAAATTCTATTTTTTTGTGCCATACATTTTTTTTTTTGGGTATTGTATCTATGTATAATCAACTCCAAAAACATAATACAATATGCTCTTTTTGTTGGGTTTGTTTCAAAAGTGATGTGGATCGATCACCTACATTGATTGTTGCAAATTAATTAAGAGAAACTAGCCTTCATTGTATATTGGCAACGGACCTTCGCAAGCTGTCTCAATGCAATTCATAGTAGAGACAAATACCGTCTTAAAGAAAGTAATTTTGTAACATGACTTGAGCCATTTTCCCTTTGGTTTAGTTTACAATTGGTTTATTCTCCTAATAGAGCTTTTCTGAATTTGAATATGTCATTTGAAATGCATTTGGCTTTCTTAAAATTGAATTGCTGAATTCTTTCATGATGTTTGAATGCAGCTGCCCATGGACAAATGCCACCATAAATATAAGGCATACTTGGCATCAATATGCAATCCAATCCATTCACCTGATGTGCCTTGTCAAGATGAAAATAAATTTAAAAATAAAAATAAAAATCACTTAATTTCAAATTTTAATTGGGCCACACCATGTGAATATAGGGGTTTTAAGTATACTTTTAATAGGGTGGCTCGCCTAAAGTGTTGAATCGACCAGTGTTTTGAGATAAGGTCAAAAAAGGTGGTATACCTATTGGATGGTGTTGATTTCATGCAGGTTAATGCTAGTAAGCCTTTTAATTTCCTAGTGCCGGCCCTAACAGAGGTCAAAGGTTATAGCTCATTCTTTTAATTAGACTCTGATCTGATACATATGACTAGTTCAAAACAACTCAGATTCAATCCTACCCGATTTGATTGGATACCAAGACTCTCCAGTCAGTCTCCAACCCAGCCAACATCAACCTATCCATTCATCAAGAGAGCTACAGAATAGAAAATATATAGTAACACTGGCGCGTTATCCAATAATAACACTGCCTATTACAGAGAGAACCGGTCATCCCAGACCAAGCATCATCCTAAGATACTTTTCATTATTTAGACATATATAAGAGACCGGTACTTTGATCCTTGTTACTTCTCAATGGCTGGGGTCACGCAAATCTCACATTTGTCCTTGATTACCGTACATGTGCATGTGGGGGGCATGGACTTGGTGCAAACGCAATCATTCTTGCATTCCGACGGACAGTAGTTCCTCACATAGCTGCATCGGCATGGTTGCGGTGGCCAGATTGGAAGGCAGACGCAAAAGTCACAACATGGTTCATCTTCTCCGTCAAGTACTGAAAAAGCATTAGGAAGGTGAACTGTTATTATTTTAATATTATCATCATTACCACTAACCATCATATCTTCTGTACGGATTTGAGGAAGTAAATATGGGTTTTGGGAATTCATCACATGCTTTCCAACTCATTAGTAACTATCACGTGTTGGAGTTGTGCTGGGCCCACTGGGAGGTGGGACTGCCATCCAGCCTGTTCATTAGATGAGCCCCACCGTGTTAGGCTTAAATATTAAATTTGTACTTCGCGAATAACTCAGGTGATAACACCGAAGGTACCAATGTGGGAAGTTGGGAGGGTGACGATCCACTGTAGAAACTTCAAGATGAAATGTGGGCTCTACCGTGTTGTTTTTTTGCCATCCAACCCCTTCATCTGATGTGCCACAACAGGATGAAGGGACATGACTTAACCTCAGACCATTCTGAAATTCAGGTGGGCCAAACCACCTAAATATATTGTTTTTACTAGTGATTCTATATGTCTCCCTGTGGTGCATTCCAACTGAGCTTTTGGATCAGGTTAACTGTTGGATGTACGGTGAACTTGAGGAGACGAACAAGATGCATGGTTTGGATTTTTAGATAGCTTGAAAGCATCTCACCATCCTGGTTGATCTACTCATGGCATGGTCAAAGCACTCCGTGACTCCATTCAGCTGGTTTGAACTTTAGACGGAAGCAGTTTGATTGGTGGCGCCACTCTGCAGTCACCATGATATATTTGTTAGATCCATGCCATGCCATCCATTTTGCCTTCTCATTTTAGGGCATGAGCCCAGAAGTGAGTAGATACAATGCTAAAGTGGACCACACCACAGAAAAAAGTAAGGATAATGACAAGATATTTTAGGTGAACACCTTTGTATAGTCCACAGTGTACAAAACAAATGGATGGCTAGAAGGGTTGGCCAATGGTCCATATATAATGATCACGTGGACACCGCCTCATGAGCAAGCTTGTCTGCCTTCCGAGCCAGAGAACCTACGTAATGGGGCCCACTTAACGGATGGCAAGGTTCTCACGTGTTGGAGGATCCGATCATTACATCTCAATGTAGTGGTAAGGAGCCCAGGCCACTGTTGACTGGCTGGGCATAACAGAAAAAATAAAAATAAAAATAAAGGAACGTGTGCGACATAGGGATACGAATGGACTATTAGAAACTTAAAACAGGGGTGAGCAAAGTGCTCAGAAACGTCCCATATGAATGTGGCTGAACCAAAAGACATAAGACGGTTAGGCAGTTCAATCCGCCAATGGGAATCGCCAGATCTAATGGACCCAGCGTTCCTACCGGCTTGCCACGTGTATAGTGAGGATGAAAGCACTATATTACCTCCAGCAGTAAATGCATTGAATAAGTCCACGCGAGCGTGAAGCTGCAGGAAAGAGGTGGCAAGGAGAGCCACTATCAACATAACGCTCAAACCTTTCTTCTCCATTCCTATCTCCCTTCGCTGAAACTTCTCTCTCTCTCGTAGCTCCGACTTCTTTCCCTCCCCTTCATCTCCCATTTATACACGACGGAACAGTCAATGGGACCAATAGAAAAGTAACACGTGTATTTCTTTTTTTTCTAACCTTATGTTTAGGCAGTCACGTGCCACCTCTATCCTATGCTGAAGAGGCATTGAATAAGAGCCGCCGGCGCAAGAAGATAATTATCACGTGGAAAGTATGTATGAGATTTCATTGGTTACTGAGCAGGACACGCAAGCAAGGTGATAATATCGCTCCTACATTTTATTTAGGCATCTTCACAAGGATCACAAGGAATCTTACGGGCGTTAAATTTCACTATGTAGTTGAGAGGATCGGAAAGGCTGTAATTAGGTCAGATGACTTTCCATTTAATTCCTATTGAATTAGGATGCCTCCCGCCCTAAATGTTTAAAATTTTTTATATACGGGAGAAAGTTCTATAGGTCTGTGCACGATGATGTATGGATTATTTCCACAATGTCCACCTAGCCTTTGCAGAAACCCTTATCTCTCTAATAGCCCCGACTTTTTTCCCAGCCCTTCATCTCCCATTTATACATGATGGAACAATCAATGAGACCAATTAAAAAGTAACACGTAGGCAACCACATGCCACTTTTATCCCACGCTCAAGAGGCAGTGGATAAGGACTGATTGCATGTCTAGAAATACCATGGTATCATGGCCATCCAATCCCATGTTTGGGATAAAATTCTTGCTACAGTGAAAACACTGGGTGAACCAAAATCTTGTTAGGTGGCCATGGAATTGTAATCAACGACAGTCACTTGTACACATATATAACTATAATGTCACGTGTAAATAGTGTATATGGATGGATGGCATGGATAAACATATGTAGGAATGTGGGGCCCACATGTATATATAGTGGATTTCAAAATTCACAAAATCCCCGCATAGGACCAATTGCAATTCCATGGGATCAAATGCAATTCCATCCCACCTAATCCAAACCTTTTCCATCGTACTAGGATGATGGATGGAATTGCACGGGACCAAATGCAATTAATTTTATCCCACCTAATCCCATATAATACCACGCGCCAAACACCCCCTTAGATGATGATATTTTGGCATGTAAAGGCAATGTGCGAAACTTCACTAGAATAGTGTGAAACACCATCCAAGTACACACGATGTGAGCAATAGGGCTGCTTGAGTGCCTTCAGTGCACTTTTTACCTACGCATCTTCATAAGAATCATAAGAAGCCTCTAAAGTTTTCCGAATGTGATCCAAAACCAAGTAGAGCCATGTTGCAAACTACGGGTCTGACTAAGGATTTGGGTCGTGCAAAATGGTTGCTAAGTTGATTGATTGATATGGTATGCTAACATTGTGCCCAAGCGATGGTCGATCAAACCTATATTGCATATCAAAATTAAGATGATTTTTGAGTGAAATAACAGTTACACTGATATGTAAGAACTCTATAAGGTGGGCCTTATTGATCAACGGTCTAGATTGTCTTGATAGTTGGACTGTGTGATCAGGTAAAGCAGTGGCCCCACTTTAGTGTGAGTCACGCAGAGTATCTGCGTATGAATGCGTAAGGGTTTGAGTGCTATAGCTTGATACGCAAAGCTATTTGAGTTTACACTGGGATAAGACAGTGTGGAGCCGTGAGAGAGAGTTGTGATGGGTTTTAAACTCTCATCCCCACATAATCTATATAAGGTAGCTAGGTCCCCGACTGTTCACTCCCCAAGTATAGGGTTGTGATGTCGTAATAAACTCGGTAAGACCGAGGTCGAATCCACAGGGACTGAAACTCGTACGTATTCTGAAAATTACTAGAATTAGAACTAGGATAAGATGAAACCTAAATCGAATGATTTTTTGATGAATAATGGTGAAATAATTATCTAAAACTTAAGAATTCAGAGAGAGGGAAACTAGGGATTCAGAGGATCCACTTGTAGAGATCAGGGAGATCTATGGTCGATTCATGAACTCAACTGGACTTCGAGTCCCATCTTCATCCAGTTGGAAGATATAACCTGAAAATCAATGTGAACTTCCTTTTGATCTAGTTTTCAAATAGACGAAAGGTATAAGAATTAGATATGGTTCCATCACAAATCCATGCCCATGAGACAAGGTAATCAATAGAACTTAAACCAATCCATAACCATCCAGAAGATGTGTGAATGTTAGGAAGAATTCCATCATCCAACCATGTCCAAGGGGCAATGGTGAACAACAGGGTTTCCTGATTTCACAATCAAAATATGAAGAAGAATGAAATACTCAAAGCCATCGCAGATCTATTGTAATTTAAGTCACAACAAATCATTAAAAACTATGATTATTTCAATTAATCAAACTTAAACCAAACGTCAGTTCATAACCATAAATCAACACCATAGAATCGGTCTCATCACGCCACAAGCTTCACCTCTTAGCCCTAGCTAAGAGGTTTAGCCACACATGGATGGGTTAGATCTCATCAGAAATTTGAGAAGAAAAGCATAACCAAAAAAATGACAAACTCTTTCTTCTCTCTCCCTGTCTTTCTCTCTCTCACGTGAGATTCTTCGTCCAAAGCCTTCGATCCCCTGCTCCCCACGTCCAAAAACCCTTTTTATAGCTGCTGGAGTGGAGAAAATCGGATTTGGAAAGCTGTCGCACGCGCAACGAAAGTCTTTTCGCAGCCAAGTTCGGGGCCTCGAAACACGACACTTTCCTCGCTCAAATTCCAAAACAACACCGTCCCTCAAGACTTTCTTGGGTCCTCTACATGATGAAATGTTCAGATCTACCATATGATCAAAGATGGTGGCCCACAATCGCCTGGAAAACCGGATTTCCTAATATGTGCGAAACTTTTCGCACCCTTTCGCTGTCGTGATCGGTGGGCCCCGTAGAAGTGTTTTCTGGGAAATCCACCCCGTCCATTGCATTCAGAACGAAATTTCAGTCAAGAATGGGTGGTTTTGAATGTCCATTGATGGGGTCCAGAGAAGAAATCACAAAAAGATCAGTTTTAAACATTGCAGGGCAGTCCATTTGTGGCCTCTGTACCGTACACGTGTGCATGCATGGGTGTAAAGTATCAGCATGGTTTTGAAGCTTTCGAAGCCCTCTACACGGTGGACGGATTGGATCTGTGAGACCCATATCCTAGACCGTACCGATCCATAAGCTCCTGCAGTCTTCCAAGTCGAATTCCGGCGACCCGCGACCTATGGATTTCGCTTGTGATGACCCTTAAGTTCAAACATGTAAGCCCGACCCGGACCGATCCGGAATTAGCGCCATAGCGACCGCCTTGTCGCCGCGGTTCTAACGTCGCGTCTCGTGCGGCAATCCGAGTTGTACATCAAAAGATTAGGCCGCGCTTTATTTAGACCTTAATCGCGTTTGTGGGACCCACCTATTGCAATGGCACACTTTTCTAAGCATCATGGGGAAATGTGCTAGGTAATTATTTCATTCTCTTTTCCCAAAAGTCAACACCTCCCTTTACCTAGGCATTTATGATGGCCCTACATCATTATGACAACCATAACTCTCCTCTCTCCCTCTTATCTCTCTCCCTCTCTCTTTCTTCCTCATTCTCCATTTGCAAGAACCATGGACGTCCAACCCATCCCAAAGTTCCAACCATCTTCCACCTTAGATCCTCACCAATCCAACCTATATATCATCATCTCCACCGTTGAGGAAGCTTTGTAAGGGCATTAGAGCATAATGGTAGAAGTTGAAGGGGAAGATCTTGAGGTGGGTGTTTTTCTCTCTCTCCTTCTCATTTTTTTTTTTGGTGTGATATGTGGCCCATTTGGATGGGCCCCACCTTGATGTATGTCTTATCCAAACCGTTCAAGTCATTTGGACCCCACCTTATAGATGATGAGAAACTACAAACATTAGAACCATCAGGTGGGCCACGTTCATGTGGAACCCACCTTGATGTAACGTGGCCACCTGCATGTTGGACCCACCGTGATGCTGTGTTTATCCATGCCGTCAAGCGCACGCTGGACGTAAAGCATGGTATGGCTAACATGGAGTTTGTGTACTGACATGCATGTGTACTAACAAGCTAATGAAAATAATAATAATATATATATGGTCAGTTGTCTTTTTAGATTTTTAGGTGGGCCACTTATACAGGCCCAACCTTGATGCATTAATTTAATCCACGCCGTCCATTCCATTTCTCATCTCATTTCAGTCGTTGAACCGAAATTTGAGACTAATCCGATTCTCACGCGGGCCATACCATAGGAAATAGTGATATTATCGTTAAAATCCACATTGATTCTTCTATTAGCCAAAAATACATCACATATTGGTCTTATTTGAACGATCAGGGTCCGTAAAATCTAAGGGTCGGGTTGGATTTTTCCGATGTAGGCCCTATATATGAAAAACCACGGGATAAAAATATATATATTTAGAAGGGAAATCAGTAGCGCTGCTGCTGCTGACTGTAAAACCCGTATCCTAGTTCGTACTGTTCCGATGAATCCTGCGATCCTTTCCGTCGAAGTCCGGCAGTCCGTGACCGATAATTGACGTTGCGCACGACCGTAAGTCGTATCCTTTAGATTCGAGTCGGTTTAATCCGAGACCCATACCATTGTGACCGCGCCGTCACCGCGATTCCAACGCCGCGTCTCATGCGCCAATCCGACGCTTAGATCATAAGATGTGGACCATACATTATAATAACCGTGGACCGCACATTGCGGGACCCACCCATCTCATGTGGCACAAATCCCTAGGTAATTATGAGAGTGATGGATGACATCACCCTAACCAAGCTATAGCCACCCTAACCAAGCTATAGCCACTCTACCCCCTAGCCTTCTTACAAGTACTTATGGCTAGCCACCCTACCTCTAGCCCTTCTTACAAGCATTTAATGCTAGCCACCCTCTCTTACAAGTCATCATTGCCTACCTAAGCTAATCTCCCTCTCTCTTATCTCTCCCTCCCTCTCCTTTATTTCTCATTCCTTCATTTTCAAAGCAACAAAAAAAAAAATCCCACGTCCATGATTTTCTAGTGTGAGAAAGAGTGTTGTGTGGCCCACCTTTTCATCACAAAAACCTATCATCCAAGCCATCCATCCCCCATCTTCTACCATCAAAGTGAAGCACAAGGAGATAGGCTTTTCAACGGACCAAAGAGATCAACCGGTGGGTGCTTTGATAGGATAGATTTCTATGTTTTTATGATGGGCCAAGTGAGGCCTACCGATCAATGGTATGGATCTCACTTGGGACCCTAAGATGTGGCCAATGGCCCACTTTGATTACCTTTTTATGTATGATGGAATGCAAGGGAGGGCCCATAGTGTCGGGGTCCCTCCATCACACGTGTGTCCCACTCTCATTCTCTCTCTCCCTCTCTCTTTCCTTTTCTTTGGTGATATGTGGTTGATATGGCCATGTGGCCCACCCGGATGGACCCCACCATAAGGCACATAGTTGATTCAAGTCATCTATAGGTGGGGCCCACTTTTTGAGTATTGTGTTCACCCCATCCATCACTTGGTGGCCCACATGGGCAGCCCACCTGAAATGAGCAACCGTCCAGCGTCCCTGGACGCTGGACGTTGAAAGGAAAACATAAATACTAGCTTTGTTTCAAAGCTCATTGGGTGGGCCACTCATGCAGGCCCCTCCTTGATGCATGTCTTCAATCCACACCGTCCATCCTTTTCCCTGTATTATTTTAGGCGTTGAGCCGAAGAATGAAGTCCATCCGATTTTCGGGCGGGCCATAACATGCAAAACAGTAGTTCTTACCGTTGAAAGTCACCCTGACATTTTTTATGCGCCGAAAAACATCGGATATTGGACTCCTTTGGAAGGTATCGGGTCATAGAATCCAGTGGACGGGGCGGATTCACTTGACACGGGTCCCACGCCCGAAAAACCGCAGAAAAACTGGTTTTTTTAAAAAAAAAAAAAAACAAAAAAAATATCACAGCAGCATTGCTGCTGCTGTGTCAGAGGGACTGGCGGGCGGACGGACGCCAGGGATCCCACGGCTCCAGCCGTGGGCCCCACCATGATGTATATTTTGTATCCACACCGTCCATGAGGTGGACCACCCCGTAAGGTGGGTCCCCTCCGAAAATCAGGCCGATCCACGGCTCAGGCAGCCCACACCACAAGAAATAGCGGTGATTGAATTTCACCGTTGGAACTTTTGGGCCACAGAAGTTTTGAAGCAAGCTGATATTTGTTTTCTTCCCTCCACCCAGGTCTCTGTGACCTTATCAACAGGTTGGACGGCAAATAAACGTTACAGTGGGCCCCACCTGGGACCCACGGTGATGTATGTGTTGCATTCCCACCGTCCAGACGGACGGTGGGAGCCTCCCTTGATGCATGTGTTGTAACCCACCGTCCAGTGGACGGTGGGGCCCCTGTGCATGTGTGTGCACGTGTGTGGGTGGGTGCATGTGTGTGTGTGTGAGTGTGTGACGTGTGTATGTATGTGTGTACATAAATATATATATATATATATATATATATATATATATATATATATATATATATATATATATATATATATGTATGTGTATACATATGTATATATAATATTGTATCATATATAATATTGTATATATATATTATATATAAATATATGTTATATTATTTATATTATAAGGGATGGTGGGCCTTCATGTGGGCCCCACCATGATACTTGTGTTGCATCCAAACAGTCCACCATTTGGCAAGCTTGTATTAAGGCTTGGGGCCAAAAATAAGATAGATCTAGTTATCATGTGGACCACACTGTATAGTGACGATTGAACGTCCACCATTAGACCCTTAGGCCACCAAGTTCTTGGTGACCCTATGAACAGATTGTATGAGAAATAAATGTTATGGTGGGCCCTAGGAATTTTAATGGTGGAATTCTTTATCACTACTTACATTGGTGCGGCCCATTGATGTGGCCCATTTAATATGTATACGGCCCACTTGGTATATATAAGGCCCATGTTGTGAGGCCCATCTTGTGTAATTGTGGCCCGTTGTTGAGACCCACCTTGATGTATACATGGCCCATGTGTTTAGGCTCATTCAATGTATTTGTGGCACATGTTACGAGGCCCATGGTGATGTTTCAAAGGCCCACGGATATGGCCCATTGCAATGTACCTAAGGCCCATTAATGTGGCCCACTTGATTTATATAAGGCCCATATGATGCGGCCCACTTGATGTATCCAAGGCCCATAGGTCGAGGCCCAACGGGAGGTCCTTTGGGTCCATTGCAATGTATGATTTCCCCATGGTTTGTGTAATGATGTCTTATAGTGGGCTATGCCTTGAGAGCAATGTTGGTTTGACGTCCACATTGTAGAATAATGTTGGTTTAATGTCCGCATTATAACTCTCCCTAGGGCCCATTAGTAGGCCCACATTTGTTGATAGTTCACCACTTTATAACATGCTTAGTATAGCTCCATGGTTCATACCCATACGCATCATATGTATGTTTGATATGAGTAGTGACTGAGCATAGCATACACCATTGGGCAGACCACTTAGGGGACTCCTTATGAGGCGGAGTGCCCCACATTATTGCATTGTACGCGCATGGATTGCTGCATGATTTGACGGTGTGATTCATGCATCTCGCATATGTGTGACTTGATCACTGCACACCCTAGCGACATCAGAGTCGTGGCTCCACAGGCACATCGTGGATGACCGTATCGGATACCGGAAATACTTTGTTCTAGCACTGTGGGCACTTAGGATGTCCTTGGGTGAGAGTCCCAGAACCTTTTTGGTACCAGGAGATGCTCCAACGCCTAGACTGAGTGGATACACGAGCGCCCGAGTGCCGAATACCAGTAGGCCGCATCTCCCACTGTGTCGTGGTCGGTTGGAAAGGGGTGTGGCCTTATCCGCCTGAGTGAGGAGGCTATAAGCTAGGCTGAGTTTGACCAGCTCGCAAATGTGTCCGCTATCGACGAGCCGGGTAGGTATTGGCAGACTACTGGTCAGGCGGATAGTGTGGTCTCTTCCACTTGCTTGACTGTGCAGCTCGGGAGGAGGCAGTCAGTGTGAGGTGTATTAGACCCCGGTGATATCCAGAGAGGAACCGTACTAATATGTGTACATGATGAGGACTGACATGCTTGTATTGCATCTCCCATATGGCATTCGGCTACGTAGGCCTTGCATTGTGTCGGTGTGGCCGATAGCATTCATGTTTCGCATCGCATGGCCTTGGTATGGCCGATATCATTCATGCCTTACATTACATAGCTCTGGTTGTATTCATGGACTTACCGTATATTTCCGCATTACTCTGATATTGTACACTTGGCGTTTGCCTGGTACACACACTTACACCACCCTCTAAGCTTTTGTAAGCTTATGCACGACCGTTGCGTGCAGATAGCGTTGGACAGCAGCCGCGCTGAGGCAGGAGCGCGTATCAGATCTTTTTGGAGCTTTTCGATCACCTTGTATTTCCCTTTCTGCATTGTACTTAAAAGTTTTTAATATAGTGGATATGTGGTGATGTTGTTTTTTTTATGACTTGGTTATGCTTTTGGTTATGCTCCATTACATTATAAAAAAAAAATTCATACTGAAAATCCTCCTTGTAGGATCCCAGGATCGGAATCTGGCGTATGGGCGCAGGAAGCCGAGAATGGGATACTACGGAGGCTGTCGGCGCCGGATTCGGCGATCGGGAATTTTGTGAGCCCGGTTTCCGAGTTTGGGGCATGACACTGACCGTCACAGGACGGCAGCGTCCTGCGCCGACGGTGAATGGCCAAGGACGTGGCCTCAGCCATGGGCCCCACCATGATGTGTGTAGTACATCAACGCCGTGCACTTGGTGGCCCCCCTTTCCAGTTGCGGGTCACCCCAAAATCAGCCGTATAAAAGGCTCAAGTGGCCGACGTCACTAAAAATAGTGAGGATGGAACGTGATACATTGAAGCCCCTTGAGTTATCACAGAAGTTTTGGCTCATTGTGAAATCTGTCTTCCTCTTCATTCATGTCGGTGGGACCCATCATGATTTATGCTTCAAATCAGCACCGTCCAGAGCACCTAAGAGTATGGACGGTGGCCCTTTTTCTCGTATAACTCTGGTATGTTATGTTATATTATATATTATCTTATATTATATTATATTATATAAATATAATATAATATTATATATACATGTATACTTTAAGATATAAGATGGTGGGCCCTAGGTAGGACCCACCCATGTGTGATGTATGCATGTCCAGGGACGGCCTGGATGTGGTTGAGGTATTGAATATAATATAATATATGATATTATATAATATAATATATAATATATTATATTATAATATAAGAGACTTGAATATTGTGGTGGGCCCTACATGGACTCACCTCTACCTCTTAAATGCATAAAAGATGCACATACAGCAGTTGACCTATTTTTCTTTTAATATATTAAATATATATACTTTATTTTACCTGTTGTGGTGGGCCCTACATGGGACCCACCTCTGCTCCTTTTTAGAGCCACCGAGGCTGTACGTGTAGCAGCTGTGTAGCTGCTCTTGCACCCTTGGCATTAACTAGGTCCGTGGACCCGTTGTACATGTGGATACAATCCACACCGTCGTTCTGTGGGGTCCACTGCTATTTTTCGTGTAGGCTCCACCATGACGTATGTGTTGTATCCATACCGTCCAACCACTTATGAGATCATCTTATGGCATGAGAAAATGAGTGAGTCAGATCCAAAGTTCAAGCGGACCCCACCATTTAATAGTGGACTGTGACATCCACTGTTCGACTTCTAAGGGCCATGGAAATCTCCAATTAAGCTGATATCGTTTTCATTTCATCTATCTCTGATCTCAAAAACACATAAGGGTGGGCCCAATTTGCTATACATGAGGCCCATTGGTGTGGCCCAATTTGATAAACATGAGGCCCGTTGGTGCGGCCCGATTTGATTGTGCATGAGGCCCATGGGTGCTACTCAATTTGATATACATAAGGCCCACTTGATATACGAGGCTTAATATTGAGGCCCGTGCGATGGGGCCCATATGATGTATTTGATGCCCAGGTGCGAGGCCCACCTGTTGTATATTCGAAGCTCGATGTGATGTATGTTGGCTCATATGTCGAGGCCTATGTGACGTAGATGGGGCCCATCGTGATTGTACGTGAGGCCATGGGCCCACTATATGTTTGGCCTATGTGGGCCACTCCTTGGGAGCAATATTGGTTAAATCGCCACATTGATGGGCAATGATGGTTAGATGTCCTCATTTGTGACCTTCCCTTAGGCCTTGTTAGGCCCATTCTCATCATTCCCTCAATGGGTTAACCCAAATAAGTGGGCCCCATTCGCCGTAGACGGATGGCTCCATGTTATCGAATTTGATATAACCACGGCCGAGTGCTGATCTTTACGGCATAGTTGATCGGCTGATCATCTATGGACCCCGTTTTGTTTATCTGATGATTACCGATCGTGGCCGATTGTCGATTGATGTGACCGATTGCTGATTCTACTTGTTATGGCCGATTGACCGATTACCGATCGAGGCCGATTATCGTGACCGAGTACCGATCGTGGTCGATCGTCGATTGACGTGGCTGATTGCCGATTTTACTTGTCATGGCCGATTGACCGATTACCGATCGAGGCCGATTATCGTGACCGAGTATCGATCGTGGCCGATTGTCGATTGATGTGACCGATTGCTGATTCTACTTGTTATGGCCGATTGACCGATTACCGATCGTGGCCGATTGTCGATTGATGTGGCCGATTGCCGATTTTACTTGTCATGGCCGATTGACCGATTATCGTCGAGGCCAATTATCGTGGCCGATTGTCGTGGCTGACTGCCGATTTCGATTGTCGAGGCCCAATGTAATGTATATGCGGCCCGTATTTAAGGCCCGACGTGATGTGTATTCAGCCCGTATCTAAGGCTTAATATGATGTATGTTAGGCCCATGTGAAAGGCCCATTGTGATGTATTCATGGCCCATGGGCAAGGCTCATTGTGATGTATTCGTGGCCTATGGGCAAGGCCCATTGTTATATGTATTAGGCTCATGATGCATGGCCCATTTGATGTATTCGAGACCCATGTGTAGGGCCCACATGTCATGTATTTGAGGCCCATGAGTAGGGCCCACCTGTTGTGTATATGTGGCCCTTGAGTAAGGCCCATTGTGTTGTATATCAGGCCTTTGTGTGAGGCCGTGGGCCCATTATATGTTTGGCTCTATGTGGGTCGTTCCTTGGGGACAATGTTGGTTAAATGTCCACATTGTCAAGGCCGGTTGTTGATGCCGGTTATTGATACCGATCATGAGTAGGTGACAGCATATCACCATGATACACGCCCATACGCATCATTTGCATGTTTGTTATGAGATGTGATTGACCATTGCATATGTCATTGGGCAGATTGTTATGAGACTTCCTGATAGGCAGAGGTTATCTCACTTGAGCGCACGGTATGCGCATGATTGATGCATGATTGGATTGTATGGCTCATGCATCTTGCATTGTGTGCCCTAGCGACATCACGGCCGTAGCCTCCACAGGCATATCGTGGATGGCCAGACGGGACACCGAAAATCTGTTCTACATGGGGTGCTATAGATATCCCTGGGTGAAAGTCCCTAAACCCTCTTGGTTCCAGAGGTTGCTCCAACGTCTAGACCGAGTGGATGCATGAGCGCATGAGGGCCATATACCGTTAGGCCGCGTCTCCCACTGTGTCGTGGTCGGTTGGAAGGGGGTACGGCCTTACCTGCCCGAGAGAGGGGGGCAATGCTAGGCTGAGTCTGACCAGCTCGAGGAATGGGTCCGCTATCGACGAGCCGGGCCCGATATTGGCAGGCGGATAGTGAGGTCTCTTCCACTCACCTTGTTGCGCGCGATGGGGCGGTAATCTGGTTTGGAGTGTAATAGACCCCGGTGATTTCCCAAAGAGGAACCGTACTGATATGTGGACTTATTGAGTAGGAGTTGCATGCTCATTCATTCATTCATTCACTATCCACTCGGGCTGGTGGTGCGCAACTAATTGTTGTGTACCTTCGTTATGGCAAGGATTTCGGTTGGGCGCGCGACCAACCTGAGGTCAGGAGTTTACCACGTTGAGTCTGACTATCCAAATTTAGGTATGGGACTGGTTTGGATAGAAGTCCCTTGTGGTAGACCCCGTAGCCTGCGATACTACGTACTATCATCCCGACTTCACACTCCAGCATGGTCATTTCATTCGCATCGCACATTGCATTACATCCGCAGGTATATGACATTTTGGGTTGCTATATTTCTGTACTTATACGGCATAGACAGACTTAGCAAGATTTGTATAATTGCATCGCATCTTCAACATCTGATATTTGGCTTTTTATGACTCTTTATTGCACAGCTGTTCCATAGTGCGTATTCTGATATTGTTTGACTTATGGACTTGTCCATACTTCCGCTTATTCTGTTATCGTATAATTCATGATCTTGTCAGTATCTCTGCTTACTCTGGTAATTCATGATCTTGTTAGTGATTCTGTTTATTTCGATATTGTACCATTTATGGATTACTAGTACTTTCGGTCCTGTATGACGATGACATTGTGTTGAATACTTGGCACTTACCTTGTGCACACACTTACACCACCCTCTAAGCTTTCTATAAGCTTATGCACGATAGATGCGTGCAGGCGATGTTAGGTGGCAGCAGTGTTGAGCTTGGAACGTGCGGCGGTCTTCTGGAATTTGATTTTCAATATCATGTATTTCCCTTTCAGCATTGTATTCAAATGATTATATTAGTGGATATGTGATGATGATGTTGCCTTTGTGAATTGGGTAATCTTGTGGTTATGCTTATTATGAGTTAAATGTACATTGAAAAATCCTCCTTATAGGATCCCAGGATCGGAACCTGGCGTATGGGCGCTAGGAGCCGAGAATGGAGTACTATGGAGGCTGTCGGCACCGGATTCGGCGATCGGGATTCCTGTGAATCCGATCTCCAGGTTTGGGACGTGACAGGATCGGCCGGACAGACCATGGACGGGGCCCACTGACGTCCGCAAAAACTAGCAGCGTCCGTTCGTTTACGCTGTCTGGAAACGGCAACCGCCGTTTTGGAAGATGACGCGCTGACCGCGTCAAGCGGATCTGGTGAGGCGATCGATGGGCCTTCTGCCGGAAGTTTCTGAGAAATCCACTCCTTCCATTCGCTTTGTCTCGACAATTCAGTAAGATATTGTCGGTTTTGGATTGCTTCTGATGCGACCCACTTGATATTTTTTAAGTCGTCCATCTCGTGTTCGATCACATAGACACCGTTCGCGGGACCTTCTTCAAATTTCCTCCTCTAGGCCTTGGTCAGGGGAGCCTTGAAATTAGAATGGATGGATCGGATTTCTCCTCCGGATCAAAAGGGTGGCCCACTAACAGAAATCAGCGTCCGCAGAGACGGACGCTGTTTCCTTTCGCAGAGAAGGTCGGGTCAGCGTTTGCTGACCCGTTGTATAGATTCGGTGCACCGGGGGAGTGCACCGCCTATACACTCGCACGCCCCCTTGTGGGGTCCACCATGATGTATATATGAAATCTGCTCCGTCCATCCATTCTGTCATATCATTTAAACCGTGGGGATCGAAGATGAAGCATATCCAGATAGCAGGTGGGCCCAGAATCATGATTCTAAGGGATGATCTATCCATTAGGCCACTTCCACCAGGATCCAACGGCCGAAATTCTACATGTACGATTAATTTATGTTCTTCAGGCCGTGTATGAAGTTTCGGGACAAACGGCTGGTGGGAACCCTGTGATCTTGCATTCTAAACCAATTTCGAGCCACTTGAGCTTCAGTTTCTTGATTTTCGCGGATCTCTGGCGTGTAAATTTCTTGATCTTGGTCCCCTGGAGTCCATTCCTTGCTCTGGTGACTTCAGAACCTTAAATCCATGCTTTAAGCTCCCTTATTCAGTCCATGCTTGCAAATATACTCTGCATCACAAACACGATTAAAGCAGGCCATTAAACGGCATCATGTTCATAAATCCAGGTAATAAATGGGGTCTAATATGCAATATTTGACCCTCAACACCGACCCTACATCATCGTAGAAAGATAAATCCCATCTACTGTTCTGCAAACGGGTGTGAAGGAGAGGAAGATCCTAGCATTATTTTTCTGGTATTCTGCTTCTTCGTTTATGGCGTCTTAGTTAAGTAAGTCATCTAAACCCTAGATCTCTATGTCCTATGCACAGCAAGATCTCTGGGACTTCCGCATTAAGCTAAAATAACAGTTGATATTAGAGTCATTGTGCATAGGTATGGATGATCGAATTCATCTATCACAGATTCAGATTCAAATTAGGTTTTTCGAATTCGAAACCCATATTGGAAAGTAGGGTACTTTTCCAATTCGAAACCCATATCAGAAATTAAAGTTTTTCGAATTCGAAACCCATATTGGTAATTAGGTTTTTTTCTCAATTCGAAGCCCGTATTAATAATTAGGGATTTTCGAATCCCAAGTCCAGAATTAGGGATTTCAAAACCCAATTACAGAATTGGGGATTTCAATTCAACCCCAAATCCAGTTAAAATTAGGGATTTCGAATCCCTGTATCCAGAAGTCAATTAGGGAATTCGAAATCGAATCCCATATCAATGTCTTGGGATTTCAAAACCTGAATCCCTAATTGGGAATTTCAAATTCTATTTCCCATATTCGGATTTGGATTTTTTGGATTTCGAATCTCGGATCGACAATTTGGGGATTTTCTATTCGAATCCCATATCAGAAGTCAAGGATTTCTGTTTCGAATCCCAAATCCAACTTCCATCAGGGATTTTACAACCCCAAAATTAGATGTTAGGGATTTTAATCTCCAATCTCAGTATTAGGGACTATGATTCCCAAATTACTATAGGGATTTCAGATCTTACATCCCGAAATTTAGTCACGGATTAGGGATTTCGAAATACCTAAATCACAAGTTAAGATTTCGAACCTGCATCCGATGTTGCCGCCTATGTTGACTGTGGTAGAGGAAAACAGTAGCTTGATCTTCAGCCACACCACTCTATTCTCGATCTTCCCTCTCTTCCATTATTCGGAGTCCTAGAGATTCCAGTGAATATGCGACCCGTTATCCAGCACATCCGCAAGTAGCTTATCACCGGAAACTATGGGCATGTCATTCATCATCTTCTCACTTCCAACGTCCAATCGCTGGCCCCGAGAGAGAGACAGAGAGAGAGAGAGAGAGAGAGAACATTGCCTCGACCCTCTACAGCTCATCGTCGTTGGAATGAAATTAGGGATTTCTTCTCCTTTTTTTGGACTAAAGAGGTTATATATGGAATCGGATCAGCAGACCTGACTGTTGGCTTGCGGGTCCGAATTTAGGACCCACTAACGTTTACTTGTTTGTGTTGATGGGCCCTGGCCTATTATCTGGGCCCATTGACCATATTTTGAGCCATTGGATTTTATTCCATATTTGATCAATGATCTGAACCGTCTGTTTATTCAATCAAAGCATATAACCTAACTCATTTACCAGGAAGATGATCTAATAAGTGTTAAGAATTTTAGATTGAGGTATCCATCTCATGGACACCTACGCATGCATCTATCCATCTATAAATTTCCATGCTGACCATTTATCATGTGAATGTCGATAGTTAAAATTGTTTTGCTCACTGAACATGTCCAGATTATACAGAGTCTTGAGTCGGCATTATTAAGAGTCCATTATCCATCTTCTAAGAGTTGATATAGACCTTTTAAGAATAAGGAAAAGTGGAACATAATCGTCTGTTACACTTTAAAAGTTTCTAATTTTCTAAGGGTTAATACCAACTACTTTGTGAGCCATATCAGACTAATTTAGATATAATCCATTGAGAGGTAAGATTATAACCGCAATCCTGAGTCCAAATTCATGGAATTGGATCTGGTTGTGTTAGCAACCATAGTGACCTCAATCAGTGAAAATTTTCACGAATTCAGAATTATGAATTTTGGGATTTAGAGGATTGCATACAGTTGTGTTCGGTTTCCATGCAGATTGTGACGAAAACACAAACGATCATTTTTTAGCAGGGACATGAATGGGTGGAGTAAATGGCGCCAGTAATGTAAAGCTGAAAGACTCATTTTGCCCACAGGTATCGAGTGTCTCATATTTACATATTTGGCATTGCTTAGCTTCATGTTCAGCAGGATCACTGACATATTATCATTACCTCCCACAAGAGGAATGATGATGATGTAAAAGATCCTCACCAGGATGTGATGGTTGGGCTCATCTTTATTTTGGATGATTCAGTTGATACCTCCCTTAGCAACTGAATTGATTATCTTTGCCTGATATTTGTTTATATTCATGAATTACTTTATGGAATAATGAACTAATGTGAGCATATATATCTCTTCCATTTTAGTCTCAATTCCAACTAGTACGCACCACGTCCCTACCCTAAATAGATCTAATAATGCTTATTGGAAGGAATCCATTGAAGTTCTCTTGCGTTGCCTGCAATTAGACCTTACCCTAATAACACCAGAACCGCCAAAATCATCTCATGATGCCCTTGAATCAAACATTAATTGTTACGAGGCATGGTTTAGATCAAATGATACGTGCCTAAAAGTCATAAAGTATTCGATTTCTTAGTCTATGAAAGGTGTCATGCCTAAAGTAAATAAGGCCAAAGCTTTCCTAACCGAAATGGGAAAACGATTTAAGAAATCTGATAAAACTGAAGTGAGTGTTCTTTTGAATAAATTAACTCGCTCATCCTATGACGGAGAAGGAAATATCCGTGAATACATTATAGAGCAGATCGAAGTTGTATCTAAGATCCGCTCTCTAGGCCTTGTACTTACTGGTGACCAACTGATTCACTTAATCATGAACAACCCATCTCCTCAATACAGTACATTCCTGGTGAACTACAACACTCTAAAGGACATGTGGACATTGGACAAACTAATCTCTCAATGCGTTTAAGAGGAGGATAGGATTCGGCAGTTGGGCAAAGTACAAAATATTAATATGGTGACCTCAGGACATGGGTGTAAAGGGAAAAGGAAAAGAAACCAAGGTTCTAATAATGAATCCTCTGGTCCTCCATCAGGAAACTATGAGAATCAATCAAGAAATTGATCGAACTGCAAACGACCTAAAGGCAATAATTGTTTCTTTTGCAAAAAGGCAGGTCATATAGAGAAATACTGCGACAAGTACAAGAAATGGCTCATAAAAAAAGGTAATAACTCTGTTCTTATCTGTTTTAAATCTGATATGACCGATGTGCCGGTGGATTCCTGGTGGATGAATTTGAGAACTACTATTCACATATGCAGGAATTACTACAGGTCAGGCCACCAATTGATGTAGAGCGCTCAGTATAAGTAGGCAATGGTGTCAGGGTAGACGTGGAGACAATTGGAGTCTATAGGCTTAAGTTAGAGTCTGGTTATTTTTTGGATTTAATAGATACATTTTGTGTGCCTTCTATAAGACATAATTTAATTTCTATTTCTCGTTTGAATAAGTTGAGATATTCATTTCAATTTGAGAATAAAAGTTTTAGTATTTATTTTAATTCGATTAAAGTTGGAACCGGCTTTACGGTGAACAACTTATACCAGTTAGACTTGATTGCCTCACACGTCTATAATGTTAATGCCTTGCATGGAAATAAAGTACGATCCATGCGAAGGCTAGACTATGAGAATTCCTCCATGTTGTGGCATAGGCGACTATGTCATATATCTCATAAGAGATTTAACAGGCTTGTGCGAGAATGAATTCTCCATTCTCTAGACTTCTCCGACTATAAAGTGTGCATTGATTGTATAAAAGGAAAATAGACCAGAACTAGAAAGAAATGTACAACAAGGAGTGTAGGTCTCTTAGAAGTGATACATATGGACATTTGTAGACCATTTCTTACGGATTCATGGAGTGGATATAAATATTTTATTACCTTTATAGATAACTACTCTCGTTTTAGGTACCTCTACCTTATCAGTGAGAAATCAGATGCCCTAAATGCTTTTAAAATCTATAAGGTCGATGTTAAAAATCAACTCGATAAAAGGATTAAAGTTCTCAGATTGTGGTAGTGAATACTATAGCAGATATGACGAATTAGAACGCAATCCAGAGTTATTCGTTAGATACTTACATGATTGTGGCATTGTCGCTTAGTACACTATGCCTGATATTCCAGAATAAAATGGTGTGGCTAAAAGGCGCAATCGCACCCTTATGGATATGGTGCGAAGCATGGTTAGTTATTCGACATTACCAGAATCTCTGTGGAGTGATGCGATCAAAACCACAGTTCATATTCGGATAATTAATCTAAGAAATGAGCTAAAAAAATGAAGTAGATCCAAATATTAAGTGGACCATACAATTGTTTTACAATTGAACATCTATCATGAAAAGCTACATGGGGCCACTGTAATGTTGCCATCCAACCCTTTGATTAGGTCACACAGGCCAGGAAGAAGGGAAAGCACAAATATAGCTTGATCCAAAATGGTGTGACATACATAATCAGTACATGGACCTATAGGGCACGTGTTCAATCACCAATGTTTATTATGATGTGGTACACTAGATATTTGGATAAACTTGATGTTTGAGGTCGTGCCCTAAAGTAATTATAGAAAATTTACTACTTGTGTAGATAAATTATGTACATCATAGTGGGGCCCACAGATCACAAGGGCAGTGTCTTGTAACTGACTGGGGATTGCAATTATCTCTTTTTCTTGACATTAAATTTTTAGTTGGCCCACTGTGATATGCATGTGAAATCCATCTATACCACCACTTCATCACGCCAGTTTAATTCCTAGGACCAAATTTCTTGTCAACACGTGATTGTAGTGGACCACATATAGAAAAGGGTACGGGGCAACGCCTGTCCTCGAAACAGTTTCCATTTGTGTGGCCACTTGAATCAATGTTAGCCTTCATATTTTTTTCTTTATGCATAAAATTTAATGGGCTACCTCATGGATAGAGTGGATTTGACATGAACATGAAGGCATAGCCCATCTTGTGGCCTACGTATCGTTTTGTATTTCATTCGAGAAAGAAGCTATATACAGTGTTTATTTACCTTTCTGCCCTTACATGCGGCCTGTACGTACCTCTTAACAAGCTGTGGCACTAGCTGTGAGGCCCAACTTGATGTATGTATTACATATCCATACTGGCCATTTATTTTTTCATATCATGATAGAACATGAGCCCAAAAGTGAAGTAAATCCAAATATCAGATGGACTACACTACAAGAAACACGTTATGATTGACCATAAAAAAAAAATCTTATGTGCATGAAAACTTGTTACTAAGATTACAATTGTTGATAAGTGGTAATCTATGGAATGTTTTATTTGCAAGTGAGTAATTACACCATCTCATCTATTAGTTTCTTGACAAAACTCATTTTTAATCTAACAATTTATTTTAAGGTATTGAATGCGTGTGCGTTGGTTGAACAGTACAAGGGTGACAGAAGGGTGGGTGAATAATGCACAGGAGAGAGAGAAGTACACGTGTTATTAAAAGTAAAACGGCATTTATCTCATTTTTAAAATACGAGCATTACTCCCTGGTTAAAACCCCACCTACCCCACCAACCTCACCGTACGACCCTCAGAACCACCGTCCTTTCACTCCCCTTCACTCCCTCTCCCCTCTCCCTCTCTCTCCGTCTTCTCTCTCTTCTTTCGAACCGTGCATGGGCCTACATTAATGGTTGTGAGAATTCCACCTGTCCATTTATTTTCCAGCTCATGCTAGGGCATGGGCTTAAAAATGAGGCAATCCAAATATCAAAGTGGACCCATGGTGCCCCAAGATATTTCAAAGGTCCACTTTATGGGCTCATACCCTTAAAAAAAGCTGGTAAAATGGACAGGTTGTATAAAACACATGCATCACAGCGGGCCCCATAGACTGGGGCCCGCAGGGGTATCCCGGCTGGCTGCGTGAGCTCCAAATGTCTGTGAGAAATTTACCCCGTCCCTCTGCTTCTCCAACTCATGTTAGAACAGGTTCCCAATAACAAGACAGATCCAAAGCCCAAATGGACTACCCTGCAGGAAACAGTGAGGATGTAACACCCACAAGCCTTGAAATTGCCACAAAAGTTTTGGGTCTGGGCTACTATTTGTGTTTTCAGTTCATCGCATATAAATAGGTGGGCCTTGGAAAGGTTTCGATGGTACTGTGATCTCCATCCCCACTATTTACTGTAGTGTGGTCCCCTAAGTTTCGGATCTATCTCATTTTTTAGATCATGTCCTAAGCTCGAATAAGTGCTCACAGACATCTTGCTAGGTAGACTCTACCAAAAATCCGACATATGAAGTGCAGTTGGGCGGGACCAGGGGACTCGGTGGTTGAAGTCCACATATTTACTTTATTCCACATACGAAGAAGTCCACGCCAGCGTGAAGCTCCAGGAAATTAAGAGGCGGAAGGAGAGCCACGATCAACACCAAGGAAACTGTGTGTAAGATTCATATGGATGAGCAGGACACGCAAGCACAATGACTAGTAGGGTACTGAGAGCGGAATGCTATACCGACACTTGGGCCCGTTTGGGAGCGTGGATTTGGAACCCCGGACCCGCTGTGACGACTTTGATAGCTCAAAAGCAACAACTACACAACGAGCATTCACGGCACGAAACCAAACGAGCTGCTTGGTCGTTTCTCATACATTTAGATAGAGATGTATACAGGTATCCACGACTGGAGCTCTTGTGCGCACGAAATGGTGTGGCCCCATCCTGATTTGTTGCTGACATATCAGAGTCGGCCATCATATTCATCTCATCAAGTTAGGCATATGGCCTAAAAATCAGGCCCATCTGTGATTCAGGTGGGCCCCACCAAGGAAACAGTTAAGAGGGGAATACTCACCATTGATTCTGCACTAGCCCACCATGCGTGTCTGTAGAATTTGGGCCACTCAGGCCCTTCATCCGCCTTGGATGAAGGGTATGCCAAAAAAAGGACATTCTACATATCAGGTGGGCCCAATGAAATCAATGGTGGGAGTTTCCTCCCAACTGTTTCCCCTAGTCTGACCCACCTGAATCACTAATAGTTCTCAATTTTCGATTCCTGGCCCTAACATGATTTGATGCATCTGATGGTTGAAGTGAATGGCAAAGCTCATCATCACGGTGAGGCCCACACGATTTGCCCCATTTCGTAGGCATCAAGACGCTCACACGCTTACCATTGGAAACATCTATGGCTGGTAGATGGCAGGCTTACAAGGCCTGTCGCAGTAGAACTTCATATCCAAGAAGTGGGACATTGGAGGGATGGATCTGGTGCATGCACACGTTCCACATGACTCATGGCAATATGTCTTAACATCGGCACAATGACACTGGAGGACGGGATTTTATGCAGAGTCATTCATCACAGCTTGGTTCTCCAACATGCTCATCTCCTGTCAATGAAAAATATGAATATAAAATTAGAATAATTAATTAAGGTGGATTTAATGTTTTTTTAAAACTTGTATAGCGTCCGTTAAAAATCTTTCTACGAGAATCTTTGCACTTTTGTGCAGTAAATTGAAAGAAAATTTATAGATATATATATATATATATATATATATATATATATATATATATATATATATAAATAAAAATAAAAAATAAAAAATAAAAAAAAAGAGATGATTAGAGCTTTAAGGAAATTCTTTAACAGCATGTATTCAGATGTGTACATTTCATCAAGTGAACATTAGCAACGAATTTAATGGGGTTTCAACTGGGAGAGTCGGGCCCACTGTGTGGTGGGTCCATGATCCTCAGCCGGGCCCAATGTAGCTTGTGGTAATTTTCCTTGGCTCTTATCTGTCTCGAGGCCCAAGACCCAACATACAAATGCGTCTTGGCCGGGCTTATACAACACTGATGGGCTTCCACTCGCTTTCCAGGCAAATAGGATGAAGATGGACTGTAATGGCTCACTGGGTCCATGATCCTCAGGCGGGCCCAACGTTGCTTGGACATGTTTTTTGAATGGGTGGCCTCGATGGCCTCGGGCGTTGGTTTTACGATGTGGTCTAGCCGTGGACAGACCTCGTCTGGCTTTAAACCCCGCCACTTAGACAGCCCTAGGTACTAGGATTGCGTGCAGACTTGGCTCAGGCTTGAAAAACAAATGGACCCACGGACTTAGCCCGGGCCTGAAAATAAATGTGCCAACAAAGTTGGAAAATGAGAGAGAGAGAGAGAGAGAGAGAGAGAGAGAGAGACTGCTCCAAGTATGTGAGACTGAAACGCGAGAGCAGTGGCAAGGAATGCCACTAAGCCACTAACACCAACACGACCAAACTCGGACCACTCCTTTCCAACTCTACCATTCATTCCTCTCTCTCATTCTCTCCTCTCTGTTTCTGTACGTGTAGATTTGGCTTTTTTACCATTCATGCATAAGCAGATTACGTGGCAAGTCATCTAGGAAGATTTGCCCAAGACAAAAGCTCACGTGGGTCTCGCTACCAAGTTGCCTGGGCAGGCCCAAAATTCCAGCCCAAACCTGACCTGGGCCGGTTACCCTATGCCCTTGCCCTGACTGTCGAACCCACCTGAGACTCTCTGGTCCAAGAAAGGGAAAGCAGGGCAAAGGTATACAGGTTTGCTCGGCACATTCCAAGAATTATAACAAGATAGTTGGATCTGGATCTTTTTCAACTACACAACAACCGTTCATTTAACAGGGCTCCCCTTCAGTGGGATGCCGAAAAAGTTTTTACAAGTATTTGAAACCATGGATTACGCTGGCCATTCATTTTTAAAATAAAAGAGCCAAATTATCAAAGTTTTCAAATAATTCTATTGAAATCCTTTAGTTGTTGTCTTTCCAATGTTGAACCTGCCATGTAAAAGGTTTAGATCATGGAAAGATGGCTAAGATTAATTACAGGATAGGTATATACAGCTATACATTTACAGTTTGTTAGAGGATATATAAACAGCTACACATGTACAGTTGTACATATTATAGATAGATTCATGTATATATTTGTTAAGGAATTTTACAAAATATCACCGGAGAAAACTCTTGATTTTTTTATACTTATGATTAATTTTTTACTTTTCTTTTGAAATAACCTCATTAATTGGAGGGTATTTTTGTTATTTAAAAAAAAAAAAAAATCATACTTTAACCAAAGCAAGTTAGAAAAAATTAATGGAAGGTGCCTCTTTAACTTGATTAATTAAGTAGCTTAATGAAAACTTAATTTAACTTGATCAATTAACTTAATGAAAACCTAATTTACAAACGTACTGGGATGTAAATATCATATTAATGAGGTACTATTTTGTAAAATTCTTTATTTTATTAAGAGATCTCTATATATCTCTCACCTAGGGCTGTCAATGGGCTGAGTTACGGCCAGGTTGAGCTCTGTCTAAGCCTGGCCTGTAATTCTGAACCTAAGCCCAGATACAGCTCGGGCTTGTGACAGTTGACATAGTCCGGCCTGGGGCATTTTCACAAAGCTTGATCGGAGTCCACCAGACCCCAAGCGCAAGCCCTGAATATTTCTGTGGATAAATGATATTTTGGTGTGCCGTGTGTGAAAGAGAGGAAGAGAACGAAAGAAAATGAAGAAAAGTAGGTTTAGAAAAGACTTACATCGGGCTCCTTATTGAAGCCCGAGCCCGACCGTCAAGCCTGATACACCACCCCAAACCCGGCCAATACGAGCCAAGCCTAAAGGCCCATCAGAACTACCCAGCCTATTGACAGCCCTACTCCCACCTCTTTTATATATTTTTATTATTTTTAATTAAATAAATAAACAAAATATGACAATGTAGCCTCTAAATCCTAATGAGATTCAACCACGAGAGGATACATATGAGCCAGTTTGCTAAGCACACACGCACGTGCAATAAACTCACTTGCACTCCACACATGCGCCGACATCACATGTAAGTGCCATATCTAATTCATCCATTGGCTGGTAACCAAAAGAAATCATGATTATGCATCTATAGTGTTGCCAAGCTCACATTGTTGGTACAACTCAGTTAATGCACACCCACCACATGAGTCCTGTACATGTGTAATATCTAGGGGTGTTAATGGGCCGGGCTGCCCTATCAGGTTTATGGACTGGCCGGTCTTAGGCTGGATCTGGACTGAAATATCAGGCACAGGGGTTGGGCTTAAGTTGTAGATTTCAAGCAGTTTGTAAACAAGCTGGGCTTAGACTAAGGCATTCACTCTGACCAACAGGTGTGACGCATCACGGTAGACCTAGGGACTAAAAATCGGTCTGTTCGTGTTTGAGATGGACCACACGGTTAGAAATAGCATGCAGGACAACATACATATTTCAAAATGTTTTCTTTGGCGCGGCTCACTTGAATATAGATGGTCTTGATTTTGTGCTTCTAAGTACAATATTTGATTTTGTATCTAATGATTGGAGTGGATTTTATATAATCATCACCATGGATACTACAAATATCAAAGGTTGATATTTCTCTCCTAACTTGTTTCCTTGGTGTGGCGCATCTGAAATACATTTAATCCCTATTTTTTTTTTTTAAATGGATATAAAATAGGTTACACATCTAATGGATGACAAGTCCAAATGCAGCCATATACCTATCAAGGTTTCCTTACACATCCTTGTATGCTCTGGAATCTTGAGAAATGATGGTCATTGATTTTTGGAAAGAGTTCTAAAAATCAACACCCTGACCCATAGCTCAAGTGGTAGACCAAGTGAGGATACCTCATTTCAACACTGAGGTCTTGGCACCAATTCCCTAGTGGGAGTGGCTAACAGTGGAGTGTGTACCGACAGTCTTTCTTGTACTAAGAAGCTAACAGGAAAAAAAATGAAGCAGATGACTTGGTAACTAAATATCCTTAGTGACGGGATTTCCAAATAATTTTTAGATTGAGGGTGAATTGCTTGGTAACACCAACACCATGCAGCTCAATGGTGTTGAGACATGGTGGGATTTGATTAGGTTATGTGTTGTTATGCATGGTTAACTACCTACTTGGCCTAAAAACTTTCAAATATGCTTTGCTCAAGTTTCATCTTTGACAACAATACTTTGGCATGTCCCAACACCACTAAGTTACTTGGCATTGGAAATCCCTTTCAAACATGTTTCGTGTAGTCTCATCTCTTGCAGTAGCATATTGCTCAATTAAATCCTGCCATGTTGGGTCACCAATGATACCACGGTGATTCAATAACCTAGTAATGGACATTGATTCTAAATCCTACTCATTCATCAAGTGGGTCCATCAGATTTTAAATCCTGCTCATGCATAAGTGGATCTTTAACTGGCCATGATGTATATTCCTCACATTCATTTTGAGAGCTCATTTGAGGTCACGGCCTAAACAATGAAGTAAATCCGAATCTTAAGTGGATCACACCACAATAACTAGTGATGATTGAATACCCACCCTCAAAAACTTCTTGGGGATGTTTATGTTTCATCCAATCTATTGGTAAGGTCACAAAAACTTGGAAGAGCCAAACAAATATAAGTTGGATCTAAAACTTCCCTGGCCCACAAGAAGTTTTTAATTGTTAATAAGTATTGTTTACCTGAGATGTGGATCAACTTTATTTTTGGAACCAAGAAATAAAATGATTTGAAAAAATGGATGAATGACATATGTTATGGGTAATTTGAATCGAGTTGCGTGGTGGTTAACTATAGCACCCACAATCGAGACCCCCAACTGATATGCGTCAGACTCGAAGCAAGTTCCTGTCCTGAGGTGGATGTCCGAATCTTCTGTTATCAACTTGGATCGGAGGTTTGTCCAAGCCAACCCGCCTTACGCCTCCATTGGTGTCACCTCGGAGTGTCGATAGTATGTCCGGGCCGATTTGTCCAACCACGAGCTCCGACAATGAGTTCATACTATATTGTCCATCCATGGGGTTCGGTCATGGGCTCAGATATGTCGAATCTGAAGCCCGACCAAAGTTAGTCCTACCATGAGCTTGGAAAACCAAGTCGTGGGATTAGTCCGAGTAAGAGTGTGACCGAAGATCATGATTCAAGACAGCCCAATAAGGCATATTGGAGAATAATCCAACACACGATCTAAGGATCGTGGCCGATATCTCCGTACGCGCGCTTAACGGAGTAAATCGTGCCGAGTTTAACAGTAATAACTCCTTCGATCATTAGGTATAAATACCAGAGAAATCCATTACAACAAGTATGCAATATCTCGCATTCCCTAGCTCTGGCTTCAGAGAGGGTCCCTACTGACTAGTGTCTCCTTTGTTTACCATCTTGTGCAGGTCCATGGCTAGCTCCGTGCACACAGATCTCGGTAGAGGGTGGTCTGGATTTTTGCATCAACAGAACAGATGTAAGGCACATTACATCAAAGTAGGCCACACGGTCAAGGATCCACCCACCCGGGATTTGGATTTGGGGCCGATGCCTTCGAATATCCTCTCGAAATGCACCCTATGCATCCATTTTGCTGGATCATTTCAGGACATACAGCTAAAAGTGAGCAAAACACAGGTAGGCCAAAGGATGGAGAAAAGATGTCTACTATTAAAAACTTCCTAGGCTCCACGTTGATATTTATATGCCATCCCAACCGTTTATCGGATCATTCCCGTTGGGATGAACCGAAAACACAAAAAGCCTTAGCCTGATATAAAACTTGTGTGGCCACACGATTGTTTCAACGGTGGTCACTTAATCCTATTGCTTCATCTCGCGTGGCCCACTTGGTTTTGTATCCGCCTCAATTTTGGCCTCACGTTCTTAAATGGTCTCCAAAACGGATTGATAGAATGGATTTCTCACAAACATCAAGGTCGTACATCTGCTTTGGCTTTCCAAAAATCTACATCCGGGGATCCACCGATGCCGCGCCCGGTCCACCTGGCCAAACGACGCCCACGACCACCACCCACAAGTTCCTCTGGTCGCATGGGGCTCACCGTGATCACACGAGAAATCCATCCCGTCCATCAGTTTATCCGGCTCATGCTTGGACATGATCCCAACAAGGAGCACTCAACCAGAGTGTAAAACTATTCCCAACCCAGGTCCGGTCGGACCATCCAAGCGCGTGTCGCCAGCAACGTAGGCCGCCTCTCGCGTACAATGTCAGCAACGAACGTGCGTAATCGTGTACTCTCTGGCGACTCAAGGTCCAGCGTGGTTCGCCAGCTACTGGCATGAGAATCTGATGCTTTGAACCATCCATATCATCTTTCCTATCACAAACCAACTAATTTCCCAAATCTATACGTCAGCGATAATCCTAACCTTTGATTTTTGGACTTGAACGGAAGGCATTGATTTTTTTTTTTCTTCTAATTGACAAAATCCATCTTACAGATTCTGAGAGTACTAATCATCCGTTGAGAGTAAGTTACTTACAGTGGCCCGTATAGCAGAGACTCCAACACGTGGACGGTTCTAATCATCGCACCCTGGCCTCACCGCGCCGCGACAGATACTGGATTTTGGGTCGCGACGGAGGCTAAACGAACACGCCGGCGACAGTCAAAAGATGGTGGTTCCGTGGAATTCTCAAAATTGACGAAAAAGCTTTCTTCACCTTCTTCTCGTTGTCTGCAACCAAACCCCACTCTCGATTTCTCTCTATTGCTTCTTCTTCTACTTCCTATTTCTCTGCAATTCGCATTCCTGCAATGGAGAAAGCATCTTCTTCCTCCATTCCCATCCTCAAAGTTCCTTCTCCAACCGACCCTCAGCGCAGAAATCGGATTCTTTCCAGCAAGCTTTACTTCAACGTCGCTTCCTCCAAGGTAATTCCAAAAAAAAAAAAAAAAAACAAGAAGAAGAAGAAGAAAGAAAAGCATGATGATCTTTCTCTGGATATTTCATTTCTCTTTCTTGAAATTTTCAGATCCCTGTAATTTACTCCCCGTGGTACGACATTTCGTTTCTCGGCCTCGAGAAGTTGTAAGTAAAACTCATCTTCATGTTGGAGAGTTATTTGATACTCTGGCAGAGCGTGACCATTCATACACATGCATTTAGCAATGTACACGTGGCATCCGTATAACTTGAACTAAACCCTCCAGATCATAGGCCTCACATTTTAGTGGCCATAACTCCATTAGTATTTCTATCTCACGATTCTAACATTTGATGGATGGACATTAGCTTGTTTAGTCGTGATAGCTGACTATTGCTTCATGTCTACCGTCCGTTATGTGTCCACCAAACATCCGGACAGGGCATCAATTAAGTGTAATTATTGGTTTACGATCCATCAATTAAGTATTTCCATCGCACGGTTGAATTTGCTTACGTTTGTGTATGGCACTGCATACAATTTCTTAGAGCAAGCATATGGACCATCACACTCTGCCAGAGTATAATTTCTTTCTTTCCTTATTTACTTCTAAATTTCTTCTCCACCTTTTCAAATAGATACAGCCTTTGATTCTTCTTTCAGTATACCATTTGTATTACAGAAAGTAGAAAGAAAGAGTGTCGTTATTAAAAGGGTTGATGTAGATTGTCGGTACCTTTATTTATTTATTTTCTGTTGGAACTTCCCATTTTCAGCATTCAGATGTGGACTTATTCGTATCCGTTGTTTAGTACAGTCCAATGTCTTAGTCTGCATTTGGGTACACAACCGAATTTTGAATTCCGATAGTTGTAGCTCGGTAGGGATATGAACAAGTTGTAACGAAGATCCAAATTGCTTTTCTACTACTTTTGAGCTGTATCTAACATAGCTGCAATTTTAAGGCTATTTCCTCAATAATACCAAATTTGGTGCTTACAGTTTACTTTTCATCTCTATTTAGCTTGTTTATTGTAGTTCAATTCAATACTGCATCCAAACACAACCTTAAATGGGGGAGCATTGTGTCAGGTTTAGTCCCTTTCTAAGTCTTCTTAAAACTATTCTATTAGTAGTGAGTCATTTACATTGATTAGTGTGTGGATTATATACTTCTCAAGGTCATCTTGTTGCGTGCTTTTTTGTTGAAGTGGGTGAAAATGTTCAGATTGCACACTGATCTTGCACATTGAAGTATACAATTATAGAATCTATTTGGGCCTGGTTTTTTCTGGGAGACAGAGTCATTGATCCTATTGCACCAATGGGCAAGATCTGATGGGAGGCTCCATCTGTCTTAAAGATGGCAAGCTAATCATGGCTTTAAGCCGGTAATCTATTTAATTAGTTCCCTTGCCCTCATTTTGGTCATTGGCCCAACATGTAGGTTGAACTGGAAAGTTCACCCTTCCATTCTTCTCGATCCTGCACTGCTTCAAACTTTGAATGGTGGTTCATGCGGAATATTTCCAAGGCTATGAAACTAATTACAGAAAATTTTTTAATCTGCTTTCCTTTTCTATTTCTTTTGGAAGTTTAAAACAAGTTGTATGTTTTTGGCGTCGTTTTATGGTCTGCTTGAGTTTTCCTTTAGGAAAAGGAAACATGCACATGGTCTTACTTTCAGTCTTTTAGAATTCATTCGTGTTCATGACTCCAAGTCAATTCATTTCTTTTTCTTAGTTTTGACATGTACTACTAGCAATATCCCCAGTTGGGTCACCATGTTGTCTTCATCCTGACTTATAGATGCTAAATTTGGTGTTGACTGGCATTGCTTTTCCTAATAGTTGCATTGACTTCCAAGCAAAAATTCATGTAGGCATCCATTTGATTCTTCAAAATGGGGTCGAATATGCCAGTTTCTCATGACGGATGGCATTTTGGACAAAGACCGAATAGTGGAACCATTAGAAGCTTCAGAAGACGACCTGCTAGTGGTAGCTACCACATTCCTTAAGAGCCTTCTTTCTTTACTTCATTGGAGCTTTTAACACCTATTGCTGGCATGTATTAGCTTCTAAACATATCGATTCATTCATCTCCATGCCTTTAATAAAAGATACAGGCCTTTTCATTTCAATGCATGGTAGCATTGCTAGAAATGCATATTTACTGCAAAGTTCATGATTAGATGTGGGACCTACTTATTTGATGTTACCATACCAACTTATCTGATGTTACTATTAACATAATTCATTTTGAAGCAAGTTAGTGAAGGTACTTGACGGGGTTGTGTCACAAAAGATTTAACTCCATGTCAGCCATAGCGCCTTTATGAAAACTTGGGCATTGAATTACTATATTTTCTGTTAGTTGTTTGGGATGTCCTCTATTCACACCTTTTTTTTTTTTTTTTTTTTTTTTTTTTTTTTGGAGATTGGAATTTTCTATCATTTTACACACACACACCCATATGTAAATAATATCTAACATAAACTAGATTTTGACCCAACTACAACACAAACACTTTGTGTCATCACCACTAGGGCAAAGGGTTGTGCCTCAAATACTTCTCATTATATTGAAGAAGGGACTGTCAGTATCTTACACAAAGGATGAGAAAAGATTACTCATGGTCCATTTGGTTTGTCTAAGAAAGTTGTATCTGGGGCATCCTATGTTTGTTCAGAGCTGTGGAAGTTATATTTTCTTTTCAATGAGATCCACCACATTGCCTCTGGGCTAAACGTTTCTTTTTTCTATGTTGGAAAGTATGGTAATGAGTTAGCCAAAAATCTCTTGCTCTCTTGAATATATCAGTAAAAAATCTGCTGCTCTTTTGATATTTTCTTTGTTGCTAAAAAAAGACAAAACAAACCAAAAAAGGGTCCCTTCAGTGATAAAAGTGAAGTTATGAACTTTTGAAATGAAATTGTTTTAGGACATTAAGATGAAGCAGATTGTGTTTTTGAGAAGTATTACCTGATTGTACATAATAGGGGAAACTTGAGTAAATAGAGAAAACTGGGCAATTGAGAGAACCGTGTATTTTACTGGTGCAATCATCCAAGTGGTTGATTGAAATGCTGAGCAATATCTGTGGAATTTTCAGACTTATCTACTTTATGTATATGTTTTGTTTAGCTTTGTGGAACAGAGCAACCTTGATAAATCTTAAAGATCAAGGGAGGCCCACATGGACCAATCCTTCTAAGCTATATTTATTTTCTTAGAAAATCAATCAGCACTACTTTATTTGTTAAAAAAAAAAAAGGTATGGTTTATGAATTTTTATTATTATTATTATTTTTTAAAAAAAATAAATAAATAAATAAAAACAGCAATAGTTTGCAGTAAGAGGATGAAATATCAGGGACTATGGTTCTGTGGAGCCTCGTATTCACATCAAACTCAGCTTCAATTCGCAATCATTTGGTAAATGAAAGGTATATGGATAAAATAGCAGAGAACATGTAAAGCTTCATTTGTATTCTCTGGCTTTGGTAACTGAAATTCAGTTCAGTTTGATGGATTAAAATTGTTTCAAATTCTTTCTATTCTCGCATCTCTGTCCTACGCATTAAGGTTTGGTAGTGAGTTATGCACTTCATCATGAGAGATGGATTTCATCAGATATATATATATATATTCTACTCAAACACTGATCCATGTAGGCGTAGTTTAAACTATTTTAATTCTCATTCTTTCATACTTGAGCAGGTCCACTCAAAATCATACTTGAAAAGCCTAAAATGCAGCTCGAATGTTGCCTTAATAATTGAGGTAATGAAAATTGGTCGGCATATAAATGTTTGAGTCATGAATTTTTTTTTTTCCAGAGATATTCAGATTTCCCTTTTTGGTTTCTGTCTGAAAGTTCTTTCATGATCTGTTATCTAGCTTGCTAATCATGATCTATTCTGGGTGCATAATTATTACTGCAACCCTGTGTCAATATGACACATCATAGAGATCTTGTTAGGAAAATAATCTTTGGCTGATTCTGGTCATCCAAGCCATCACAATCCGAATGATGTTCTGCATCAAAGAAATCATAAGATCCATAAGATGGAGGTTCTAAACAGTGTAAATAAGGGTTGAATTGTATCAACCAATGTTTGATATGTTCTTCATTTTCCTAATACATCTTAAATATATACTAAGTCCCTGTTTGCCAGTTTGGTAGACACCTAAAAATGAGTTGATCTCATTTATTTAACAGAATTTATGCGTTAGAGATCTTGATCTCTAATGCATATTGAGTTCATGTTAACAGTGATTGTGTATTGAATATCAAAATCTCTTATACGTAATTTCAGTTAACTAAAATGAGATCAACTCATTTTTAGGTGTTAATGAAATAGCTTTGCATGCAAAGTAAGCCTTCATCATGTTATTAGAAATTTCTCTACTAATGCACATTTATGTATGCTGTGATCAAGTTTTTTGGTTTTTTTTTTTTTTTTTTTTTGATGAATTGGTATAGTGTGTTTTCTCAACTTGGTTCCTGTCTAATGTTCTCATATTCCATCTTTTACCGAGAAGGTGAGAACTTAATTCCTATCTCTCATTTACCTTATAGTTTAACCTCCCTGCTGTCTTCCGTTCTTCATGCTTGATTACAAGACCTTACAACTGAGAGGATAATTGGTCATATGGACAAGGGAAAGGCTCTACTTTCTAAACTCGGGTTCATTTTGCACTCCTGTCCAATTGTGCAACCTAGAGATTTTTAGTGGTTTTAGGTTTTTTCATGTCCGAGCTTTTGGATCGCATGATATAAACACGTCAGGGCAATCACTGCAAGAATTTATTTATTTTACTAAATATTTGCTTACAAATGCAGTAGTCGTATGGAATATGTCAATCAACGTTCTGTTGGAGTTCCTTTTGTTTTACTTTATCGTACAAGAGAATTGGACTTATTTGCATTTGGTGATATCATGATCTTATTGTATTCTCTAGTTGTTTTGAGTGTGGTAAGATTGGTGTTGTGGAAATTTATGACTGAATGATTGTTTCGAGTAAATTGTTTAGGTCCCTCCAGTGGCACTGCTTCCTAACTTTCTGGTGCAGAGTAAAGTGCTTTATCCATTCCGCAAGCAGGTGTGGATCCTGATTTATCTAGGCTTGTGGGGTTTATAATATTCCATCTAGTTCTAAAAAGTTGCCATGTAATACTACAGGTGGGGGGCACCATCTTGGCAGGCAAGCTTGCAAAAGAGCAGGGATGGGCTATCAATTTGGGGGGAGGCTTTCATCACTGTTCTGGGGAAAGAGGAGGTGGTTTCTGTGCATATGCGGACATTTCTCTTTGCATTCACTATGCATTTGTACGTTTAAATGTTTCGAGGTAGGTGTATCCTCACAAGATATATTCGTATAGCCTGGTGTATTTCCTGAACCAGACTGGAAACCTGAATTAAATTCAATCATTTCTGAACATATAAACCTAGTTCTATTTATCTTTTTGTGTTCAAATCTTCACAGGGTGATGATTATAGATCTTGATGCTCATCAAGGGAATGGCCATGAAACTGATTTCTCTGATGACAGTAAAGTTCTTGATTCTTGACCTCAAAGCATGTTGGCACTATTAGATCCTTTAAGAATTTTGACCAACAGCTTATATGTTGACAGGAAGAGTTTACATTCTGGATATGTTCAATACTGAAATTTATCCTCAGGTAAGATTCTCTTCTCACAATATGATATTGAAGTTTTTCTGCATGCTTTAGGTTTTCACATGGTAATTTATAGTTGCAGGGTGATTAACATTGTAGAGTCATGGCATAGTGAAGAGATGAGAGGGAAAGGAAAGAAAAGAGAGAGGAATGGTGTGAGTTGTATGTATAACATCTCCACTCCATTGCCTTTATTAATATATTTTTCACGACGACATAACTGCCCCCACTAGCACAACACACCCATGTATACTTAGTGGGGGTTGTATGTCCCGCAACATGTGTACTATAATGCATACAAAAGTGGGACCCAGACACACACAGACAGATCTGATGGACCATACAGCTGTACACCCCATAATACTAGACCATAGAACTGTACATTCCACAACTTAACGTCAACACTCCTGCAAGCTGGTGTATAGATATCATCAATACCTGGCTTGTAATAAACTGGCTCAGATTGACTGTGGGCAAGCGCTTTGGTGAACATATCTACAAGTTGATCTTCATATTTGACATATGGAGTTAAAATTTCTATGTTGTAGACCTCATGGATGAAATGGCTGTTGACCTCAATGTGTTTGGTTCTTTCATGAAAGACAAGATTGCTCGCAATTTGTGGAACCAAAATCCCATCTCTTGCAGTAAAATCCTTAACCACGCTAGCTCACAAGTAGTATGATCCTTGACCCTACAAACTGCTTACGCTAGACCGAGGCACAACACTTTGCTTTTTTTACTTTTCCATTTGACCAAATTTTCATCCACAAACACACAATATCCAGTCAATACAAAGATGACTGTTAGGAGTATAAAGGATTCCTCTCTATGGGGCTCCTTTGTGATATTGTTCAATACATTCCAGAACAGCCATGTCGCACCCTTGAAGTATGCATTAACTGACTCATACTAAAAACATAAGTTATATTTGGACGTGTGATGGTCAAGTAAAAAATTTTACTGACCAATCTATGATGTGTCCTTGAGTCCTCTATCATTTTCCATTGATCACTTGCCAACGTACATTTTTGGATTCATGAGTGTATCAAAAAACTCTGCACCAAGAAGTCTGATCTCTTATGGCAAATGCATAACATATTTCCTTTGGGACAAATTGATTCCTTTCTTTGACCTTGCCATTTCTATACCCAGGAAAAACCCGAGCGTGCCAAGTGCTTTCTATAGAAGTAATGTTGTAGATAATTTTCTATTTCTTCACTTCTCTTGATGGTACTTACTGTAACCACAGTATCATCTATGTAAATAAGAAGCAGAATGAGACCCGTGGCACTCTGCCTAATGAAAGCAAAATGATCAGTTTGTCTTTGTTGCAGACCATAAGCCATTGGTCCCTTGCTAAACTGATCAAGCCATGCATGTGGAGATTGCTTCAGATCATATATCAACTTTTTCCTAACTTGAATACCTTATTTGACTCCCCTTGAGCATCTAATCAAAGAGGTTGCTCTGTATATGCATCTTCAATGAGGTCACATACATGCAAAAAGGTTTTCTTAACATCAAGCTGAAAGAGGGGCCAACATTTATTAACTGCCACTAAAATTATTACTCTGACATACTTAAGTTCAGCAACTGGCAAAAATATCTCAGAATAATTGCCCCCAAACGTTTACGCATACCCTTTAGTGACCAAATGAGCTTGTGGTTGCTCAATTATGCCATTTAGTTGAAGCTTGATAGTGTAGACCCGTCTACATCCAATCCAACAACACGTTTCCTTGTTGGTGAATTAGCCAATTCCCATATCTCTTTCTAGAAGAAACCAATCATCTCCTCATCCATAGATTTCCTCCACCTATCCTGTAACAAGGCTTCTTGATATGATTTAGGAACGGAGAGAAGAAAGAGACAACACATTTCCTTGTCGGTGAATTAGCTATCTCTTTCTAGAAGAAACCAATCATCTCCTCATCCATAGATTTCTTCCACCTATCCTGTAACAAGGCTTTTTGATATGATTTAGGAACAGAGAGAAGAAAGAGACAAGGTGAAGTTGCAATAGGAAGGAGGTTAACAATTAAATGAAATAAATTGGGAAATGGAATGAGCAGTGCAGGAAAGAGGTTAACAACGAAATGAAATAAATAGGGAAATGGAATGAGTAGTGCAAGTGCACCTACCTTTCCTAAGAGCAATTGAAAGGTCTAACTTAGTCGAAGTACTCAGCTCACGGAGTAGGTAACTAGATCTATAAGCTCATATGAAGATATGATGGGCGACACTTTTAGTGCTCCAGATTATGTCTTCTTTTGCATTTTCTGCACTTGAAATTTGGGCTCACTTGGAGTCTTTAGATCATTACTAGACAAGGCAGACGAGTACCGGGCTGGACAGGAAGTGGCATGGGCACAAATGAAGTAGGAATCATTGAAATGACTGTTCTATGCCAAGAATAGAAAAGCAGTCTCGAGAGACCTGCCCTTATTACTCATTAGAAAAGAAAGGAGTGGAAATCAGTTGAGTTGCACAAGAGTGAGTTGGAAACAATTGAAATTCTTGCCGAGTTGCAAACAATTGATTCCAATATTGAAAGAGATCAGATTTCATCAGATCATCAGAAGACGTCAGCTAATTCAGAACTATTCAACCAGGGTCTTGGAAGATGAAATTTCTTGGAGACAGAAATCGAGGAGCAAATGGATTAAGGAAGGAGATAACAACACAAGATATTTCCACTCTATAGCATCAGCTCGAGCGAGAAATAATAAAATCATCAGTCTAGTGGTGGATGGGGAGCGGACAGAGGACAAAGAGCGTATAACGGTGGATATGATTAATTATTTCAGTAATCTGTTCTGTGCAGAAGGTTGGGCAAGGCCCAAGCTAGATCATCTCCAGTTTGAGCGCATTTCAGTAGAGGATATCAGCTACCTTGAATCTCAGTTCTCTCTTGAAGAAGTTAAAGGAGCGATAGATGAATTAGAAGGAGACAAGGCCCCCGGTCCAGATGGATTCCCAATCATTTTCTTTCAAACATTCTGGGACATTTTAAAGGGAGACATTTTAGAGTTCATAGCTGAATTCCATGATAGAGCTGAAAACAAGGAGAAAACGATGAAGGCTTTTAGGATAATGATTCTCCTTTTGGCTTTTCTGTGTATTTGAGACAACCCTGAAGGGTTGAATATATAGAGCTTTACAACGACTATACAAGGTAAAATGATAAATACAAAATCTTCTACTTATACATCGTCTATCTATAGAATCGGCTATACAAAGTCATACCATGAAAACAAAGAGAAACCGATGAAGGCTTTTAGGATAATGATTCTCCTTTTGCTTTTTCTATGTGTTTGAGACAACCCTGAAGGGTTGAATATATAGAGCTTTACAACGACTATACAAGGTAAAATGATAAATACAAAATCTTCTACTTATACATCGTCTATCTATAGAATCGGCTATACAAAGCATGTGGCCTGTCTAACAAGAGCAAGGCTATCTAGAGAATTGGGAGCTTCTTTCATATTTCTCATCCCAAAATGCCCGGGAGCATAATCTGTTAAAGATTACAGACTGATCAGTCTTCTGGGAGGCCCTTATAAAATTCTGGCAAAAGTTTTGGCGTCCCGTCTTAAAGGTGCGTTAGGAAAGATCATCTCCAACAACCAAAGCACGTTTGTTCCAGGTAGACAAATCATTGATGGGGCTCTAATAGCGTCAGAATGCTTGGACTCTTGTTATAGATCCAGTCGAATGGGCCTCTTATGCAAACTCGACCTTGAAAAGGCTTACGGTCATGTAGACTGGAGTTTCCTCATGTACATGCTGAATTGGATGGGTTTTGGGGAAAAGTGGATTCGTTGGATGGGAGTTTGTGTCCGATTTGCCTTCTTCTCCGTATTACTAAATGGATCCCCAAGAGGATTCTTTAGTAGTTTTAGAGGCCTGAGGCAAGGCGACCCACTATCCCCATTTTTATTTCTAATTGTGGGCAAAGCCCTATCTAGAATGTTGAGAAGGGTCAGAAAGAAGGCATTGTCAGCGGCTTCAGGGTGAAGGGGATGGAAAATTCGATATCTCATATTCAGTTTGCAGACGACACTTTCCTATTTTGTGAAGCAGAACAGACAAATGTGAGCAATCTGCGTACTATAGTTCGATGTTTCAAAGCAGTTTCGGGTCTCTAAATCAAAGATGTTTGGCGTAAATATGGAAAAAGAAGAAGTTCAAACATATGATGACTTGTTTGACTGTCCCACGAGAACTCTTCTAACAAAGTTTGTAGGGTTGCTGCTATGTATAGGGAAACCTCCAAAGCGATTGTGGGATAAAGTTATTAAAAGATTCGAGAAATACTTTGCTAGATGGAAGTGCAGATACCTATCTTTGGCCGGCCGGCTAATTCTGATAAAATCAGCTTTATCAAACCTCCCCCTATATTTCATGTCCTTGTACAAATGCCTGACATCGATTCTGCGAACTCTTGATTGACTTAGAAGAGATTTTCTATGGCACAGCAAGGAGGAAAAAAATTTTCATCTGGTTGAATGGAAGGTGTGTAAGCATGTGCAAGATGGTGTTGCTAGCATCAGAAATCTCAGATCAATGAATCGGTCTCTTCTAGGTAAATGGTTTTGGAGACTCGGAACTGAAAAAGGGTCGTTGGGGAATAGACTCATCAAGAGCAAATACGGAAGATCAGAGGGAGGTTGGTGGACAAAGGAAACATTAGTTTATAAAGCATCTGCTTCATGGATTCATGGAAAGGAATTCTTTCTTCAAAGATGGAGGTAATCAAAGGTATTGGCATAGCAATAGGAAAAGGTGATAATACGCGCTTCTGGGAAGACATATGGTTGGGGGAATCAACTTTAAAAGAAGATTTCCCGAATATTTACTGCATCACCAGAAATCAATCCATCTGGGTGGCTGATTGCTTCTCAATTATAGGGGACAAAATAGTGTGGAATCCCATATGCAGAAGAAATCTCCAAGACTGGGAGATCGAAGAATATGCGGCTCTACAACGACGCATCATCAGTTGCGAGATAGATCAGGAGAGAGAAGACAGTTTAAAATGGAGATTTGACAGTTCCGGTTCTTTCTCGATTAAGTCCCTATACAGCTTCATCAAGAGGAAAGCTTCTTTGGAGGCGAAAGCCAGGACATACTTAGTGTGGAAATTCAAAGTTCCCCCTAAGATAGCAGTGTTCGGCTGGTTAGTCAGGAAGAAAAAGGTGCTGACTGTGGACAATTTGAGGAAGAGGGGTATGATAATTACAAATATTTGCCTTTGCTGCATGGACGAAGCAGAATCAGTGGACCATCTGTTTGTCCACTGCCCTTTCATTAATCAGGTGTGGACAACTATTCTTCAAAATTTCAAGGTTTCTTGGTCTCTTCCTGAATCTACTGATGGTCTGCTAAAAAGCTAGCATGGGCCTAAATTAGGAAAAGATAGGACCACAATCTAGAAAATGTTCCTCCTGGCTGCTTGGTGGTCGGTGCGGGAAGAAAGAAACGGGAGATGTTTCGATGGAGTTTCCAAATCGGCAGATGCAATAGTTCAGAAGGTGCATCAGTATGTTGTCGAGCGGGCATCTTACTCTGTTAATATAAAGGGTTGTAATCTATTTCATGTTGGAGGATAACCTTCTTGCTTCCTCAGCGGGCTGATCCTCTTTTTTTGTAATCCTTTTCTTCTAATCAAATCACTATTACTTCTCAAAAATAAAAAATAAAAAATAAAAAAGTGGCATCAAGCCATCAACACTTTGTTTGTATCCCTTCTTAGTTATCGAGTACCCAAGAAGAATATACTTCATTGCTTGAGTTGGTTGGGGGCCGAACTTGTTAGCAATGGTCCAAACCATTGAACGAAGCGCACACATTCAAAAACTTTTGCTAGTAAGAAAAACAATGGAACTGCTTGGAACAAAACGAAGTAAGGAGTCGGGAGATTGATCATTAAGAACATAGGATGGCATCCCATTAACCAAGAAACAGTTGAAATCGCATCGCTCTGGTAGCTTTTTGGAACATTCATGTGGACAAGTAAAGTGCATGCAACTTTGATTTGTCAAAGTAGAAAAGAATTTGAGAGAGAAGAAAAGCGCACTATGGTTAAACGTGTGACCCCCTTATTTATAATAGATAGCCATGTATAATTACAAATATGCCCTTAATATTGAAGAGACACTAAAGAGATAAGGAAAGTGTCAAAACAATAATTAAGAAAAACCAATTAAAGTCTAAATAACTAAGGACTAAAAAGCCCATAACACAAAGGCTTGAAGGAGGCACATTCAGGCCCACATGCACCGAGAACTAGGCCCACGTGCTTATAACACCAACACTTCCCATCAAGCTGAGGCATAGATATCAATTATGCATGGCTTTCCAAGATCACGGCATCCAACTTCTACAGTAAGAGCCTTAGTGAAGATATCTCCCAATTGTTTAGAAGACGGAACGGAGTGAAAATGACACCCGTAGCAATCTTCTTGCAAATAAAGTGACAACCAGCTTTAATATGTTTTGTTTGCTTATAAAAAATACTGGATTAGAAGCTTTGTGAATGGCATCTTGATTATCACAATACATCGGCAGAGGAGTCCTTACAAGAAATCCCAATTTAGTAACCAAGCTTTTCAACCACACAATTTCACATAATGTATTCATTATAACACGATATTTTACCTCAGTACTATGCCTAGCAACAACCATCTGCTTCTTAGTCTTCCAGGTAATTAAATTACCATAAAAAAAGGTATAGTAGCCTATTGTAGATCGTTGATCATCTGGATAACCTACCCCATTCTACATTAGAATATCTTTTAATATCAAGTTTATCATGACAGCTAAATAAGATGTCACATCTAAGAGACGGTTTAATGTAGCATAAGATGCGACGAACTACTTCAAGGTGGCTAGAACAGGGAGCATACATGAAGTAACTAACTAAATTCACAGCATGAGACAGATCCGGACAAGTGATCATCAAATATATCAATCTCCTAACCAACCACTAGTATATTTAAGGATCATCAAGAAGTTCTCTATCATCTTTTCCAACCTTTTTATTGACTTCTAATGGAGAATCAATAGGTTTAATATCAAGATTACTAGTTGGAGTTAACAAATCAAGGGCATATTTTTGTTTAGATTCCCTTTTTGAAACAAGAGACTTTAATTCCAAGGAAATAGTTTAGTGATCCCAAGTATTTGATATCAAACAACTTGCTCAAATATAGTTTTAGCTAAAAAATGTCATTAGCACTATCACCTGTAATAAGAATATCATCCACAGACACTCGCAATAATAATCCCCATCATATGCCTCTTAACAAATACAGAATGATGAGAATGAATACAAGAAAATCTAGTACGAATTAAGGCTTTGCTAAACTTATTAAATCAGGCTCAAACCATATATTAACTTTTTCATACGACATACCTTCCTCTCCTCCCCCTTTTGAGTAAATACAGGAGGAGGAAGCATATAAATCTCTTTAGTCAAATCACAACTCAAAAAGGCATTTTAAACATCTAGTTGAGGCAGGGACCAATGCAGATTGGCACCAAGAGAAATAATCACCTGAAAAGAGTTCGTCTTAGCAACAGGAATAAAGGTCTCAGAGTAATCCTCACTAAAAGTTTGCATAAAGTATTTAACTACAAGGCAGGCTTTATCTCAAACTATACTTCCATCAAAATTGTTCTTGAGTGCATACACTCAACAACAACCCACAGGATTCTTCCCAGCTGGTAACTCAGTCATCTCCCATATATGATTCTTTTCAAAAGCTACCATCTCCTCCTCCATAGCTTGTCACCAAGGAGGATAAATAAGAGCCTCCTTAAGATTTTTAGGAATGGTAGTAGAAGAGTACTTAAGAGCAAAAACAAAGGACCTATGCAGAAGAGACAGAATGATAGGAAACAAAGTGTTGAATGGGATGAGAGGTGCATTGTCTTTTTGCTTTTATAACAACAACAAATAAGTCCAAAGAAATGTCTAAATATGGATCAACATGCATAAGTAAACGAGTAGGAACATTGTCAATACTTGTAGCCAAAGGAGCATGCTTCATGGTGTCTTGAGAAATAATAGGATTACGAACATTCCTTCATTCATATACCTTCAAGTTGGACTTAGTGGAATCAATAGCAACCTTATCTTTAGCGTTTTGGCTTTAGAAGAAACAAATGTTATTTCATCATACTCAAGGATAAGGACAGAAAGAACCATAGAATGGTGCTCCCCTTTTTCACTAGAAAAATACAGATCGTCTTCAACAAATTTAACATTAATAGAAACATAATGCTTTTTAGTAACTAGATAAAAACATTTATACTCACTTTGTGAAGACGAATATACTAAGAAAGGCATTTCATAACTTGATTTAACAATTTATTTATAAGAAGATCAATATTATAACCATCACACACAAACCCAAAGACTTGCAATGGAGTTTCAAAGATTAGATAGAAGACCAAAAAATATTGGACAAGTGACTCTCCAGTAATTACTTTAGTAGGAAGATAATTAATCAAATAGCAGACTGTGAGAACAGCCTCTGACCAAAAAGATTTAAGAACAGGCATACCAACGATGAGAGCACGAGTGACTTTTAAAAGATATCTATTTTTCCTTTCAGTAATTCCATTTTTTGTGAGGTATATGCATACATGGTGTGAGAATTAATACGATGCTCTTGAAGATTTAGATGTCATGGTATGGAAAAGATACTCTTTTGCATTATTTATATGAAGAGTTGCAATATTCACATTAAATTGATTTTTGACCCAACTATGAAGCACTTTGATAATAGAGTTAACATCATCTCTAGTTTTCATCAAAAAAAAAAATCCACGTCATACGAGATGCATCATTAATAATGAGACAAAGTATTTAAATCATTTAGAAACAATAGGAATTTTACCTCATACATCTAAATGAATTAAAAAATAATAATCTATTAGACTCTTTCTTCACATAAGGATAACTTGATTTATGGTGTTTGGCTAAGACACAAGTAATGCAAGGGCATTTTCACACTGGGTTCGAGTGGGGTGGCCTTTGGGATGCAGGGGCACACTCGGGGTGGGTGGCCCGTGTGAGGCGGGCCCTACTTGTGTGAAGCGGGTGGCTCGTGTGAAGCGGAACCTAAGTGAAGTGGAGCCCACGAGGGGGGTTCAGCCGAGGTCCTAACCCATAGGATGTAGGGCCTGGGCTATGAGATAAAGGGTTGATTTACCATGCTCTATCAATTCGAGCTTTTAGAGCAAGTGATTAATTGTCCCGTATCAAAGTGGTATCAGAGTGGGAGGTCTCGTGTTTGAGACTCATCACCGGGGGTGATTAATGAAGGGGCATTTTCACACCGGGCTCGAGTGGGGTGACCTGTGGGATGCATGGGCACACTCGGGATGGGCGGTCCGTGTGAGGTGAGTGGCTCGTGTGAAGCGGAACCCATGTGAAGTGGGGCCCACGAGGGGGGTTCGGCTGGTCCTAACCCATGGGATGTGGGGCCTAGGTTATGAGATAAGGGATTAATTCTCCATGCTCTATCAGTTCGAGCTTTTAGAGCAAGTGGTTAATTGTCTTGCATTAACAAGCCTCACACTTTGAGTTTTTGATATCATTAGACTCGACTGATGCAAGTAATGAAGATGGTAAAACTAGACTCGGTTGATGCAGGTAATGAAGACTGTAAGACTAGACTTGAGGGATGATGAAACCTACAATGCCATATGTAAAGGTCTTCCTTCTTGACACTAAGACATTCACTAATATGACTTGAAGTATTTAAACAAAAAACATATAAACCATCATTCTCATGTCCACCACTAAGCAACTTCTTCATCTTCAGATCTTGGAAAACACAACGATCATAATAAAAAGTCACACTATAATTCAGGTCCTTTATAACCTTACTAACTAATAACAAATTAGACACAATATTAGAAACCAATAAGGATTGGGAAATAGATACAATACCCTTGCCCGCAATAGGTGTTAGGGTATCATATGCTACATGACCTAAATTTGAATCAGGAGTAAACGAAGAAAAAGAACCAAATGTACCTCTTATATGATCGGTAGCCCTCGAATCAATAATCTAATGACTTGACGTAAAAGTAGTGTGAAAGACAGTGGATGCATTACTTGTCTAGGCCAAGGAGGTAGATGAGAAGGCCTCATTTTGAGTGGCATCCCTTAACAAAGCATCATATTCAGATTTTGAGAGATGAATGACATCACCAACTGATGAAACAACGGGTATAGTTGTGTAAGGTATCGACTCCCCAATAGTAATTTGAGAGTCCCTACCATCTAAAGCAGCATACTTGCCCGCTTTACCCTAAGGACAGATATGAAGAACCTAGCAATAGTGAACAGTGTATTAATTTCTGCCACTATACAACCGATCCGTGCCATAACCACGACCTCTACCACCATCACAACCACCTCTTCTTGTATTGTGTCCATGACCAGCACGAGTATGATCAAAGTTTCTGCTCCTATAACTAAGGAAAAACTTTCAACGACAATTGAACGCATAGTTGTCTAACGTATCCCATCATGTAATAGTAAAGCATGTGCACCATTAAGCGATGATAGAGAAGGTGAAGCTATAAACAACAATAGCAAAGAGAACAAATGACTGCAATAAGAAATTCCAACTAATGTCTAAACCCAATTACACAGGGAAGGGGATCTTGCAGCCAAAAATCTGGCTGAAAGATAAGATTAATAACCCGATTGTTGCCCAAAAATATGGCTGCTGAGATTAGGGAAAAAATATCCAAAAATCTATCATAATAGAAAAATCAGCAAACCCTATCCAATGCAACATAAAAAATCTGTCTCAACAGGAAAAAAAAAAAACCCAGCAAACCCAAGCTGATGCAACCCAAAATTTGCTACAACAGAAAATAATAATAATAATAATAATAATAATAATCCCAGCACACCCTTGACAATATATCAATTTTTCACAAGAAAATTGGTGAAAATCCCGAGGCAGAATTGTCCAAACCTAGCAATCCTTGACAGCAATAACTAATTTTTGAATAAAAACTAACACAAAAGCCGCCGGAAATATGATCTCAGAAAAAAGGAACAACAAGACCACAACAATCATTAACACACCATAAAATCTGAATCATCCACAAGAACCCTTCAAAAATTAAATCATATAGTCACTAGACCATGCCAACTCTCAAACCAAATCCCCATAAAGAAAAGAAAGTGAAGAAGAGAATCAAGAAGAGAGACTAGAAGAAGAGAAGAAATCGGAAAGAGAGCTTTCCTAGTTTTGATACCATGTCAGAGTGGAAAAGAATTTGGGAGAGAAGACAAGCATACTGGGGTTGGGCATCCAACCTGCTTATTTATACTAGATATCCCTGTATAGTTACATATATGCCCTCAATATTGAAAAGACACTAAAGAGATAAGGAAAGGGTAAAAAAGGAAATAAGAAAAAACAACTAAAGTCTAAATAACTAAGGACTAAAAGCCCATGACACAAAGGCCTAGAAGAGGCACATTTAGGCCCACACTCAGGGCCCACATGCACCAAGAACTAGGCGGCCACTCACTCATAACACCAACATGATTAACCTACTTTTCCTCTCGGTGACACCATTTTGTTTAAGCGTGTGAGCACATAATATCTGGTGTAAGATTCCATTATTAGATAAGATAATACAATTGAGAAGTTTGAGATACATTCTTTTGCATTATTTCAACGTAGAAGACTTAATTTTCATTGATTTTGAACCTCCATATGAAACATCTTAAAATGAAGAATAAATCAGATTTATCTTTCATTAAACAAAGGCTATTAGTTCTTGAAAAATACTTGAATCCAAACAACTGGGAACCTAAACAGGTCCCCAAATATCAAAATGAACTAAGTCAGATGATATTGAACTGCGTTTATCCACACATGGTGGAAACGTTTCTCTATGATCCTAATCAATTCACAGACCTTACACTCTAAAATTGACACAGAAGACAATGGTAAAATGACGTTCTTCAAATTCTTTGAGGGGTGACCTAGCCAACAGTGCCATTGATGTGGTGATGTACTGGTCTACATGGCGACATCAACTTGTTCTCAGTCCAGATACTAGAGACCACCTTATTCATGACCTCCTGTAATTTGCAAACAACCCAACTCGAAGCAGCACACATCCGGTCCTGGTCACACATTCAGCTCAGATCTGCACATGGTCCAAGTTAGATCTACACACATGACGCATCCAACCCAAATCGACATGTCTGGCCTAGTTTCTGCTTTCAGATCTACACACGTCTGGTCTATAGCAGATGTCCTTACTAGATTCCACACTTCCAATGCAAACAACTAATCTGGTCTCTCCACAGCAAGAAGAGGAACACACAGGTGTTCCATGGAAAACCCTGGAAATGAAATTTGTTTCTGTGGAAAACCCAAATTTCTTACTTTTGAGAGGAAAAAAAAAAAAGTTTTGGAACCTATTTCCATTTCCCATCTTTTCATTAAAAATTTTGTGGGCATTTCCTGATCACCATAAAATGATTTTTAGTTATCTCCAAGGCAGAGAAGATATTCTTTTCAACTGTTGGAGATGACTGTACGTGGAAACCAAAACAAACAATGGCAGGATGGGTAGAGAGAAGAAAGTACAGAAAGGAAGGGGGAGACAATCAGGTCTAGATCAATATGTAGAAATCATGGCAAAGTGCATAGAAGAGAAAAGGAAAGGAAAGAAAAGGAAAGGAAAGGAAAGAGAGAAAGAAAAGGGGAAAGTGTCTCGTAGTGTCACACATCATAATGACAAAACTGCCCCCATTAGCATAATACACCCATGTACACATTGTATGTCATATGTCCCACACTGTGTACTATAATGATTACCAAACTAAGGCCCACAAACACATGCAAGCAGATGACAGATCTGATGGACCATACAATTGTACAGTCCACAATACATCATCAAACATCACCACTATCCATTATCTTCTACTTACTGGTGCAGAAATGTCCTTTACTTTCAGGATTTGGCGGCAAGGAGATACATTGATCAGAAGGTTGAGTTAGTGGTGAGTGACGGTGCTGTTTTTTATTGTCTATCATACCTTTCCACTGGTGAAGTTGCATAATTGCAAGTCACTGCTCTTCGAAGAGAGGACCCTCCTTACTGAGAGACAGTATAGAGAGTAGTGTCACTGTTGGGGAACACATTTGATATTTACCTAAATCAGTAGGTCCCTTTGTTCTCTTCTAGCTGAATGTTAATTTCTGTGTTCTTCCAGAGTGGAACCACGACAAATGAGTATTTGGAAAAATTAGACACAGCACTTGAGGTATGTATCTGTTACTTTATTCTTGCAATGCTTTTTCTTCTTTGATTCTTGTTTATGGATTGACTCAGTTGATGTTGCATATTCACTATTGTGCTTCTAAGTTCTAACAAATGCTTAGAAGAGGCATACTGGCCGATTGTTATAGCCCATGTACGAGATCATTTTGGAGAGCTTTCATGATGGATAACACGCTTGATTGGACATATCTAGGGTCCTCTTCCACAGTCATTGTTTTCAACGCATATATAGGGGAACCAAATCCATAGCTGTTTGCTGGCTAAGGAGCCTCTAGAAGCTTGTTGTTGTATTGGTGAAACTTAGCCATTGCCTTAGCAGATCCTTGTGTATGTTTCTTTTAATTATTATTATTTTTGTTATTAATAATAGTATAATAAGTGATAGAGTGGAATGGTGGAATAGGATTCGTGTACCCGATCCCAATTAATTGGGATAGATAATGATGATGATGGTGATGGTGATCAATAACAATATAATAATAACCTACTTGATTGACAATGAGAAGTGAACACTTGAAGCTGCAAATTGTGGGCCTATTCATGACCCATGGTCTTTTGAAGTGATAAGTAATAAGATGATGGATTTCATGTCCGTGGGGCAAGACGTGAACATTTGTGATTGTGAAGTCTGACCTTATGATTTGAATTCTTGTCTGTTGCAATAGCACAACTGCATTATGGAAGAGGGAATATGATGAGCTGCCATCTCTTCTTTTTCTTTCCCCTAAAGTCTCAGCTATATGCTAGCACAAACCCTTCTATTCAATCCCTTTTCCCTTTAGTTCAGTTCCTCCTTTGTCTTGATGTCCTAGAAAGCTCTTCATCACCACAAATAACCACAACAGAGTTTCTAGCTTGCCTCACTTTACCTCAACATACTTAGCTGCAGCTTGGCTTTCTAACCTCATTGTTGTTGTTTTTCAACATTCATATGCATGTCAACCAAGTTGTTCTCTTGGTTTGCAGCAGGACAACCTGATATAGGACACATAATTTAATGTTAGCATGCAACATGGAGATTATGTAGGAGTCCATAAAGTAATTCAATTAACAAAAGGTGTTGACCCACCAAGTAATTAAGAGTACATAATAGGAAATAAAATTTGATTTAACCTAAATTACATGGTCGCATGCTAAGAAATCACATAAATCAATTAAAACTAGGCCTGATTTTAGGATGGAACTTTCAATTTAGCAAAAGCACGTTCCACACTTAAAGGACAGATTTGTAGGTTTTATGATTAGGGTTAGGAAGGGGAAAATCTGAAATTTAGAAAATTAGGGTTCATGGGAATTGGGGATTTTGGAATTAGGGTTTTTAGAAATTGGGGATCTAAGGTTTAGGGTTTAGGGTATGGTTATGAACGGGGAATTAAGAGGTTTTGATGGGGGAAACAAAGGAAAAATCAAAGGATTGAGCGGTTGTCCATACGGTCAGTCTAGGGGCTTGCACATGTGGCTCATTGGTTAGGGTTTTTAGGTCCTCAATGATTGATTTCGGTTGGGGTTGAAGTTGGATTATGAAAAGTTGAAGAAAAAGATGATTTGGATGGCCTTGGATAGGAATGGAAGAAGAGAGATGAAGTTTTTGGGAAAATACTTCTTTTAGAAGGAAGAGAGAAGGAATATGATAGATGGAAGCCTCACTCCTCCGTTGAATGGGAAATGAAATCACACTACACCCAACCTCCAAATCACATGGAGTATTCTTCAATCACATGAAGAAGAGAAAATTCAAAGCTTTTTTTTTTTTTCAAAATAATGGCATTAAGACTTCACACACCCATCTTTCTCTTTTATAGTCTCAGAAAAGACCTTTTACAAAAAGATGCTCTCAAATAAGATTCTTAACATAAAGACGCTTAATAAATTAAAAGTTGTTCCTAACTTCCTAATCCCAACACAACTATAAGGTATACCAAAAATAATAAAGCATGTAAACAATCTAAACAACTAAACTATTCCGTGGCCCATGGGGGTCCACGATCAAGATGTCCGATGATGATCCAATGGCCCGATCATTGTGTCCACCCAATCTAACGGTCCAATGTGTACATCAAGCTCCTGTATGTAGCCCATGTGCATCTTCCCAGTGTGGGGTCTTCAAAGATGCACGAACATGCACATGGGGTATTCAACGTAGCTAGGAATGTAAATTGGGTCAAATGGGCCCCATGTAATGGTTGTCTAGCCATAAGGAGACTAGCTCAGCCCTTCTCTAGTATGGTGCCCGGATGTCCTTATCACAACCTATTACAGTTTATCTGAAACTCATGTTAACATCATGGTCTTTGGTCATTGAACTCATTGACTGTGTAGGGCGAAGAGTTGGATTAGCCAAAAATATGGTCTTTTGAATAACAATGCCTTGCCACTTATTAACCAATGTATTTTGATTATCCAAGGTACGTTTACTAAGTCAAAGCTAGAAAACAAGTTCTCACGAAGTTACTTCTGATTCTTCTGATGATGCTTTGACTTCCACAATTTGGCACTCTTGAACTACCATCCCTAATGCTACGTGGTCCTTACTAAATTGAACTGAATGCATGCTTTTCTTTTTGGTTGTGGACTCCTATTTGCATCGGCTTTTACGGGAAAATTTTGGATAAGTAAATAAGGACCCTTATTTCTGTTCAAGACATCACATGAAATCTTGTTGAAATTGAGGGGCAATATTGAATTTGAAAAGATAATTTACTCCTATTTGCATCAGCTTTTATGGAAAGTTTTGTATAACTAAACAAGGGCCCTTATTTATGTTCAAGACTTCACACGAAATCTTGTTGAATTTGAGGGGCAGTATTGATTTTGAAAAGATAATTTATTTGTTACGTGTCTAATTACCGTAAAATATATTTATGCCTATTGTTATTATCTGAGTTTTGGTTAGTCTAGCATTTGCTTGAGATCATTAGTTTTCTTGTACAAGTTGTGTTTAACCTTTTCTATAGGTGTCCGGACAAGCATGTGTTGTGGTCGATGGTTCACCTGGCTTATCAATAGAATCGCCCACTAACATGTGTTGTTGGACTTTCTCTTACAATTAGGGTTTTTCTTTCAGCTCTTATTTTCTCAGCATTATGTAGTGAGCTATTGGTTCTCAATTGATGGAAATGCTTATTGGAATTTCATACTATTATTGGGGAAATTATTCAACTTGACAGCATTAGTTGTAGCCTCGAAACCGTTAATTGTTCATGTAAGTTCTAAACTTGAATCCTAGGTTGCCGCACATCAAAAGTTTGATCCTGAGTTGGTGGTGTACAATGCTGGCACTGATATCCTACATGGAGATCCCTTGGGCAGGTTGAAGGTAACCTTTCACTGCATCTATTTTTGTTTGTTCTAGCTCACTTTTTAATCTAGATGTAGCCCATCTTTCTTTCTCAGAGGCTAAAAGGATAAAGGTATCGTCATGATCACTGCATTTTCTGGTCATGTGCATTCTTCCCTTGTAAGATTAAATAGGCTGAAATGATCTGCCTTTTGTTGTGACATTTTTATTTTATTTTTAAAAAAGAACTTTAATAACCCACGTCACCAAGTAGAACCCACTTTCTTTGCTCTTTGAATGATTGATTTCCTGCTCAGTTATTCTTTCATTCTAAGCAGAAAATGTCATCCAATAAATGACCTGATGCTTTCACAAACAAAGGTATCGTTTGCATATTGAAGATGAGAGAATCTTGTCCTCATTGCAAATCTTTTAAGCCATGATAAATGACTGATTGACAAACCTTCTAATAAAAGAGCTAACTGCCTTCGATCATCAGCATTATGGAAATGCAAGCTTTCTGTAAGATACCACCATTTATAGTTCATCGGCATTATGGAAAGGGTGGTGCACTAGAGATACCACCATTTATAGATCATCAGCATTATGGAAAGGCATGCTTTCTGTAAGATCAGCTTTCTTAGAAAGAATCGGTTTATCTCTTGGGAATGGCTAGCGAATTTGCTTTTGGGAAGATGTTTGGGTGGGAGCGCCCCCCTTAAAACTGTTTTCCCGCCAATGTTGTCTCGCTCTGAACCCTTCCATCGTCGTCTCTGGCTCCTTCTCTATCATTGGGGGTGAGATAGTTTGGGAAGCTCTATGTAGAAGATACCTTCAAGATGAGGCGGTTGACGAATTCGTTGCTCTCCTGGACAGCCTTCATCTTTGCCACCCGGATCTCTCTTCCTCGGATAGCTTGCTTTGGAGATTTGATAAGACAAGCGTTTTTTCGGTCAGTTCATTCTATGCTTTTCTTAGAAAGGACCCTGTTGTTAGAGAGGAAGTGTTGATAGAGCATGTTTGGCACTATCAGGTTCCCCCCAAGATCGCAGCCTTTGGTTGGTTAGTGGGCTTAAGGAAGGTTCTGACAATAGATAACCTTCAAAAGAGGGGGATGATTATTCCGAATATTTTCGCTTGCTGCATGCAAAATGAGGAAACGGTGGATCACTTGTTCGTTCACTGTCGGTTCATCAACCTGATTTGGCAAGATATTTTTTCTCATTTTTCTGTCTCTTGGACCTCCCCCTCTTCGGTGGGTGAGCTTTTAAAAGCATGGCACGGAGTTAATTTGGGCAAGCAGAGGTCTTTGTTATGGAGAATGGCCATTCTTGCGGTCTGGTGGTCTCGTGTGGGAAGAAAGAGATTGCAGATGCTTTCGTGGTGAGAGTAGGATAGCAGAGATTCTCCCAATGGGCAAGGTTGCTGATCATTGAGTGGGCTTCCTTTAGCGAAAAAACTAAGGATTGTTATCTTCTTTTTCTTGGGACAGCTGAGCTGCTATCTCAGCGGCTTGGCGTTTTGGCTTATCTTGTAGTTTGCTTTCTTCCTTTTAATAAAATTGCAGTAACTTTTCAATCAGCCATGGATGGGAACAAGAAATGTGGACAGAAGCTGCCTTTTCTAGATATAGGCATGTTGGTGTTTGTTATGTGCAAATGGTAGCCCCCATCATGAAGATAACCCATCTCAAAAATCAGGCTGATCCACTCACTAGGTATGGCCTCACCTGTATGTTGGGTCAGACCTTTGGCTGTCCACTGATTCGATTCATGTGACCCACCGGATGACTGGACCAGCCTGATTTTTGTGCCAGGTGCTCTTCATTGCGGGCCCTACTGTCTGCATGTTACAGATGTTGGCATGATAAGTTATCATTCAGGCACCTGTAGGTGAACAGTTCTCGCCTTGATATAAGTAGAGGATGCAACATAACAGGGCCAAAGTTCCTTTTTAAAGCATTAACAAAACTTACAAAAATAGATATTAGTCTTTAAAAGTAAATTAAATGCTCAAATCTTAGTCATGTCAAGAGTATTGTAATGTTCTCTTGTGCAGGTAAGTCCTGCTGGAGTAATCAGCAGAGATGAAAAGGTGTTCAGGTTTGCAAAGGAAAAGAAAGTGCCTCTTCTCATGCTTACATCAGGTCTGCTGAACTTCAATAGTTTTAGTATTTCGGCAATTGTGATGTTAAATTCATTTTCTAACCATTCATCAAAAAATTAAAAAATTAAAAAATTAAAAAATCACTATCTCAACCTCTTTGCTTCATTGTTCAGGTGGTTATATGAAATCAAGTGCACGTGTCGTAGCAGATTCAATAGCGAATCTTGCCCAAAAATCCTTGATTGATTTGGGGTCCCCTCAAAAGTAAGAGCCACTTGACACCTTTATGTACATACAGATTGTGGGCACCTTATATACTTGGACTACAATCATATATGACTTCTGTAACCAATGTGTATAATTTTGACTGAAATATATCCACTAAAACATATGTACATACATAGATGCATGCGTGCATACAGATGTAATGATGAAAAGATACATTTAGAGACATTGTAAGTGTGTGTGAGTGATCCGGGGTTCAATCTCCAGTAGTGTTACCTTCAAAAAGAAAAGAAAAAAAGAAGAAGATACATTTAGGTAATATTCTTCTATTTGTAGCTGTCATATTAGAAGAAAAATCAGGGAGAAAGGAACATGCGTATCTACTCATCATCTGAGTTTGAACATGAGATCTTTTGTATAAACTTGTTAAAGATGCCCAATGATGAACCAAAAAATTATAGCACATGCAAATGACTAAAATAGCCTTATGAGATGGTATAAGAGGAATAAGCTTATGCCACTCAAAGAGAGAGGGAGGGATGCATTTTTCTCTGGCCTTGTTCCTGTTCCTGCAATTGAAATTTTTCTATGGTACCTATCTCCCTCTGCTAATGGTACTTGATTTGTCACCAAAAAAAAAAAAAAACTGCAAGAAATAATCGGTATTCTATCTTCAATGATTTCCTGTCCATTTTGAAGACCAAACCCTAGGGTTTTAGAATTTCAATGGAAAAAATATCATCATCCTTTGTTCCTGTAGTGTGACTTGGGGTTTTTCTTCATAGATTCAAGGTGTGAGATCTTCTTGTTACATATGTATTGACAAACCTGATTTACTTGAGAGACAATGCCATATATAGAAGGATAGGGCACAGTATGTGCTATGGAGAGCGACACAAATCAAAGTTCTGCCCTATTCAGATGATGCCCACCTTAAACTGAAAACAACATCACATTCAGAAAGTGTCTAGGCCTCATTCTTTATTGAGCTGGATGGAGAAAATCCGTTCAAGTCTCAAGTGGCAGGTGTGGTTGTTTTAATTTGAAGGAACATGGCCGTTCGCTGTTTGAGCCAATCGCATTCTACTAAATGCAAATATGGTAACCATAGTTTCAAAGCTTGCCAACTCAACTCAAAACTCAGCCAAGCCTACTTGTCTAGGCAAGATTTCAAGCTGTGAGCCTTTAGGAAACTCGGTTTAAGCACTAACTCAGCCCTTACTCAGGGAGATCACGAGGTCAAGTCACTAACTCAATTAACTTGATGCAACTCGTGGTGACTTGGGCCAAGAAAGATAGCCCTTCGATGGGTGTTTTTGGTAAAATTTAAAAAGATCAAAGCAGGAATTAAATTCACAGATCAACTAACAGAGCCCCCATCCAGCAAGGTATGCATGACTTTGTTGTTCCATTTCTCATGTTTTAGTACTTATAGCATAATTGTTTAAAATATTCTTTTGCTATTCCTACAAAAAATTTATATTTATCGGGTCCATGGGTCAAGTCTCTGAGTTGACCTGACCCAAATGAACGTCGAGTCAAGTTTTCAGCTTTTTTAAGTATGATAAAAGTCACCACACACTACATTGTAATCTCCCACTATACATACATGTGTGCATGATTTTAGTAGAACTTCCTTTCACTTTATCAGACTCAAAGCACTGTACCCAGTACTATAAAAGAGGAAAAACAAAAAAGAGAACTGGTTGAGCCTCATGCCCTAGAGTGACCATGGGTTTGTAATGCGGGGATATTTTCACACCGGGCTCGAGTGGGGTCGCCTGTGGGATGCAGGGACACACTCGGGCTGAGCGGGGCCCACGGGGGAGGTCTCATGTTTGAGATTCCTCACCGGGGGTGATTAATGTGCATTTCACACCAGGCCCAAGTGGGGTAGCGTGTGGAATACGGGGACACACTCGGGGTGGGTGGCCTGTGCGAGGCGGTACTCATGTGATTTAGGACCCACGAGGAGGGTTCGGTCGAGGTCCTAACCCATGAGATGTAGGACCTGGGCTATGAGATAAAGGGATTAATTCATCATACTCTAACGATTCGAGCTTTTAGAGCAAGTGGTTAATTGTCTTACATCAAATTGGTATCTGAGCGAGAGGTCTCGTGTTTGAGACTCCTCACTGGGGGTGATTAATGCAGGGGCATTTTCACACTGGGCTCGAGTGGGGTCGCCAGTGGGATGCAGGGGCACACTTGGGGTGGGACGGGGGAGGTCCCGTGTTCGAGATTCCTCATCGGGGGTGATTAATGCGCATTTCATACTAGGCCTCACGAGGGGAGCTTTTAGAGCAAGTGGTTAATTGTCCTACATCAGTTTGGCTCATAGTTCAAAAACCAGAAAACCCAACTCCACTTGACTCCATACCAGCAGGTTAGTCTTTACTCGACTCGACTCAATATTTAGTAATCAAATTGATTAAAATTTAGAGTAATAAAAGATATTTAAATATACAAGTTTTAAATTGTTTAGATTCAACAAAGTATCTGCTATGGGATGTCAGTCCATATTGGCTCTCTTTGTGGAGGTTTGGAGTTCGAACCTAAGTCACTACTTCTTACCTTTTATTAGAAAAAGTAATAGATCAGCTAGTGACTCAGCTCAAGTCATGCTGTTGTCTAGCTGACTATGAGTCTTGCTGACTCAACCGAGTTTCAAGTCACCGAGCTTTAGGATTTTATTATTTGGCCCAACTTAGTACCAAAACAAACAAAAAGAAAAGAACACACACACACACACACACCCACCATATCATGTTGAGCATGAGAAGGTGAGTATCATGTAGATGTTTTCTTCCAATCTACTCCCAAGCAGCCATTGATGCCAAGACAATGTTGATGCCATTATAAGCCTTTTGAGGGCCCAATGACAGCTCACTCTCTTGTGAAGCCTGGACCATTCTTGTAAGACCCCACTACATCTACATGACAGCACTACAACTTTCGTTTCACTCATTCACACAACTGTTCACATTAGACTTTTGGGGAACATTTTCGAAGATGTGTTTCTAGGTGGTTGAACATGGTACATGGCGGACACCCTTAAACCACGGTTTGATTGGTTTTTTTACTTTTGTTTTTTGTTTTTTTATGGTCGTCCTGTTTTGACTTTCAAAACAAGAAAAAAGATTAGAAGATGACTGGATGAAAGACTGTCGATTTTGAGGCTTATCTTATTAAATTATATGAATCATCATTGTATTAAATGGGCAGATAATGTTTGAGATTTCTCTCCATTATAGCCTGTTTGTTCTGCTGTCGAATCCTACTATTTTGAATTTTTTTTTATAAGAAATGAAACAGATGGTCCCTTGAACAAGTGGAAGATACAAGGAGATGCATCTCTCTGAAAAGTGGTAAAAGAGGGGAATGCTCATTAGTAGTGCCTAGTGGGCCCATCATCAGAACGAAAGCAACTGATATGTTACCCTTTTGATCAATGCAATCCTAATCAAATATTTGAGAGATGCTATAGTGATCTGCAGGAGAGATTGATGATGTGGTTTGCAGCAAGTTGGCCAACTTGGCACCCATCTGCAGGATTGAGGCCGTTGTCAGATTTGCAACATACTATGGCCCAAAAGCCGAGAAGGTCCAATCAGGTGGACCAAAATCAATACAAACCACAGATCGTCTTCTCTTTTTTTTCGTCCAATCAGGTGGACTAAAATCAATACAAACCACGGATCATCTTCTCTTCTTTTTTTTCCTTTCTTTCTTTTGAGCCACCTATTTTGCCAGCACAGACAAGCCCCTTTTCTTTGGGAGGGCATGGATTCTGTTGCAGCCCACCTGACGAGTGGACCCGATATCTCCCGCATGCAATTTTGGCAAGTTGGCTGAATCACCTCTTCAATCTCTCCTTGCGTGAACAATAGGTCTAATTTAGTAATTTTCCATGAGAGGTCATCATTTAAAAGGACATTGCTATCATTTTGATTAGTGGCAATATCATTTGAATATGAGCGCTGCTCATTGCTTGAGTGTTTCGGTGCCCATGGAGAAAATGAGCCTCTGTGGCATTGTGTTTGATCTCCTGGGGTCAACTCCAGTAGAAAAGGGCGTCCTACTTTTGGCTCAATGGCCTGTTTGGCTGATCACAGCAGGGAGTGGCATTGTTTCCTACTCAAACCATATGTGGCCCTTGTAAGGTGGCTTATCCAGGCTTGACAAGTGGACATGCCCCACACATGCCAGTGTGTTAGATATGCAAGATTTGACCATTCATCAAGCAGGTCCCATGACTCAGGCCGCTTGGCTCATCAGGTGGGTCATGTCACAGAAAAATGGACAAACTGAAAATAATTGACCATCACCTTCCACATACACATGGGACCACCCTGAATTTTGAGCCAAGGTAGGATGCTGCGAGGTTCATGAAAGACTCCACAATCATAAAATGAATTTAAGAGGGCCCATCTGGACGTACCCCAAAAATTGTGGTTGCTGGTTTGGTCATTGGACAGAACACGTCAGCTCTTCAGTTTGGGCCGCCAATTCCCAGCTCTTTCCACCCACTTTGGAAGTGGGACAATAACATCATCGTAGAAAAGAAAGTTTGGATGTTAAGCATAATGTACAAAGTCTGTGTAAATAGATAGTCACCCTTGTAAAATGTGCTTGTATGACTTAAAACATGTGAGTGCCTCTAAATACATCTCGGTGCATTGCATTTGTAGGAACCTGCGGCACTTACAAACTGCAGTTAGATGCACTTAGATGAACTTAAAATGCCCCTTGATGCATTTTGTATATGGAACCTGATATACAAAGCTTTATATCGAATCCGGCCTAAGAATATTAATCTTTAATCTATGATGAAATCTCTATTATATGTAACTTGAGTAGTTCTGGACAATTTAATCATGCTGTTAGTTGTAGTAGAGCTGTTAACTTCTAGATTTAAAAGGACATTGTGAAGGATTTGAAATTAGGTGAGCCTAGGGCTTAAATTTTACCCGCTTTACACCATGAGCAGTGATGATTTTAGCCACTTATAGCATTCCCTGGTTTTCTTTAGAGGTCATTTGGATACCTGCATTTGGTGTGACTCCACGGTGAAATGGGGTTTTTGGTGTGTTTGGCATCCTGTATTTGTATGTGAAGTGGATTCTATACAAATCAGTATCACAAAATGACTTATTTTGAAACTATATATATATATATATATATATATATATATATATATATATATATATATATATATATATATATATATATTTGTGTGTGTGTGTGAAATGGAGCCGTCCAGGCACCAAGGACGGCATGTGCCAGCTTGCTGCAACAGGGAGAAGATGAACAAAAAAGGGATTGAAAAGAAAAGGACGGAAGGTGTCGTACTTACGCGCAGGGCATGGGAGTTGATACACAGGCACTCCAAAATCGTACACATGGCATATGGTAATTATGATAAAAACAGACTAAATTGTGGAACCCACAAATCTGATTGTTAACCGAATTTTATATATAGTTAAGTTTTTTAAAACATTTTTAATAATTTTTGTAATTATTTAGTCAGAATAAAACAACTCACGTGATGATTGATATTATTATCACTTTGGTGAAAGTATACATTTTTAACTGACTTATTATAATGATTATCTAAAATATTACACTTGTACATTATTTTGGAGTATTAAAGCTAATTTAATCAGAATTAAATTTATGTGAATACTCTTTATCCAAAAATCAGCTTGCCAAACACAATTTTTGAATTTGCGTGGATTTTAATTGGAGGCTGCCAAACACAACAAAACACGTAAAAGAAAAAAATCCTAAGTTGCACCGATTCCATAGTAACTGTGATTTGGATTTCAATGCATTCCAAATAAAAGCAATCAAACGAGCTTTTAGGATAGTGGGCCACAACCTCTATCACCTGCCCTAGTGTATCCTCATTCCCTCGCTCTAACACCCCATGCGTGTAGCCTTCCACACTTCTCCCCTATCTACTTCTCACGGCATGAGTTTCTCTCCGCTTGCAGCGTCCATCATCCCTCTCTCTCCTTCAAATGGGTTTCTCCTAAACAGTGGAGTCAAAACAGCGAGGTTTTCTTCTTTTAAAGGGTAATTTCAGATGCACCATCAAATCAAATTGAAATTATCCTAAATCTAATCAAATAGAATTAACCAAATTCAAAATGCAATTATCCAAAATCTAATCAAATAGAATTAACCAAATTGCAATAATTATATACTAAAATAGAATTAAGCAAATTGCAATCTCCTACAAGGTGTAGGGGTTCTGCATTGCTGCTGAAGATTTTTTTTTTTTCCCAGTTGAACCAGAAACAAACCTAACCTCAGTTAATTTTGGACGGCTATGCAGAGGAAAATTCATAAATGGAAATGGAAAAGTAACCTCCAATCCTCAGATTCCAATTTTACATGGAATCCACTTCTTTGTGTCCGCCGTTTTTGAGGAAAAGCTGGAAAATGGAAATCGGTTTCCAATGTCAAACACCCCCAATTAGCTAGGACATCCAAACACAACCTAAAATCTCTCAATTTACAGCAAGAGACAAAAAAAAAACGAGCCCCTTCCTTCAATTAATCAAAGATACAACAAAGCGATATATGAAACACCCACAGCAACACCCACAACGAAACGAATACGGTAACAGTAATTTTTTTTTTTTTTAAAGGCTTATCACTAAGATGAGGAAGATTCCACGACGGAGTACATTCCTCCACCCTCCTCATCCCCAGTCAAATCCTCTGTCTTCCTAAAGGCGGCATGGACGGCCACGATCACGACGCCGATCAGGAGCGATACGAGTATGTTGAGCGTCGCGTGCGTGAGGAAGAGGGCGACGATGGTGACAACGGAGAGGACAGCGAGGACGATCCGGTCATCGATCGTGCGGTGGGCGATGACGAGGGGCTCGTCGCGAAGGAAGTAGAGGAAGAGCCAGACGGCCATCATGACGATGAAGACGATGAGGGAGATGGGATGCCAGAGGAGGCTGAGGAAGAGGATGACAAGGAAGATGATGGCGTAGTTCATACGGAAGTAGAAAAGGTTGGTTTTGATCCTGAGGATAGCTTCTCCTACACTGGATGGGATTCCGAAGGCGTGGAGGTGGGCCATCTCCTTCCATGGCCGGCGTGTGGCGAGTGCTGATCTCCCCCTCTCTTTTGCCGTGGATATGAAGCCCAGAGAGCTTCCTGGGGCTGTTGGGATTGTTCCATACTTTGTCATTGCACCCAGAGAGAGAGAGAGAGAGAGAGAGAGAGAGAGATCAGAACTATGAATGGGATTGGGTGGATTTGTAGATGTTTGTTGGGGTCGGTTCCTCTGCAATTCCCTGTGGAACGGGGATTAATATGATACTCCGGCAGCGTATGACGCTTGATACGCGGGCACTGAGGAATTCTATACGTCGCATAAATTAGATGTTGAAATCAGTGTTGCTAAGTCAAAGTCCCTAAACCAGATTGGTTGAATAACTCTTAACCGCTGATTCGTGGACACTTGTTTGTTGAAAGCGGACCACTGGATATTCTTATTCTTTTAACTGTCTAATAAATGTCTACCAGATCAGATCAGATAGCCAGTTTAAAAAGTAGAATGTTTGGTTCACGACACATTTAAACCTTGGGATACGTAATTTGGACAGTTTAATTTGACTTAATTGTATGCCAAGTATGCAATTCCTAGGTAATTTCTAAATGCCGGTGTATGATCAATCATACCCTGTCAGAGTATCAAAGCTCTTCCCCTGCACGTGCTGCGCCTGAGCTCACGTGGATGTTTTTCTAGCATCTGATCGGTCAAGCAGTGTCGTCCATCGTGAAAGTTGGAGGTCTCAAGAATCAGGCCGATCCAACCATCCGATGGGCCACAAGGTGAATTTAGAAATTTTTGGATGGTTGCAAATTTTTTGAAGTTGTGGCACACCTTACGATTGTGTAAGCATGATTTTGGGGCAACATCGTCATGGTAAGGCTCACCTGATGCAAGAGTTTAATGGGAGATCTCATCATGAGAAATAATAGATAAGGCCCAAAACCTTCAAAGTCACATGGTGACCATGTGATGGTTGGATTGCCTTCTTAAGGTATCCAACTTGCATTGTGGGGTAGCCTTGCCAGAGAGGTCGGACGCCATGCGCATGCCCAGCTTGCACGACGAAGACCTGAAGTCGAGGAAGTGAGGAACCGGCCTCTTTGACGTTAAAGTGGCATAATTGAGTAGGTAAATCCAGGCTGTCCAAATCTCTGACTCAATCGTTGATGGAAGCTCATTTCCAACGTACCTAATGTAGAGATCCTGTGAAACAAAATGGTCTGTGGGGGCCACCATGATGTGTGACATTGGCTTCACGGCACGATTTGCGTCAGCTCATGTTAACAGATGCCCAATAGTAAGGCTGATCCAAAACTGAAGTGGACCACACTGTTGTTTCAATGGAGTGGAATTATTAATCTAAATAAAATTAAAACAGATTAATAACATGAAAAACATAATTATCCATAATTCAATTAAAAAGAGTGCATCTGGATTTATCAACCCTTGAACAGATTATATAGATGATACCAAAAAACTCTGTGGAGGTACGTATCCATGTGGCTTTTCTGAAGACTATTCGCGCGCACATTTCTCAACCCAAATGACTAGTCCAATATCATACAATGAAAAGCCTTTAAAATACAATCATCAATCTGCAAGGAATTGCCTACTCAAAACACTAAATACTTGATGCTCACGATATCTCACCCTAGAAAAAAAAAATTAAGGAATTTTCTAGAGAAAAATATAGATGATTTTTTTTTAAAAGAGAGCAATTGTTCTGTGATTATCGCTAGGTTTTTCCGAAACTTACTATTTATAGTAAAATGTGGGGCTTACATGGTGGACACCTAGCGTTTAGGTGTCAGCTACCGTAAACATAAGTTTTTGCATGTGGTCACAATACCGTTGCAAAGAAGTGCAATGTGTTGTTGTAGCGATAGACTCGGTTAAAAGGGAAAAATGAAAAAAACTATTAAAAAATGCATCATATAGACAAGCCCAAGCCCAAGCCTGGCACGCACTATGCAGCGGACGCACACACATACATGTATGGTTCATGGCATAGAGATGATATCAACAAACTAAGTGGAGGCGCAGATCCATGTCGCTTTCCTGAAGGCTATTCACGCCCGTTTTTCAACCCTTCCAGATCTCCTACAACGAAAAGCCTTTGGAATACAATGACCAATCGACAAGGAGTAGTCGATTCAAAACATCAAGTGGTTGATGCTCACGATATCTTGACTTAGAAAAAAAATGAAAAATTTTCCATAGAAAAATAAAGATGATTTTTTAGAGAGTAACTGTTCTGTGATGATTCATTAGGGTTTTCTAAAACTTATTATTTATAGTAAAACGTAAGGCTTACATGGAGGACACATGACAACACCTAGTGTTGAGGTGTTAGCCAACGCAAACATAAGTTTCTGCAAAAAGTCACAACACCGTTGCAAAGAAATGCAATGTGTTGTAGCAATAGACTCGGTCGAAAGGAAAATTTCGGAAAAGAAAAAATATAAGGTATCATGTAGACAAGCCCAAGGCCAGTCCGGGCGCACGTCGGCATGTGGTTCATGGCATAACATACTCATGAGCTTAACACAAGCTTTCCACACGTTCCTATATATAAATGAGAAAATTTTCTCATTTCTCTCCAATGTAGGACCATTTCCACAAGTACAATCCAAAGAAAGTTGAAGGCACTTCTCCTCAACAACAATCTCTCACTATTTTTAAAAACAAAAGATATATGAGCATGTAATCTCACGTGCATAAACAAATGTGTCATTAGACTTGAACATCGTCTTAGTGGAAAGTAATCATTTACCATAAAATTAGTAAACGAAGTCTTTCAAAATTAAGTTATTAATTGGTAAGATCAGAGCTTCACACACACGTTTGAGGCCATGTGTAAATCTCAATTTCATGAGTACTCTAGAAAATTAGTCTGATTCTCATAGAATGCGATCACACATTCCCACTCATATAGATGAGTCTATCAAGGATGTACTCGTGACCATGCGTCCCATCCATAAGTACTATAATATTCATTAAGAAGTCTAACCTCATCCTCCAACTTCACAAGTTGTACCGGTTCTTTATTAGAATGGGATAGGAAACTCATTTTCCTTAATCCAGTGTCACATATAATTACTATATAACTCATTTTTCCCATTGAACCTGTTTTCTGTGATATTCAGTCATACAGATTGGGTTGCTATTACAAGCAATTCACTCAATTGGCTTAAGTCTCATTCCTCTCACAGTACTATAGATTTTTTCCCTTGTAAGGCCCTTAGTCAAAGGATCCGCCAAATTTTTTGGTGATCTAATTTCATTTATAGATACTACTCCTTTGAGTAACTCTCTAATCCTACATGTTTTCAACTTATTGGTTTCACCTATCATTGTAATGTGCATTGTTAGCACACCTGATAACTGCATTACTATTGCAATTTAGCTTAATTGAATATACCGGTTTACTCTAAAACGGAATATCATATAGAATATTTCTTAACCACTCGGCTTCTTCTGCAGTGGAGGTTAAAGTTATAAGTTCTAACTCCATAGTTGTATATGAAATAATAGATTGTTATTAGATTTTCAAGTTACAACTCCTCCTATGAGAATAATGTGGCCACCGGTTGCTTTACAACTATCAGAAATAGAATTCCAATCAGTATCTGAATATCCTTCTAATATTGTTGGATATCTACCATAGTGTAAGTAATAATGTTGAGTCTTTTTCGAGTACTTTAACACTCTACATACAGCTTCCTAATGCTCATTACCGGAATTACTAGTAAACCTACTTAGTTTCTGTAGGGAAGCGCGGAAGGTGAGCCCTCAAGATTTGACTGTCTACACGAAGTTTGTGTTGGAGATTTTTGGCCTGCGAAATCACACAGATATAGATCAGGATAGCAATCCAATGGCACCAAGCACACACACAAGAAAAGAGAACACACAGATTTAACGTAGAAAATCCTTGCGGAAAAAAACCACGACACAAAGCGACAGATCACCACTATGAAAGCATCAATTACAAAGAAAAAGGACTTACCCGATTCGAACAACCTCTAATCTCACCCTTACTACACCCTTTGATAACCCTAGAACCCTTTAGGAAGTCTTGGAATAATTAGAATAGCCCTAGGGACCCCAATTTATAGTTTTGGCAACTTCCCTTTCGTCTCCCAGTTGCAAAAGGACTTGCGTCACAAAATCCGCGAAACTCTTTTCCGCATCCCAGTTGCGAAAGGACTTGCGACACGAAATCCGCGAAACCCCTTTCCGCATCCCAGTTGCGAAAGGACTCAGATTTAAGACATCTCGCAACAATCTCCACCATGTCTTCAATCTTCAACCGTGTAGCTTCTTGACTTCTTCTCTTATTTCTGCATCACATCATAGCTCAATATCACATTAGCCAACCAGCGCCAATCACGGATATGATAGATACCTGATATACCGTCGGCACGAATATCTCTAAGAAGTCGATCCCTTCTCTCTGAGAATAACCCCTCGCTACCAACCTTGCCCTGTATGTATACTGTATCCTCCTGAAGGTCCACCTGCATCCAACCGCTCACCGGCCTACTGGAAGCTCCACCTGCTCCCATATGTCGGTCTGGTACAACGAATCCATCATATCGCCCATAGTCACCTTCCACTTCTCAGCACCGGGCTCACCTAGAATCATCTGAATAGAAGATGAATCCTCTGCAATATTGGAGTCGTCCATGTACCTCGCCGATGTCCTGCGATCATGCCATGTGGTTCTTCTCACAGGTGGCTGTTCCACCTGCTTTGTATCCTTGTCCGCACGTCTCAGCCTTCCTACCCTGCCCGCTCATGTGGCCATGCCCAACATGCCACACACGTGCAGAGGTGGAATCCGCTACATCCACCGTAGCTCCACCTTTTGAAGTGCTCCCGATCAACCTATAAACATGATCGAGTCGTTGCGCTTTAATGACTACCCGTGCCCTCTTGGATACTTTAAGAGCACCATCAATGCCTGTGTACTTGCATCCTTTTTCCTCAAGCACACCAAGAGAAATCAGATTCAGCTTCAAATCAGGAACGTGCCTGATATCAGTCAAGGTACGCTCCACCCCATCAAACATCTTGATACGCACAGAACCAACAGTCACAACATTACAGGCAAAGCCATTGCCCATAAACACCTGTCCACCATCGCACTCCCTGTAGCTGGTGAACCAACTCCGATGAGGAGTCATGTGAAAAGATGCCCCTGTGTACAGCATCCACTCGTCCTTACGATCATCGTATGGCCGCATGAGCGAAGACACAGATAAAACATCACCATCACATACATCTGACGTGGCAGCGTTGACCTCCTTGTATGAAGCCTCAAAATCTTTTCTCTTCAATTTAGGATTTTCACAATCCCTCTTCACATGTCCTTCCTTCCCACAGTTCCAGCACTTTACCTTTCTTTTGCCCTTGTCCCTGGATTTGGATCTAGAACCAGAAGAACCTGTACCTTGTCCAGAATTCCTACCCATTGTAAATAGTGCCTCAGAAGACGTCCCCATGTCGCTGTTTAGCTATCTCATAGCCTTCCCTTGAAGGACTGAGATAACGGTGTCGACACTCAGGGTTTTATTCATGCTGCACATAGTGTCCTTGAATGCTTCATAGGACGCCGGGAGAGAATTCAGCAACATACATGCTTGTTTTTCATCTTTCATCACTTCCTCCATATCCAGCAATTTGCAAACCAATTTATTAAAGTTGCTAATGTGAGCCTCCAGGTCTCCACCTTCTGCCATCTTGAAGTTATACCACTGTCGCTTCAAGTGTAGGCGATTTTTCAAGGATTTCTTCGCATAGACATCCTCTAACTTCGCCCATAACTTATCCGCAGTTTTCTCCCTCATGACGTTGTAGAGAACCTCATCCGTGAGATATAAACGGATCGATGATAAAGCCTTCTTATCAAGAGTATTCCATTCATCATCAGTCAATGTAGATTTTCGCTCCTCAAGAGCGTCATCCTCGCCTTGCTTGGTTAACAGGCTAATCATCTTAACCTTCCATAACTCAAAATTATTTTTCCCTGAGTACTTCTCAAACTCATACATGGTGCTCGCCATTATTACTAATCCCTCAGATTCATATCTGTGCCCCAACTTTAGTTTTGATACCACTTGTTGGAAATTTTTGGCCTGTGGAATCACACAGATCTAGATCTAGGATAGCAATCCAATGGCACCAAGCACACACACAAGAAAAGAGAACACACAGATTTAACGTGGAAAACCCTTGCGGGAAAAAATCACGGCATAAAGCGACATATCACCACTATGAAAGCATCAATTACAAAGACAAAGGACTTACCCGATTCGAACAACCTCTAATCTCACCCTTGCTACACCCTTTGATAACCCTAGAACCCTTTAGGAATACCTTTAGGAAGTCTTGGAATAATTAGAATAGCCCTAGGGACCCCAATTTATAGTTTTGGCAACTTCCCTTTCGTATCCCAGTTACGAAAGGACTTGCGTCACAAAATCCGCGAAACTCCTTTCCGCATCCCAGTTGCGAAAGGACTTGCGTCACAAAATCCACGAAACTCCTTTCCGCATCCCAGTTGCGAAAGGACTCAGATTTAAGACATCTCGCAACAGTTTGGAACCCTCACAAAGAAGAAGAACGGTGCTCCAACGGCCGCCTATCTACTACTGGAGCAGATTGAACTATTCACACCTCTGATCCTACGGTATAAGTGGCCCCGGATTGCGACCTATGGATCAGATCGTCCCAAGGACAAGCTAAAATGGACAGACTATAGCGCACATAGTATCTCTCTATATACTCTCGGTTTATCGTATGATTCAATGCATTACATGAGAGAAGTGCATCCCTTTATATAGGAAATGAAGGAGAGTTTGGGTGGGATTGGATAAGGCCAAATAATCCGATCAAATCCCTATCTTCAATTAAAAATCAAATTCATAATTGAATTTGAAATTTAATTCAAAGGAAGAGACTGGAGAAAACATAGAACGTACCCACTAGTGATTGCTCACAAGTGGGCCCCACTGGCCTACGTCCAACAGTTTCCTCATGGTATAAGCTATATCAGGCCTAGTGCAATTCTTCGCATAAATCAAACTATCAATGAAACTAGCATATCCATTCTGATATACACTTATCCATTTGTTAGGATATAGGTGCACACTAAGGTTAAAAGGAGTGCAAACGAGTTTGCAATCCAATATATTATACTTCTTTAGAATTGATTTAATATAATAAGATTGAGAAAGTATTATTTCATCATCCTTCCAATAATCTTGATCTCAAGAATCACATTAGCCACTCCTTAGTATTTCATATCAAACTTAGTGGATAAAAAGGATTTTGGTTTGTTTTATGACAGCATCATTAGACCTAAATATTAGAAGGATTCTTGAGAAGTGATTCTTTAGAATTGATTTAATGAAACTAGCATATCCATTCTGATATACACTTATCCATTTGTTAGGATATAGGTGCACACTAAGGTCAAAAGGAGTGCAAACGAGTTTGCAATCCAATATATTATACTTCTTTAGAATTGATTTAATATAATAAGATTGAGAAAGTATTATTTCATCATCCTTCCAATAATCTTGATCTCAAGAATCACATTAGCCACTCCTTAGTATTTCATATCAAACTTAGTGGATAAAAAGGATTTTGGTTTGTTTTATGACAGCATCATTAGACCTAAATATTAGAAGGATTCTTGAGAAGTGATTCTTTAGAATTGATTTAATGAAACTAGCATATCTATTCTGATATACACTTATCCATTTGTTAGGATATACGTGCACACTAAGGTCAAAAGGAGTGCAAATGAGTTTGCAATCCAATATATTATACTTCTTTAGAATTGATTTAATATAATAAGATTGAGAAAGTATTATTTCATCATCCTTCTAATAATTTTGATCTCAAGAATCACATTAGCCACTCCTTAGTATTTCATATCAAATTTAGTGGATAAAAAGGATTTTGATTTGTTTTATGATAGCATCATTAGACCTAAATATTAGAAGGTCATCAACATATAAACAAATAATGATACTCATTGCACCATCGTTCTTATATATATATATATATATATATATATATATATATATATATATATATATATATATTATATATATATATATATATATATATATATATATATATATACTTCGTTTATATTAAAATCGCTATCTCTTAAAACGGAGTTAAACTTAGCATGCCACTATTTAGGAGCCTATTTAAGGCCGTATAGGAATGTAACCAGTCTGCACACCTTTAAAGGTTGAGCAGGGTCTACAAACTCCATATAAATTTCATCATTGAGATTTTTATGTAAAAATATAATTTTAACATCTATTCGTGTATGATTAAGTTATGTAAGAATACAATAGTAATTAACACTCTAATTCATGTTATCTTAGGGACAGGTGAATAGGTATCGAAGAAATCTATTTCTTCATTCTGTCTAAATCCTTTTGCTACTAATCTGACCTTATACTTGTTTATTGAACTATTAAGTCTAAGATTTTTCACAATTCATAAGGAGATTTGTCACTTTTACTAGAAGGAACCCTATTTAGGATATAGACAACCGTTAATATAGCTTCACCCCATAAGTTATAAGGTAGTCTAGAAGAACTAAGCATAGCATTCATTAGGTCTATCGATATCTTATTCTTCCTCTCAGTAACTTCATTTTGCTAAAGAATGTAGGGAGTAATGAATTGATGAATAATCTCATGGGAGTCACAGAATTCACTGAAGACCAAAGAAGTATATTCACCTCCTCTATCACTTCTAAGGCATTTAATTTTGCAACTACGTTTATTTTCTATCTCAACCTTGTAGGTTTTAAACATGTTTAAGGCTTCGTCATTTGACCTAATAAGGTACACATAACAAAACATAGAGTTGTCATCTATAAAGGTAATAAAATACATTTTACCCCCCTTGATTTGGATTTTTTTCAAGTTACAAAATATCAGAATGAATCAGGCCTAGGAGTTTAGAATCCCTATTAATAGATTGAAAATGTTTCCTAATCAACTTTGTTATACTACAATGTACACACTTATCGTAAGAGAACTTTTCACTTAACTTTGGAATTAGGTTTAACACACTCATCCTCTTTACATATTCAAGATTGATGTGATATAATCTACCATGCCAAAAATTCACGTTATAGATACTAATAAAGTAGAAGAAGATCAGAAAAATTTTTATTCAAGCCAACAGATAGTTTGTACATTTCATTTACTTTGTAAGTATTCCCTACAAACTTTCCATTCTCGAAAAAAACAACTTACCTATATTCGGTTATGGCCTTAATGCCGGCCTCATCTAGCAAGTGATGAGACACTAAATTCTTCCTAAGTTCTAGGACATGCAGTACATCTTTCAAGGTGAATTCTCGGGCAAAAGTGAATTTAAGAGTTACATTCCCCTTTCCAACGACTTTAGCAATTAGTGTGTTAGTCATTTGAATAATCTGGTGATGTTGGGATGGTTTATAAGTGTTAAACCATACTCTATTGACCCAACATGTCTTGTAGCTCCTGAATCAATCCATTAACTTTCTTTCACATTGACAACAAATGTCTCTGTAATCATAGCCACCAGTTGTTCCTCTTCATCAGCTTTATTTGCTTCCACTACATTAGCTTGAACCCTTCCTTTATAATGTCTGTAGTCCTTAGCAAAATGACCCAAAACACTACACACAAAACAACCTAACTTACCCTTAACTTTCTTAAACTTCTTATGAGGTTTTTTCAGGTCATGATTTGATTTATAGTTAGGATTATTTGATTTTTTGGAATGTCGAATTTTAATATTAATATTATGGACTTTTGGATGACCACCATCTTTACAATCCTAAAGACGAGCCTCATCTTCAATCTGAATGTCCACAATCAACTTCTCTATGGTAAATCCATCAATTTTATGTCTAAGGTCCTTCTAAAATTCATTTCTTAGAGGTGGTAGTTTATCTATAACAGATGTTGATACCATCTTAATGTTGCATATTATTCCTCTCAATTGCATTAGTTTTCATACATTCAAAATGCTTAATTGATTAACTAACTCTAATTTGTACATGCAAGGTGATCCGGAAAACAAATATAAAATTATGCTGAAGAAGGATGATTAAACGTCAAAATACTAATAAAGAGAAGACTTGTAGATTTGGAAGTCATTAATGAATAATTCACATGTCAAATATCCAAGAAAATCAAGTACAAAAGATAGAAAAATAACTGAAAAATCATGTAGTGCAAATAACAAAAATAATAGACTGTTCGGCCCCATCTGAGATTAGTTCGGTCCAACTGAATGTGCACAAAATGGTCCAGCAACAAACTATGATTTTCAGGAATAATTCAGCTCAACACTTAGGTCCGACCGAAGCCAAGTTCGATAGCATCGAATGGATATTCGGTGCGACCTAAGGGAGGCAGAGACTTTAGAAAATTAAAAATAATAATAATAATAATAAAATAGGCTGCAATCGAGGGACAAATTAATGCGACCAAAGTGAAATTTGTTGCAACCGAAGGCTATAGTCAGTTACAACCAAAGCGTAACAAAAGTGTAAAAATTGAAGTCAATTTCAAGTTAGTGCAAACTTTTCCTATTTAAAGAAGTGTTTTATGCCTTCCTAGGGACGAATTAGGATAGAGGAGAGAGACATAAGAGCTGCGGAGCTTCTTCGGAATTATCATTCATTCTCAATCATTTAGTTTTAGTTTGCTTTTCTAATTTTCTGTATGTTTTGTTTAAGATGTTAGTCATGCTTGGTTAATTTCTTAGCTAAGGTTAATGGATGGACCTTTTAATGGATATTTGATATTTTAATTTATTTTTTCAATGAAAGTTTAAGTTTTTATATTAAATTGGGATTTGATGTGATTGAATTCATATATTAGAAAATGAATCAATTTTTAAAGTTGTTTGATCTATTGTCGCCCCAGGTACATTAGATGCTTTCAATTCCCTACAATGTGATTACATATATCTTCATGAGAGATCAAGCCCATCGTGATTCTAACCTATGTTGGTTGTTTTTTATTGATATTACTGCGTTATCTTTCAATTAGAATGGATTGGAATCCAGTTCTAGTCGAGTTATCAACTTGAAAAGACGAATTGAATTCAAAATCTATTAATTGGGAATTCTTAAATCCTTAATTCTTTTTATAATTATTTTTATAACTTTTTTATTCCGCTATATTAAAAACGCTGACCAGCCATTTTCATAGAATTATTTCTTAATATATTCTCACTAAGTTTCATGTAGATCGAGCTCAGTCTTACCGAGTTATTACTACATCGCAGCCCTATACTGGAGTTGTCAACCCTTAGGTTCGATCAAATGTTACTAAGTATTGTTCGTCAACCTTAATACTTTATTGTAATACCTCATTGAAAAAGAGTTGGATTTGTATCGTTTGAGCCACAATAGATTTACTGCATACCATCGTGTAGCAATTAAAATGACTTGCCGCATATTTTTTAGTCCCTAACTCTTCATTGTAGTATTTGTTTATAAGTGCATTACAGAGTTCCTTAGCTAACTTATGATCACAATAAAGATAAAACAAAGACTTTGTCATATAATTTAAAATATGATCTCTACAAAGATTATTATCTTCTTTTCATTTCTTAAATGAGTATCCGGTTCCTCCTTTAAGATGTATAGTAGTTTCTCTTTCCTTAAAAGAAATTCAATTTTCTTCTCTCACCTCTTAAAATTTGACCAATCAAAGACGTCTGTTATTACAGAGGAAAGGAAATGATTTTTTAAGGAAGATATCATTGACTCAAATTAGGGGAAAAAAAATATAGGAATTATATCAATGTTACCACACAAACGAAATTAATTTAATAATAAAGAATGAACAATATTTAAGTGCATACAAATATAATATCACAGAAAGATTCTGACAATCTAGTTAGATATGAAGAAATTAATAGATTTGACACACCAAATTATTCAGATAGAAGTAGAATTTTTACAATTGGATAGATCTGATCAATCAGATGAATCTGATAAACAGACTAATATGTAAATTAGTTGTTAAATAAATTGATATGAAATATGAAACAATAGATCTAACATAACGGTTGCATATTGATATAACAGCAGGATTTGAGAAATATATGCAAAATAAATGTCAGATTTACACAATGGAAAATTAAATAATTAAATCGGTACCGTATTATGCAAGATATTTGTTTTATAAAGTAAATCTAAATAAAATAATAAAATGGATCCGTTGATATTCGTAATAGAATAGATATCAACATATCCAGACAAATAAAACGAATATCTATAGATATGAATCGAAAGAAAATATATCTAAAAAGATCTGAACACGAAAATAATTTTTGTACACTAAAACGTTTAGTCTTCATATTGTTGTTTCAATGCATAAAAAATATTAATCCGAATATAATTAAAACATATTAATGACAAGAAAAATCTATAATATAATTAAAAAGAGTGTATCTGAATTTATGAACAAGTGAACAAATTATATAAATAATATCAATAAACTCAGTGGAGTCGCGAATCCATATCAGTTTCTAGAAGATTATTTGTGCCCGCTTCTCAACCTAGATGACTGATCCCACTAAGTGATTGATTCTCATCATATCTCAACCTAGAAAATTAATGAGGAAATTTTTAGAGAAAAAATAAAAAATATTTTTTTAGAGAGAGCTGTTGTTCTGTGATGATTAGTTAGGTTTTCTCAAAACTTATTATACATAGTAAAACGTATGGCTCACATGGTGAACACCTAGCGACACTTAACGCTGAAGTGTCAGCCCACGCAAACATAAGTTTCTGCAAACGGTCACAACATCGTTGCAAAAAAGCGCAATGTGTTGTAGCGATAGACTCGATTGAGATGAATAATAATTAAAAAAAAAGGCATCATATAGACAAGCCCAAGCTCGCCATGCACGATGAGGCATGCGCGCGCATGCATGTATGGTTCATGGCATAGCATACTTAAGATTTTAACGTAAGCTTTCCACGTGCTCTTATATATAAAGGAGAAAAAATATCTCCATTCTCTCCCATATGAAACTATTCTCACAAGCATAATTCAAAGAAAGTCGAACACTTATTTTTCAATATCTTTCTCTCTTTTGTTTTTTATTTAAAAAACAATGCAAACAAAACCAAGTAAGCAACACCACAAGGTAAAATGGAGGTTTTGAATCCTCTTTCAAAGGGGGGCATCCGGGTCCACTGTTCTCCATGGTGTGGCCTACTTGAGTCTTGGATCAACGGTCGACATTCATTAATGAAAACTGGATGATCGCAGCTATCACTTTTCCTTAATTTTCACTAATGAAAGTCAACCGTTGGCCCACCTTGTTTATCACTGTCTATTTGAATGCCACAAATTGGATGTACAAGGTAACCCAACTTGTATTATTATGTAAAGCTGAGTCCATCCGTGGTGGGGGCCACTAAGTGAACAGTCAATCCACCGTCTCCCAGGTCCACGTGTACGTTGGAGCGAGGTCTTTATCAATCTGTTATAGAGCCGGCTCTCTGGCATCATTTCTCGGTTTTAAAAGCAAAGGCAATGCCAATGCTAAGGCGATTCGCTCGAGAGGCATCTAGACAGACTAGATTTATGCTATTGCGATTCACACGCGCGATCCGCCCTGTTATTCCCATCCCACGTGTTCTCTGCTCCGTACAAGGCAGCGGGTGCAATTAAAATACCTGTGGGCCCACCGTGATGTTTGCATGAAAACAATTGGACCGATCATTTTAATGACTTTCACCTCATAAATCAGGGGTGCGGCTTCAGTGGATCCCTGACTTTGGAGCTCACTAGGATTATGTACCTTAAATCCACGCCGTCCATCCGTTTTGACAGATCATTTTAGGTTATGGTCTAAAAAATGAAGTAGAACTGCATCTCAAGCTTAACACACCACAGGAAACAGTGGTGACTGACTACTACCGTTAAAAACTTCTTGGGGGCACCAGAATGTTTATTTGCATATCTAACATGTTGATAATGTCACAGAGACCTGGACGAAGGGACCAAATAAATATCAGCTTCATCCATAAGTTTTATGGCCCAGTAAAAGTTTTTAATGTTCATTAACATTGTTTCCTATGGTGTGGTCCACGAGATATAGACTATTTCATTTTCGGTGCAATGAAATAAAATGATATGTCAAACGGATAGACAGCGTGGATTTAAGTTACGTACAACCCGGTGGGCCCACAATCAGGGATTCACCCCATTAGTACTGGAAACGGTAGTTATTGGTCATTAAAAACTTCTTGTGAGCCGCACAAGCTTTGGATTAAGATGATATTTATATGGTCTCTTCGTCCTGGTCTTTGTGACCTCATCAACTGGCTGGATGGAAAATACCCATGAATTTTTAATGGTGGATATTCAATCACAACTGTTTTATGTGGTGTGGTTCACCTAAAATTTGGGTCACTTCATTTTTGGGGTCATGCCTAAATTGAGCTGTCAAAAGGGTTGGACGGCGTGGATGTAAGGCACATGCATTACAGTAGGCCCCACACTCAGGGGTCCCACCTACCTCGGTGGATTCATCCACCGAAATCCACCTTAGCCACGCCCTTCTCAGTTGGCATTCCCACGCCGGACGCGGATTGCGTGGTGACCCGTACGCCAGGTAGCTCCGTGATGTCAGGACTGTGAGGGCCCACCGTGATATATAGATTTCATCCAAGCCGTCCATCCGTTTTAATAGATAATTTTATGGCTTTAAACGAAAATCGAAGCCTATCCAAAGCTCACGTGGACCACACCACAGGAAGACCACACCAGACGGAAAGGCCTGAGTAGAGAAGTGATTCGGTAGAGTTGGTAGCCCGAATATGGAAGAATCTTCTCTCCACAGTAGACGTGGCAGAATGATGCATCATTGGAGACCGTCCATCTAGTTTTAACTTCTCTTCATGTGGTTCAAATAACAGGACCGGCTTCGGTGGATCCCCGGATCCCCCGAGGTGGGTGGATCTCTGACAGTGGGGCCCAATGTGATATATTTTCCTTATATCAATGCCGTTCATCGGCTTTGACAGATCATTTTAGACTATGATCCCAAAAACGAAGCAGATCCAAATCTAAGATGGACCACACCACTGGAAATAGTGGTGATTGACGGTTAAAAACTTCTTGTCGGCCACAAAAGTTCGATTCAAGCTGATATTTCTGTGGTCCCTTCATCCGGATATTTTTGACCTTATCAACAGGGTATATAAAAAACAAACATTCCGGTGGCCCCAAAAAGTTTTTAACGACGGGTACTCAATCACCACTATTTCCAGTGGTGTGGTGCAGCTGAGATTTGGATCTGCTTCATTTTTGGAAGCATCCCTTAAAATGATCTGTAAAAACGGATGGACAGTGTGGATGTAAGCTACATACATAAAAGTGGGCTCCACAGTCAGAAATCCCCACTTCGGTGGATCCGGTTATTCACTGAAGCCGCGCCCTCAAATAACATATTGACCATCTGATTGGTGGACTTTAAAGCAACGGGAGCAAACAAAACTGGTTTACCACGTTCAGTGCAGACACGTGGATGGAAGTGATGGCGAAGATTATCTGATTGATCTGTTTCTAAATTGTGGACCATCGATATCAGAAACAACTAAATGGACGGTCCCTATTGATAAGCCTCCTGGCCACGTGTACACTTGATAGATAGCTCTGTCGCATTCCAGTTGTACGGGCCCCCACACAATATCTTTCCCACCGCGTACAAGCTGGAGATAAGCTGGTGGGGATGACACCAATAAAGGAACAGTTTGCTAGCATACATCGCAACGAACTGCTATGGAACACTTTGGGACTTTAGCCTTTGAATCTGGATCATCTTTGAATGATCCAAACCGTTCATGTAATGAGAATCACCTTTTACGGGGAATATTGAAAATTTTAAAATTTTAATATCAAAACATTTCAACTCTTTGATCGTTTGACTCTTTCATTTGAATATGGACGGTCCACTTTACCTTGTAATAATCAAAGGATTATAAACGTTTTATTATTCTGGGTATTTCCCAACCACCATAAGATCCATCACATACCGGGTTTAGGCCCAATCCAACGGCTAAAGCCCTCGAGATCCGTCCGGATGTATTCCAGCAAACCTTATAAAAGTATTAAAGCAAGATAGTCGGCACGAGGAAGTGGACCAGTGACTGACACATGATGGCAGTCAAATGGAAAACGACGAACTTGACTGATTGGTGCGGTGTCCGGAATACCCATATTCAAAACACGTTGCACAAACGTTCGTCAATCTAGATTTTGCAGGTCAAAAATGGGTGATGTAATGCACGGAAATTATCCGGATCATTTCATCGCGAACGTCCAATTGGGGGTCATCAGATGGACGTTTGATAAGAAAATAGGCCATCCATAATTTACGGACAAAATCAAACCATCAGGATCGTCCGATTGGTGTGATTATTCTGCCTTAATCCATCCACGATGGGGTCACGATTTGGATGGTCTGAAATGACGTGCACTAATGGTCATCTCTGACGAACGTGCACCATGATCGACCATTGACCAAAGACCATTTGAACTTATTTTTATATCTATCTTTTATTGTAGTTTGCTCCAAGCATGTGCGGCACGATATGCGTCCCTATTATTATATAAAACAAACCGTAAATGCTAAGTTATCCAATACAGAATACAATCCCGTCTTTCCAGCCAACATTTCATCTATGTATGTAGTACATCCTAGTCATCCAAAAGATGGGCCTGGCACGAGGATCCCCTCCCATGAAAATGAGCCCGATCCATTCATCAAAAGGTCAACGCCTATACACGGAGTTGGAACACCAGCTGTTCATTGATTTCAACAGCATGGCCAGGCCAATCAGGCGTGAACTGTCTTCTTTAACGGTTCTGATGTCCTAAACAAGCAACACATTGGCGTAAAAGTCGGGATGTATGTGAAAGTCAACGTACTGTGCCTGTATGTGACAATTTCTCGTTGCAGAAACCTTTTTACCTTATGATCCGTACCTTTCCTGCATTTTTGGGTCAAAAGAGTAAAGTGCCTTGAGGTTACATATCCTGTTGGGATCTAATCATGTGACATCTGGCTCGACCATCATTACCTTAGGCTCTTAATGGGCTAGGACAGGCATGGTTTAAAGACTCACGGACTCGTTTATTCACAACTCACCTGAGTCAGGACTCAATTGGCCCAAGTCACCCAAGTTGGGACCGAACCAGATCGGGTCCTATTGAATCTGAGTGGACGACTCGCATCATATTCATCCAAGCCTTAAAAGTATGGGACCAGGGTCAAGTGTATGGCATGCCTCTAAAAGACCAATCAGTTCAAAACCCAGCCCGACCCACGTCTTGCCCTGATGCAATAATTCAGTGATCAACATTTATTAATGGGCAGGGACAAAGCCTGAAATCTCGACCACAGAATTATCTTATGACCGTTCATCTTCCTTTCATCAAATGTAGGCAATTGGTCATATCCTTTTATTCAAGATCTACCAGAAACTGGGTGCCTACTTCGATTCTGGTATGGTCCACTGACCAACGATGCGTGTGCATTGATGACCCAATGGCCCACCTGTTAGCAAGTCCAACTCAAAAAGAAGAAAGGTTCTGCCAGTAGCACATGCACAAGTAAAAATATCCCATCACATCTGATTAATCTATCACTTGGGGAATCCAGGTTCCCCCATTATTATCATGTAGTCATGGAATTGCGCTAATCCCGCCTTCGCATGTGGTGCTATAAACGCATCATCATTATCATCAACATCATCATCATCATTGATAATGCCATCACCATCTTCTTCAAAAAGGAGAGGGAATGTAATGAACTCCATGCCAGTGGGCCGCATTGCTCATTAATATAGTTTGTCAAATCATCTAAGCTTTAACAAATCATAATGTCGACATGATATCAAAGGATAATGTGTTCAACAGCTAATTGTACACATCACGACATTTATATAAGAGGATCCAATACCAACCTTTATTATAGTACTATCTATCAGGGTTTCCTCTTTCTTTGATATGATTTATGCAGACATGAAATAAAATATATCATTTACAGAAATATGGAGCCCCCAAAAGCCATCAAACCGGGCTAACGAGAGGAAATTGTATTTTTTTCTTTTTTCCTTTTTTCAGAAATGGGTATGATGTGGCTTGTATAAATATTAAAACACTATACAGTATACAATATAGCTATTTTCATGTTATAGGTTTAGGGCACTTCAGGCTTACCGTGAAATGCATCTGGTTCAAATGACCTAGCAGAATCATCATTGTAAACTCCAGCTATGACTCTACCCCCGGCCTCTTTCGACGAGACGTTTGAGTCCTTTGGACTTTCGATGTTGCTGAAGAGTAGAACACATGCAACTAATGATGCTGCCAGACCTACTAATGTGATTTTCACTCTGCTAAGGACGGGCTTGACCTGAAATGGAAGAAACCAAAATTGCGACAAGTGAGGAAGCTGAAACAGCGGGTTCATTAAATGAAGTGTTTGGAAATTTCGTTACCTAGGAATTATGTGACCCTTAACTGAAGGATATGCATTGGTATCCTCAGATTCGCTGCTTGTACAAGTGAGGCCAATTGCTTAGTGGTCTAGACCTTTGATCCAATGGGCACACAGTGGATGGACCCTGCCTTTAAAACATCCCTGATTGGAAGATCCTACCCATCCAATCTTTAGCCCCTTTTAAGTAGAATGTGGATCACTGCTATATGCCTTCTCTTTTCTTCTTTTTACCGGTGATGCATTACTTAAGAACCCATCTGCAGGCCGCCAATGGAGGGGGTTAGAACTGTTCCATCAGGGAGATTTTTCAGCATGACCCATACACTGTTGGACCCATCAGAAAAAGGGTCTAGATAACCGAACCATGGGACTGATTCTACAAATGAAGGACCCAAGTATAACATACATATCCTTGGGTCCAGGATCATATAATTCCTATAGTTTATAGCATTCATGGAGTGTACTGGATCTAATACATACTCGATCAGGTAGTAGCAATACAGTTCATCAAGAGCAGATACGGTAGAGCAATATGAGAAGTGGCAGGGTGATTTGGACGAGGAGCAATTTAAGGGCCTTCGCAACATATCATGCCAATGCAGCACATGTTCTCAAGATCCAGCCCAATCATTGTGAGCACTGGCCCAAAATCAGGCCAGTCCACTCAGCAGGTGGGTCACACATATCAGAAAAAAGATGGCTAATGGTCTATATTCAACAAACATGTGCAGCCACCTGATGACTGGGCCATCATTTTTTAGCCATGGCATGTTTAGAGTGGCCCCCACCCTCTGATGTGTGATCCAGATCCCACACTTGTATGCGACATTGGCGCATGTGCTACAAATTGCCTCTTCAATCTTTCCTCACTCGAATTGCCTACATGTTTGAAAGGCTCAAGCAAATTGACCCATTAGTACTGCTTCAGCCCCCCGTTATACACAAAACAGAAAACCTAGAAATACTGTACAAGAAACTGAGGTTGAAACTATGTGCTTCAGCCAGATATGAATCAATTACTTACTGAAAATGAACCCAGAAGACGATCGCGTGCTAAAATTTCAGGTGTCTTCACCCATATCTGCTAGGAACATAAACACAAATTAGTCTCCCTGCTCCATGTATGTCTATACGATTGCATTGCATGCACATGCAA
>JAJHSJ010000002.1:113117938-113352750 GCA_021015155.1 Magnolia officinalis
AGGATTATCTTGTTCATAACTTTTTCAAGATTTCTCTTTTTGGGACTTGGAGAAAATCGAGCAAGTACACAATAGTTGAGATGTATCATTTTTCCCCAGTGTTACGATTTTAAAAGAAGTTCCATGAGTTTTACAAATTTCCAGCCTATCCCAATCCAAACAGGAGTATTTTCCAACCTGTATTTTAAATAGCGAATACGTGTAGCGTAGCGTTCAACCCTCTGAAGCGTGAGGCATAAGCTACCTACACACTACTTTTAGATTTTTAATCAAAGTTATGCTTGTTTGCACTAATTTCATGATATTCACCAAATTAGGCTAATTAATAATGAATTGAGTTTTTTGCTAAATACACAAACAGTACGGTGGGAGCCCTAAAATAGCACCCCCTTTTGAAAACTTACATTTTTACACTTGCACGTGCCTTATGGGTACTTTTTATTTTTTCAGGACAAAAATGCCCCTAGACCTTTTACCGCTACTCTCTAGCTAACTCTTGTTTTACCACCGCTCTTTGGCAATCTTTTGTGCTCTTCGACTACTCTTTGACAATCTTTCATGTTTAACGATTACTCTCTAAAGCAATCTTTCATGCTTTCACCTATGAAAGTGTCTCTCTTGGAAGATCTTTGTTTGGTGGTTGGTGTTATGGTCCTTACGGAAGGTATATTTTGAGTCAGAAGATAACAAACCAAATAGTTCCCAATTGAGGCGGTTTATGGCTAATTGGAAAGCTTATTGAATCACCCTTCCAAAAAGCCAAAATCAGTCAGATCCAAGGTGCAACGGGGGAGATCCAGTCCCTTTACCAAATTCATGTGGTGCTAACTATGCAAGCAACATGAGCTTTGATATTAAGAAACTTTGGGCTCACTTTTGAAAGGTCAAATGGTATTTAAATGAGATGGTTCTGGTTCTATTTGAAAGTTCGTTGAATCAGCTTTCTAACGTGCCCAAGATCGCCCCTATCCGACTTCTAATGAGGGAGTTATGAGTGTTGAATTACCCCGATTGCGTGATTCCGTGAAAATGTCATAACTCTCTCCTTATAGGTTGGATCAGGCCGATCTTGGGCTCGTCAGAAAGATAATTTGACGAGCTTTCAAATAAAATTAGATTCATCTCATTTGGCAATCATTTGACCTTTCAAAAGTAGGCCCAATGTCTCAGAAAGCACGGAAGATCGTCAGAGAGCTGTGGTAAAAGAGTTAGCCGGAGAGTAGTGGTAAAATAAGGTCTAGGGGAAAATTTTAAATTTACCCAATAGGACTTGCATGTGTAAAAAAGTAAGTTTTTAAAAAGGGATCCTATTTTGGGGCTCCTACATGTAGGGTGTGTTTAGGGAAGAAACCAAATGAAATTTAATACAATTTCATGATATTGGTGCAAACAAAAACAACCTAAAGTAATAGGAAAGGCAATCATCAAGTACAAAGGTAAAGAAAGAGCAACAAAACTGATTTAATCTTGTTACTTATATTATTTTTACTAAAACCATTGAAAATAGAAAAATGTAACAAATCACTGAAAACATTAATTGATTTTAATGTTATAGTGAAATATAACTTGTAATGTGAGCTGCGTAGTGTAACAGCCTACGTAGTGTGTAGCGGATGCAAAGTTTCATGTAGTGCATGCTACATGCGACCTAAGCTATTTTTATGAGCTAAGTAGCATTAAGGCTTAACTATGCTACGTAGTGCGCATAGCGTAAGAGGTATCTTCAATGCGATTGGATTTGTTGAGTTATTATTGTGGCCTAGAATTCTTAGGTTTGGAGGAAAGATGGTAGTTCTTTGGAATGTTTTCTTTGTCATTTCTGCTGTAAGAGGTATCTTCAAGTTTTCAGTGGATTTCCTCAGTTGTGTATGGCCCTCACTCCTATAATCCGAGAGAGATTTTCATTTGAATTGGACAACATTAGGCAGAGGTGGCGCTATCCTTGGTGTGTTGGCGACAACTTTAATGCCATGTGGTTTCTCCATGAGAAATCTTTGGGGGGCGTAATGTTTTGTTGAATTGGTGGCCAGTCATGATTTGATAGATTTGTCTAATGGTCCATAATATGCTATTATGTCGCGGCTTGATAGATTCTTGATATCTTCAAATTGGCTGAAAATTTTTCCATTGGTTAGTCAATGTGGCTTCTTGAGGCCCGTTTCTGAACACTGGCCTATAGCATTGGAGGTGGCTACCTAGAATTGAGTCCAAAGCCTTTTCGATTTGATCTAGCTTAGGAAATAGAGGGCTTTGACCAGCTAGTTGTTGATTGGTGGGCATTATAGATGTTGAAGGTATTGTTGGATTTAGAATTTGCTGAAAATTGAAGTTTTTGAATGAAAAGATCAAATTTTGGAACAAAGACATGCGTGGAGCTCAAGAGGCTGATTTCGATAATATTTTCAAGGAGATTCTCAATCCAGACTTATTGGAAGAGGCCAGTGGATTATCGGGAGAAGATAGAGAGGAGATCAGCCCTATATCAGCTATGCTAATTGTTTAAAAGAAGAGGAAATTAAGTGGTGTCAGAGATCAAGAGCGGTTTTTCTAAAAGAAGGGAACAAAAACACTTGCTGTTTTCATAGCATAGCAAGTGCTTGGGCTCGTGGTAACAAGATTAGCAATGTGGTAGTTGACAGTGTGAGCACTATGGACCAAGGGCAGATTTGTGGTTCTATTGGTAACTTTTATGAGAAGTTGTTATTTGGTGATTAGTGGAATAGGCCAAGGCTTGATAATCTAGATTTTATTAGACCGTCGAGCAAGGATGCTTCCTTTCTTGAATTGGCAATTGTTGTAGATGAAGTGAAATAATGCTTGACTCGATGTGTGGGGACAAGGCCCCTAACCCGAATGGCTTCCTAATGCTCTTCTTTAAGATTTTCTAATCTTTGCTTAAAGGTGATATGATGGATTTCATTTCAAAGTTGTTCATCTCTCTAAGGAGCTTGGTGCATCATTCATAGCTCTTATTCCTAAAATTGAAGGTGCGGAGCAGTTGAAAGAATTTAGGCCTATATGTTTTATCGGGGGGCCTTGTAAGATTCTTGCCAAAGTCTTTGTTCTTAGATTTCGGAAAGTGCTTTCCTCAGTTGTTGCTTAGAATCAAGGGGCTTTCCTTGTGGGGAGACAAATATTGGATAACACTCTCATCTCCCACAAATGTATTGACTCCAAATATAGGGAGTGGAAGAGTGGTATAGTGTGCAAGTCACACCCAAAAAGCCTATCTTCACGTGGACTGGGTGTTTTTGGATTACATATTGGATAGGTTGGGTTGTGGTTCGAAATGGAGGGTTGGATGCAGGCTTGTGTCTAGCTTCCTTCTCCATTTTGGTAAATGGATCCCCCAAAGGCTTCTTTAAAGCAACAAGGGGTCCCATACAAGGGCATCCTCTTTGTCATTTTCTTTTCATTATAATAGGGGAGATGCTTAGTAAGATGATTCACACAGGGGAGGAGTATGGTTTGGTTAGTGGGTTCTAGATTGCGGGAGGGGGAATTCATGTTAGCCATCTCTAATACGCGGATAACACTATTGTTTTGTGATACAGATGTGGTGTCCATTGATAACCTTTGGAAAATTAAAGTGTGCTTTGAAGCAGTCTCGAGGCTTAAGGTTAATGTGGCAAGATGTGAAATGCTGGGAGTTCACGTGAATGACAAGAATTTATTGCACCTTGTGAGGGTCTTTGGATGTAGGAAGGGGGGTTTCCTTAGATGTATCTAGGTCTGCCCCTTAGCATTGGGAAGCTTGCAAATCACCTTTCGAATATGGTAGTTAAAAGAATTGAAAGAAAGCTATCGAGCTGGAAATGTTGTTATTTGTCCTTGGGAAGACGACCGACTCTTATCAAAGTAGCATTCTCTATATGCCGATGTATTTCATGTCTATTTTCAAATGCCCTATGGTGGTGTTAGTCAGGCTAGAAAAGTTGAGAAGGTACTTTTTCTTGAAGAGAATCTTGGTTGGAAGAAAGTTTTATCTTCTCAGATAGGAAGAGGTATGCAAGCCGATTGATGGAGGGGGTGTCGGGTTAAAAAGTTTGGAGTCCATGAATCTAGTACTTCTTGGGAAATGACTTTGTAGATTTGGATCTGAACCGGGAAGATTATGGAGGGAGATTATTGCTAGCGAGTACGACTCTCAAGAGGGAGGTTGTTATGTGAAGAGTTCTTCCTTGGATCGCGTCTCTGGTCTTTGGAAAGCAATTATGTTGATTGAGTACTTGTTTCGAAGAGGGGTGGCTTATTCTCTTTGGAAGGTGATTGCGTCGGCTGAGCACTTGTTTCGTTTTTGGGTTAACATTTGGTGTGGAGATCGGGCGCTTCAAGGTCTTTCTCCTAAGCTGGCTCTCCTTGCGCAGGATTGGTTTATTTCGGTAGCTAGCTGTTACTCTGTTAGTGGCGGTTCGGTTGTTTGGAGCGCTCTTTATTGTAGGAATATGACGGATGAAGAGATCATAGGATTTGCTGCCTTATTGGATTGCCTGAAGAGTATGGTGCCTTTACCTCAGCACGAGGACTTGATGATTTGGTCCACTCATAGCTCAGTTAGATTTTCAGTTCAATCATTCTGTAGTTTGATTAATGTGACGCCTTGTAACCCTGGTCCTCATCCTTGTCATCATTAGTTTTACGGAGCTCCTCCTAGAGCTGCAGTCTTTGTTTGGTTAGTTGAGAGGAGGGTTATTACTGCAGAAAATCTTCAAAGGAGATCCTTGGTCTTTCCTAATATTTGTCTTATGTGTTAAAGATTACGGAGTGGATTGATCATCTTTTCATTCATTGCCCTTTTGCTCACAAGGCCTGGGAGTTTTTCCTCGTTATGCTTCATACTGATTGGGTGATGCCAGAAGCTTTGTTGTGGGCTTGGCATGGGGGTGGGGGGAGGCGGAGTTGAGAAGCTTGGGAAAGCTGTGTAGAGGTCCATTACCATGGCTTTGCTTTGCTCCATATGGAGGAAGCGAAACATCGGGTGCTTTTGGAATGAAAGTTCCTCAGTGGAAGAGGTCATTCGCAAGTCAAAGGTCTTGTTTTGGATTGGGCTCGTTATGTTGATGCAGCAAAGGCTGCTAATCTTTTGTCTTTCTTTTGATATTTGCTTTCGTTTCTGTTCTTTTCCCACTTTTCGGCAGATGTCTCAATAAAATTTCAGTTCTCTCTCTAGAAAGAAATCTCATCCCTTACTTTTGAAAAGGGATTCTCTCCTTAGCGGCAGTTCTAACCCTCCCAAACCAAGGACCACCTACCAATGCTTTGAATATGGTATCGGTAGACGTATTGGCCAGGCCAAAAAATGATACAATATAGGGCATAACAGACCATATCGGGTGATATGGGCCTGTATCAGCCAGCATTTTTTTTTTTGGCACAAAATCTTGAGAAAATTTGAAAATTTGTGAAACATCAGAATCTATCATTTGTGTGTGTATCTAACTTGTCACATGAATCAAGCGTGCGTGTGTGCGGTTGCGCGTGCATGAACTTGTAACATGAATCAAGTATGATTTGGGGTGCATGTGTGTGTGTGTTTAAAATTGTGAATCAAGAAAGATTTGGTGGGTTAGGGCCTATTACATATCAATACAACAAAAAGATAGATAACAAAATTTGATTATTTATCCCTTTTGATATTTCCCAAAATGGTCCATTTTGCTTCATTTTGTAGAATCCAACTCAAATCTTGTGTTTTGATTCTCAAAATCAGCCTAGGTTTTGCCTACAATAACTTTCTGAGCTTCCTTTATGGTTAAAATGGCGAAAGGTGGAAAAAATGATAGAAATTAAAAGCGGGGCCTTTATCCCACCACCCCCCCCCCCCCCCCCCCCCCCCCGGCTCTTTTAATGGGCCTGTTCACCGCCATATCCCATAACAAGGGTGGCGGATATGGTTACAATGTGACTGACAAAGGCTGTATCCCAACCAATGTTTAAAACCATGATGTCTACAAATTACAGTAAGTGAATGAAGACTCTTATCGTCAGTTAGTGATATCCTGAATCCAGAATCAGCTACTTCAGCCCTGGTCTTCATATATGACATGGAGGTGGGGACTGGCAACGAGCAATGAGCAACTACCTACTGCATGGGGGCCTACATTTCAAACCCTAGCAGAGGGGTCAATATAAGCAGATGTGATTCCAGATTCCTCTACCTCAGTGACTCACTATACAGAAGATTTCTCAACAGGATTCTCCTACAATGCCTATCAGATAAAGAAGCATGGACTGCACTCCATGAAGCATATCCAGTGTTTGTGGGGTTCATCAGTCTGGCCCTAAACTTCGCCAACAAATGTAAATAGGCGCCATTGTGTGCCTTAATTTTCCTCAGCATTGCAGACTCATGCCAGGTGCTTTTCCTTCTCATTTTCCTCAATCAATTACAATTGAAATGCTTCTGATTTCTTTAATCAATCAACTAACGCTGTTAACTTACTCCAGCTCTTGAATTAGTGCACCTTCCACCACCACCACCATTACTTGTGTGTGTGTACATGCACACACATGGTTTTAAGAATCGGGCAAGGTTGGACCCGATCCAGTTCAATACCCCGAGTAGCCTTCCCAAGTCATCCCCAACTCGAGATGGAATGAGTCAGTCCAAGTCGCTGAGTCATTTAACCATGCTCTATAAATGTAAATTTTTTTTAATCTCTATATCCCATCCTTGAATTTATTATTAACATCCTGACTACTGGGTCATACAGTTGCTATGGGGAAGTGGGAGTACCAAACTCGGGACGAGGGTGCCTTCTGATTTGTAAGCAGAAAATCCCTTGCAACCTTCCCTCTTCTCCTATTTTCTTCATTTTCATTAAGCGCACTCTATGATTACAAATATTTTGTTCTTGTTTTTAAAATTTTGGAGCTTTTAGGTATTGATTGCTGTGGTGAAGGCTATTGATGAGCCAGAACAATCATTCATACTTTTGGGTGTTGAAGTTTCTACTCTTGCTGCTTTGAGGTGTTTAAGTTTTCCGGTGCCAAAGTTGTTTTTGTCCAATTACAGACCCTTGCCAATGGGTGTTGATGTAAGTTTTAGCCATAGAAGTTTTTAGTATTACTGATTTTTGTATAGAAGCATGGTTTTAAGGCTTGGACAAATCCCATGTGACTTGTTTGAGTTAACTGGGACTCAATCAGACCAGATCCGGTTTGGTACAATGAGTCACCCCCGACTTGACTGAGTTGAGCTGATTAATCCCCTGACTTGGGGAGTTGTGACTTGACTCGAGAGGAGATGAGTTTTTGGGAGTCAAGTCTTTTAACCATTGAATGTATTGCTGTCTTAAGCAGTGATGCTTTCGGCTTATTACTGTGGTGCAGCTCAATGGTGACTCTCCACAGCAACTTAATAGCTTCGCTACTGTGCCTAGAGGCAGAGGCATGGCAGACGGACAGGTTTTACTGCTTTTTCCCTGTTCATTTGTTTCTCAATTTCAGTCCTTTTGGGTTTCTAGGCTTCTGATACATTTTGTTTCTGCTTGAAGGCAAATGAGCAAAGTACCCATGACAATGCAGCTCGGCAGTGACATTGTTGCATGCAAGTGGATTCAGAGCATGGTATGCTTGATATTCAATGTCTGATCGTAGTGAATGGTTTTGGTTATTGTTTTAGTTCGAGTATTGCATTTGTTGATAATCTGCTACTGGGAAGTTACAAGAGGAAACTGCTCAAGAGGAGTCATACTATGCATGTATCTTGGTGATGCCAAGTTGCTTGTTTCCATGATCTCAAATCTCATTTGGAAGGTTTCTTTTGGTTTTTAAAATCAGAATTTTACGAAGATTTTCAGGACAGCTTTGTTCAAATGAAATCTCGTAATCGTAGTTCAAAAACCTGGAAACTAGGCTCAATGTGTGGTCGGGTTGGGTTGACTCAAAGATTCAACCCAACTCAGCTCAATATTTAATAATTTTTTATATAAAAAAATAACCAAATTGGTAATAAATATTTGAAACTTTTGCTTCGGTCCATGTAACATAGAAAATCAATGACTCATAGTTTCCTGCTGGTAGAGACCGCTGCTTATTGTAGCACAGATTTCAGGCACCATTCTCATTCTCCCATTTGCATTTAATATATATATATATGCCTTGACAAGGTGATTGACTTAGTTTGAATTGACGTTAGCCTGTTGAATGGGTCAAGTCTTTGGGCTGGCTTGACGAGTCTTCCTGAGTTGGAACAGCATCACCCCTATTACTGAATTCTGACAATTGGGCTCGAAATCTCACCAAGTCAAGTCGCTTGCCTGTGTTTTGAGTCAAGCCATTGAGTTTTAGAACTATACTCTTAATATATCGTAGTAATCTAATGAAGTTATAACGATGAATCTTGTCTGGCATGGCGAGAATTCAGGATCTGGTCCTGAATTTGAATACATTCGGTAACACCAAACGGCCCCAGCCAAGGACTCCTTTCAATTGCCGTGTTCATTGTTTTGATCAATGGCAGGATGATGATATAGCAAATAGAAGAAGATCAGCTTTTCAGTTTTCAGTGCAAATATATTTCCTCTTTTGACTCGTTATACAATGCTTCACATGGGAATATGTACAACATACTCGGGTTTTCAGTCTGTAGAACTGGTGCTCATGGTTCAGTGGTCCAAATCTTTTATTTGATCAGTGTCGTTGTGGATGTCCCATTCTCAAAAATAAAAATAAAAATAAAATCCAGATAGAAGGCTTGCCTCAATTGTGGTCCAGCAAATAGACGGGCAAGATGGAAAATACAAAAAATCTACCATTGTTCACAATGGTGGCTGTTAATTATTCGTTGACCAACCAATGGAGTTGGGCCTCCTTTCAACTCATGTGAATGGGTGAGATAAATGGTAAGAAGAACTAATAGGTTGTTGAACTTGCAACTGGGATGAGTTGTGAATAAAGGTAAAATGCCTCTCCCAACTCCTGCCTAGCTGGTTCTCTCCGAAATGTGTTTAGTTACAACAGTCTACTGTTGTTAGTTTTTACAACATTTAGAAAATGGTGGTGACTTTTCCTCCTCTTGGGGTTCAGCTATTGAGACCGTCCAAATTGTAGGCTGCATTGTGGGTGGATCAAATATCTGAAGTCATGCTGATCAGGCGATCATAACCATCCTATTAATGGTTAAATGGATGATTAAGAGTGAAATAGCGAGAAATCAGATGGATGGTCAGTACCCTCTTCTCGGTGCAATTATATATATATATATATATATATATATATATATATACAGATGGATGGTCAGTACCTCTTCTCGGTGCAATATATATATATAATATATATATATATATATATATAGCTATATATATATATTATATATATATATATATATATATATATATATATATATTCTCCGTCCACAGTTTAATCAGAAATTTGGACGGTTTGGATTCATGTACAATTATGCCATGCGTGCTTTGAAGAGTCACCACAAAACCAAAAGAGAAGAAGAAAGAAAAGGAAAGAGCAACTCGTCGAAGCTGCTGAATCAGCCTGACTCGACCATATCAGGAGTGAATCCTGCATTGCATTGGAACGGGGAGTACTGGGTCCGAGTCGACTCGAATCATTGGTGTCTTAAAACCCTGGGGTGAAATCAACCCCATGTTCTGCAAGTGCACTCTTTCATGAGGGGTTTATGGGGTGCTGCTGACTTCTTACATGCATGATCTGAATCGACTATTGAGTGGGCCACCCACTTTAGGAATGCTCCCGAACAAAAATTAAAAAGATAAAAGAGGGAATCTTGATAAAAGATAAAACAGTGATGGTCCACGTTGAACTGAAAAAAAGGCCCATGATAATTGGCTAGGATCTCTTTTTTACAAATATTGTAATATTGAAAAAAGGTCCATTTCTCAGGAATGAAATACCTGCTCCTAAGATTCAGCTTGTGATCGGCCGCAGACCATGTGGGGCCCGACTTATGGCCCAGCTTCTTTGTACAGTATACATGAAGTCTTAGTTCTGACTAGTGGGGTATTGTTCGCTAATTATGACCGTTGGGCTGTTGGAGGATGTTATATATATATATATATATATATATATATATATATATATATATATATATATATATATATAAATAATCTTCTTGATAGGTTGTGGTCCACTGATAGGCGGCTAAGAAGTGACACGACAACGGTCCACGTTCAACTGAAAAAGTTCATAATATTGGTATCTTGATCTTCCTATATGGGAGAACATTTAATCATGCTACATAAAAGTTGGGGCACACAGACCAATGGTCAGGATTGCTAAACCATGGGTCCCACCTGTTTGAGCCGAAAACCAACGTATATCATGCGAGTCTTGTATTATATAATTCTTTATTTATTATTTATTTATTATTTATATTATTTTATAACACAAGCACACACACCCCCACACGCTCACGCTAGTGGAATTTCACCACCTATGGATACTCGAACCCTTGACCGGCTTCTGGAACTCCCGAGAGTCTACCACCAGAGCAAGAGTAAGGATCTCGTATAATACACTCTCTACCTCCCGAGCAAGAGTAAGGATCTCGGATAATTCATTTGATACACTCTCTACCTCCCGAGCAAGAGTAAGGATCTGCATTTGATACAGTGGCAAAGTGTGGTGGATGATGTGCAGGCATTTGGAAATTACCTGAACTTGCAGACGTGGCATACTACTGATTCGAATTAAGCTGTCCAAATAATGGGTCCTAGCTTAGATCATGATTATCTGACCATTGGATTGGTGGACATTTATTGGACGGTTAAAAATGAAGTTCCAATGGTTCTGAGATTTTATTTTTATTTACTAATATGATTTTGAAACTTGACTTAGACATTGGGTTACACGATTTAAGTCGGTTTAAGTTTAGAAAATATTTGCCATGTAAACGATTTCTTAGTGCCTGCATATCAAGTATCATAGTCTGGCAGAGTATCAAATGACTCCCATTCCAGTTGCTTTTATTGGGGAAGGAAAGGCTACCGTCTCATCCAAAAACCGAAATGGCAGCAGCTACAGCAGCTGTTGCAGCTGTTTGGATGCGAACGAGAGCGTCATGGGATCTGAATCCCTACCCCATACCCATTGTCAATCCCAATACTTCCAAGAAAAACCCTAAAACGCTCAGTACTTCCACCACAACCACAACAACAACATCTCTCCAGAAGAAGAAGAAGAACTTGCCTGTTTCAGAGCTCTTCAAACTCGACCCTGGCCCTGCCACAAACGGTACTTCGTCGACAAATCTTAACCGTTGGATTTCCGATGTGACTGCTTCTTCTTCTTTCTTCTTCTGGATGGCTTTTGATTCTGTGTTTTTGTCATTAGAGTGTCTCTCATACCAATTTTTTACTCCTTCTAGGTCGTATTTAGATGCAATATTGAATTGGATCGCGATAATTAGGCTGCATTTGGATGCCTGTAAGTTTTTTAAGTTGTAAGTAAGTTACAGGTAACCTACTTACAGGTGAAAGAAAGTTACAGGAAATCTTGTTTGGGTGTAAGCTGTAACTTACTTACAGGTAACTTAGTTTCTGTGTTTGGATAAACTGTAAGTTAGTTACAGGTAAGATGTTGTAGATGCACATATAGAAAAGCTTGGATAAAAGTATGTAATTTTATTGAGCCCATCTAGATGAATAGTTGGACTAATTCTTATGCTAAACTAATCATTAAGTGGATTCTAAAGGTGGGCCCACATATTCAAAAAACATGTAAAAGTAGGCCCACTTATATGTAACTTAAAAACTTCTCGGGGGCCACAAGTTTAAAATCAAACTAATTTTTTTTTTTCTCTTCATCTAGGTCTTCAGGACCTAATCATCAGGTAGTACGTCAAATAAACATTACGGTGGGCCCTAGGAGGTTTTTAATCATGGACATTCAATCACTACCATTTTCCTATGGTGTGGTCCACCTAAGATTGAGATCTGCCTCATTTTCCTCATTTTGGGATCAAGCTCTAAAATGATCTGGAAAAATGGATGGACGGCATGGATAAAATACATACAACATGGTGGGGCCCACAAAGCACCAACTAGTAGCGATCTAACTATTGGCTAACGGCACTAGCCAAACTAGAGTGGATCCATCGAGGTGGGTATGATCCCAGATTATGGAGCCTATTGTGATGTATTTTCCTCACATCCACATCGTTCATCCGTGTTGAAAAGCTCATTTTAGACATGATCAAAAAAATAAAATTTAAATCTTAGGTGGACGTATAGGAAACAATAGTAATTGACCATTAAAAATATCTCGTGGGCCACAAAAGTTTTTGAATCAAGATGATATTTGTGTGGTCTCTTCATCCAAGTCCAAGTGGGATGGCAAATAAATATTCCAGTGGACCCCGTGAAGTTTTTAATGGTGGGGATTCAGTCGATATTGTTTCTTGTGGTGTGGTCCACTTGGGAATTGGATCTGCTTCATTTTTGTGGATCATACCCTAAAGTGAGCTTTCAATATGGATGGATGGTGTGAATGTAAGGAAAGTACATCACGCTGGGCCCTGCAGTCAAGGATCCGAAACTGCCCCCTTGCCAAACTGCGCCCATTTTGCTGAAGCAAAAGGAAAAAAAAATTTTGATGGAGAGAGAGAGAGAGAAGAGAGAGAGAGAGAGAGAGAGAGAGAGAGAGAGAGAAAAACAAATAAGGGTTAGGGCTCACCTTGCTAGAGCTGAGAGAGAGAGAGAGAGAAGGAGACGCTGAGAGAGAGAAGGAGAGATGAGACTTGAGAGAGGGAGAAGGAGACATTTTGTCAGAGCAGGTAGGTGCACTTTCAGTGCAGTTGTGTTTCCACAAACTAATCCTAGATTGCCCAAACTCAATGGATTGGTTATGGAATTAAGGATATTCATGAACTATGATATTACAACTCTCCCTTAGCCATCATGGCTGTTGTGTCCACTTAATTTTTCCCCAAGAGCCTACTAGAGAAATTCCATAAAGGAATCTACAATAACACACTAAACATAAGTATGTCCAAGTTTCTATACACAATTTAACTATAAAATAAGTTGCTAATGACTCAATTCCGATCATCATAAGGGGTCGCTAATGACCCGGTTCCACTATACTAGATTAGATTAGCTTTCCAGGGCACACACATCTAACAAAGTGGGTTAAAGGGTAGTGATAGAATGGCATTACTCAAACTCAGGCATTCGTTAAGCGATATTGTAACATGATGTTCTGGAATCGGTGATTGCTCAAAGCGATTTTAGTAGGGATGCAACTTGGCTAGGGTTTGACTCAAACCCCAACAAGCTTAACCCAATTTTAACTCGGGGTTGGATTAGGTTTTGGGTTGGATTTCTGTAACCGACTTAACTTCGGGTCAGATTCCTGTTGAGTCACAACCACTCAAACATGCATAATCTACTTGACCCAACTTGACCAAATTCCAATGTGGAAGAGTTCTAGGTTATTCATGGTAGGGATCTTTATATCAATGGTCTGGATCCATTTCATTACCCAAATCCAAAAGTTTGCCTTTGGTTGGTTCAAGTCACATATGAAAATGGGTGGGCCTCAGGTTGATGAGGTTGGGTTTGGTGAGTTGTTCATGTTGGTTTAGGTTGATCCAAACTTGAGCCATCTCAACAGGGGTTGCATCCTTGGTTGCACTAGGGTTGTCAATGAGCTGGGCTTGGCTCCTAGCAGTATCTACATGAGAATACAAGGCCCAAGCCTGAATTGGGCCAATTTTTCCAGTCCAAAATCCTGATCAGTTTAATGTTTGCTAGCCAATGCTTAGCCCATCAAGCAATTTCTTCATGTATATCAGTGATACGTAATGATAATAATAAAATTTTTTAATGACTACACATTATTATTGTCATGGCTTGGGTCCTTCTGGGCGGCTTGACAGACCAATAAGTTTGACCTGATTCTGGCTTATTACAAACTGGTCTTCCTGACCGGCCTCAGAGTTTTGGTTTGAGCCTGATAGGCATCAGAGCAAGGCCCAAGCCTGACCTGAAGACCTGACGAGCTGGTCCGACTTGACACCCTTGAGGTGCACGGGATTTAAATCGTATTCAAGTTTACGTGCAAATGATGAGGTTCATACTAAAGAGCTAAATTCTCAGTGGTTTAATATACTAACATTGAAATTGCAATACCTAATTGATCGATCCTCGTTTAGAAAAAAAAAGAAAAGAAAAGAAGAAGCTATACACTCTAATAATGGGAAACGATGAACGAGTAACGAGCGACCCTTGTCACTCCCTCTCTTGCGATGGAATCAGCCATCCCATTTACATCCCTCAGAACCTTGGATGTAGTTACGTTTAAATGGAGAAATAGAGCTGGGCCTGGGCCATGTGAAGGAAATCCAGTCAGTGACATTGCAACAGTCCCCTTCAACCACCAATGACCTGGTACAAGGGTCCACGTAGATTCTCTTCCCTGAATGAAGCCCAAGGGCCTCTGCTTCAATGGATGCAACTACACCACAAGGCCGGAAATGATAAGGTGTTACCCTTGTTATTGCTCAGTTCCAATCATAGGAATGATATTTAGTACTGAATTTTTGTCTGAAAAGAGAGAGAGAAGAGAGAGAGAGAGAGAGAGAGCATAGAAAGAAGCAGATAGAGAGAGAGCGAGAGAGAGAGGAGAGAGAGAGAGAGAGATCTAGACGATGAGGAGAGAGGAGGTTTAGGGTTTGATGTAATTAGCACTACAGGAGCTGCAAGCCTGTGTAGGCTGGCTTGCAGCTATGGCTACACAAGCCTAGGTTTCTTCCGTATACTACAGTCACCACCTTTAGTATACTACTACAGTCACCCAGAACGGCTACGCTAGAAGACTAAAATATCAAAAATACCCCTCACTTTATACAGATAATATAAAATATGCGTAAGGAGAGAACCTGAGGATTAGGTGGGCCTTTTGACCATACAGCCCATGTTAATTAACTTTAACAAGTACCATTCCCTTTTCAACTCAAAACATTCAGTCTCACATGAATCCGGACCAACTATTTGTTGGGTTCTATAGAGGATGGGACATGTTCTAAAGGGCCCTAGTTTTAGACAAGAGGACTTTTGCCTGCTTAATGTTGACCATTCATTGGACTACTTTTTTTCTTTTTTTCTTTTTTCCTGAACCTCCCAATTATGTACATATGTTCCACATGTCATGGGTGATGCTGGGGTCTATTGGAGGCTTATTGTAGCTTGCCTTGTGGGGTGGGGTTGGTAAAAGGGAAGGATGATATGGAGGTTACCTCTTCTGGCCGGAATTTGGGCTTTGAGTGTGTGTGCTGGGGGTGTTGGAAGTCTATAGAAGGGCAAAGTTAAATGTATTGGGCTGTGCCTCAAGCATAAAGGCCCTTGATGAATGTACCCTCTCCTCTTTGTATTTGTCCTTGCTGTTGTAATCTGTCTTAGATTTCCATCTTTGGCTTTCTTTTTTAATAAAATTTCATATCTTTGAAAAAAGATGTCCCACATGTGCAGAATGTGTGCTTGATGACTGACTTATATAGCAACATTTGATTTCAAAGGGGTCCAAAAGTTGACCCCATCCCGATGGAAGCTATGGGTCAAGGTCAAGTGGTTTGATTGGACTTTGGGGCATACAAATCCAATCAGATGGCCCTAATTATCAACCAAACATAAAGCTTTGTAGGCTTTGTTATATATAGAGCCACATTTACTGTTATAGTGACCAGGTTAGGATGAAATTTTGGTTGAAAAAAAAAAAAAACTGTGTGGGTGTTTTCTTTTACCTCCTCATTAGAGGTGGGATTATTATGTTTTTTCCTCTTGAAGGTTAACGGGTCTTCCCTCAGCCCCACTTCTTTCTATTGGAGGATTTCTTCATTCTCTTTATAGTTGAATTACTTAGAGGACTTCAGGAAATCCAATTCCATAGTCCATTACTGGGTTTTGTTTCAACTTTGTGACATCTAAAAAGAAAGAATTAACCTTCTAAGTGGTATGTATTTTCAGATTCCAGTCTTTAGTTGTGGATTCTATTTTCCCCCCTTGATCCCCATCATACTTGTTTTATGTAGACCAGTGGAAAAATGGCTGCTCGCCCTTAATCACACATTATATTGCGTAACTGTGTCTTCCTCTATTTATTTCTGTTGCTGCTCTAAATCCAGTCTTAAAGCATAAAGTTGTTTACATCGCATTGCATGTTTGTCTGTCTATTGACCTGGAACCATAGGATCCTACCACAGGCTACATGTCTACGTACCATGAAAAACTGTGATTGTTTGAACTTGCAGCATACCAAGAGATTGGTATGGTTATCAGAGGTAGGGAGGGAGGTTTTGTAATAATTTAGCTGATTGCATGGCTTAATTTTATTTGTTCATTGAAATTGCATAAACATCTTTTTGCTGGATTCTGCATATTATTTTTTTACTTGCCATTTGATCTCTCTCTCAATTTGTGCTTGTTGTTTTACATTTTGTTGATAAATAGGAAGAACAGACGAGCAATATTTGGGTTATGACAGATGGTTGCCAGTTGCACCAAAAGTGAAAAAACCCCGATCGATATACAATGCAGCATCTTTAGCATACATGGGAGATTGCATTTATGAGGTAAATATATTTAGGGTTTATCCTGAATTGAAGACTACCATAGTTGTTGAAGACTGCAGTATTTGTTTGATATTTGCTATCCCATGCTTAACATGTATTCCCTAGTTTATCTTTTGTAGACTGGATTACATGTAATATAAGGGTGCTTGTGGGCTCTATGTGTGATATTATTAGTTAGAAGTTTTATGTACGATATAAACTAGTGGTGAGACGCCAGCCGGTCCCAAGCCTGAGTAAAGTGGCTGTTTGTTAAACTTTGGCCAATCAATCATGATTCTTAAGAGCTAGTATAAGACTACAATGATGAGGATGTTCTGTTGGCTGACCTCGACTAGCTAGGACAATGCTGTGATAATGATGCTTTCTGTGTTCTGTTGATGCTTCATTGCTTATGTTGTTTGCTTGACAATTGTACTGGAATACGCACTTCACAGTGAAATGGGTATTTGTGGGTAAGATAGTATCATTGAACACATACTTCAAGTAGATTGCAAATAGCTCAAACTGAAAATATGAATCAGTAATGGTTTCAATCCATGTCAAATTCAGGATGATTAAATTCCTTTAATTAAGCAAGGCTTTAGGGAATATGAAGTTGCAGAAGGATGGAAATCAATTACTTTCGGATAATTACTGAAAAGCCTATCTTATATGCATGCAATTATTAAAGTTCTATTTAGTTGGATTACAAAAACTGAAATATCTTTCATGCTTGAAATGTGACCGGAGGTGAAGCTATATTGCCCAAATCAGATTCCTAGGAGTATAAAAAGGTTTCTGCCCAGTGTCTGGATTCCCAATCAGATTCCTAGGAACTCCAGTACAAAGTGCACTGTTTAAAAAAACATTTCCAAGGCTTGTTAAGAAAAGACTTAATGAGAGTTCAGAAGTCCGGTGAACAGTGTAAGCAAGACATGTCGTATGGATGCCAAATGTTGAAGTGTCCTAATGTGTCCAGCACGTCAAACTCTGACTATGAAGGCATGGGGGCACTTCCATAAACAAATGAAGAATATTTTTACTAGATTAACAAATCATAAAAAGTAACATATAATCATCTCAAGAAGTAGTAGCTTGTATGAACTTCACTTTTTCTCTTTAAAAAAAAGAAGAAGAAGAAGAAAAAAGAATCCCAACGAAGGAACAGACAAAGCTTGTGCCTTTTTGTTCTTGTCATGGTAACTACAATAGGAAATTATCTGAAATCTAGATAGTGAGAGGAAGTCCTTGTGAGTAGTTTTGTTCAACAAAAAGAGAATGAAGGCAAGGTTGATGGGTAAGTGTGAGAGATGCTTTTCTACTTGTAGACTTCGTAAGTAGTCATGATTGAGATGCTTTTCTACTCTTATATGTTCACTGCGTCCAAGGAGAGTGAAGATGGTGTTCTAGCCACTTCAAACATAAGGAACCTCCTATGAGTTAGTGGATGGTGTATACTTGATATAGGGAAGAATGGAAGGTTCATTTCCTTAAACCACACTGTGTCTCACTAAGAATGAAATGAAACCATGACAAGGCTCGTACTGAACTCTTTGATTTGATACTTGTCTTGAGTTTTTGGAAGATATGCCCTTTATGCTCTTCAATTGTTCTGACACTTATGATTGTAGACTTATTTTATCCTCTTGTATTGTTATGTGGGGTTGTTTCATCTAAGAGAATGTTAATCTCACGTGCACATGTGGGAAGAAGGTGCCCACATGCACTTTGATTGGTTTACAAAGGTTGTGGACTGAGAGAAGGGTGCCATAATCAAACATGTGGGTTGTAACTATGAAGTAACTAAAAATGTGCGCCGCCTGTCAGTGGGGTTAGGATACCTCATTTCACCAGAGTCATCTTTACCTATTCACTTAATTATCAATGAGGTGGTAACTACCTTGTTTAGTCAGCGTTATTTATGGTCTACCATGCACAACAACTAATTTTATTTTATTTTTTGAAGAACCATCTCTGTCTTCTTACAGTGAAGATCTGTGTCATAGTTAATGTAGTTGCATTCGATTACTCTTTTGATGATGTTCAGATGAAAAAGTTGTTTTGATGAATTTGATACTAACGTACATGCCTTGTTTTGTCAAAACAACCAGCTATATGCTCGTAGGCACTTTCTATTTCCTCCTCTGAGTATTGAGGAATACAATGAACGCGTGATGGCAATAGTACGCTGTGAAGCACAGGCATGTGTAAATCCTTTTCATTCTCTCTCTCTCTCTCTCTCTCTCTCTCTCTCTCTCTCTCTCTCTCTAGCTCTTTTGATTTCTATTTTCCTTTGTTTTCAACAATAGAATTTTCATATACTATTGTCTTGATAGAGCAACTGTGGATTTTTTTTTTTTATTATTTATTTATTTGCAATTCAGTTTTAGCAGATTGGATAAGTATATAGCCTTATTCTAAGAATACAATAATTGCCAGTTATTTGTTTGGTATCCTTGCAACTCATTCATTACTTTTTGTGTTTTAGGATGCATTGCTCAAGAAACTTCTTGATGATGACTACTTATCAGAAGAAGAAAGGTTAGTATTAGATTGTTACCCTTCCAAATGCTATTTAAAGTGGCTCTTTTAAAGCATTTTAAGAAGCTTTGGTTTTAGATTTTTATTATGTCCCTATATATTATATTATATTTTAGATTTTACATGGTAGTTTGAAATCCATGCACAGCACTGATAGCTTCATCCAATGAACAGTCAACACATTGGCACATGCAAATCCTTGTAATATTCATACTGAAAGTTCTGGCTTCGTAGAGGTCAATCCCCTACTTTCTTTGTTTACCTAACGCACCTTCGGTTTCTTATTGTCAACCCATGTTGAAGAACTAGATTGGATTCAAGGTTTTTGACAACCAGATTTCTTTAAAAAATGAATTTCCTTATTTTTTATGTAAAGTTCAGTTTTGGACCTGTTTGGAGGTCTCAACTAAGATTGGGTTTCTTTGAACTCTTGTACGGGTGGCTCATATGTAAATTAAATTTAACTTTTCAAATGGTGGTCATGACCCTGAAAGTGTATTGAATTGAGTGATTGTAACATTTGATAAGTCGATATTTGTTTGTCGACTCAAGACTATTTATAATTTTAACCATCCACTGAATGTCATCCAATTGACCAGTTAGGACATCATTTCAGTGTAATTGCTGGTTTATGATTCATCTAAAAAGTGGGGCTCACTATTGGACAGCTTAGTCTGAGTCACCTGTCTGCCTGCGTACAACTTTTGATTGGATGCATGTGAACCATCACATTCTGCCTACGTATCAAAATCTTTTTTCTCTTTTAGAGAAATTATGAAGTATCATGTGAATAGTGTCTTGATGCGCCAGTTAGTGAAAATGGAGCCCATGGTTAGGTGATCCAAACTTTTGATTTGATGAGTTCCTTTATAGTGGAGGATGCTCTACCAGCTTAAAACATCCTAACCCTTTGCCTAAGAACTTGAACTGAACGCTTTCATCAGTGGCCTACAAATAGATGGTTACGAAAGAAAAAAAAAAAAAAAACAATGATGGTCCATAAAAAGGGGCACACAGTGGATGCCATAGTCTGTTCTAATTTGGAAAGTTTTAAGGTTATCTGCCACCATAATGGGGCCCACCAGTCCGATGGTTCTGATCACCTAACAAGGACCTCACTGGTGCCAATTTGGCACGTAAGGACACCATTCAGATTCTAATGCATCAGACCCTCTATCTTATTTAATAACAGGAGATGGGCCTGTTAAGAAATTGGCCAAGCTCACACGTGTACAAGGATGCCCATCTACATGCCAGCACATGTGCCAACATGGCACACTCTTGGCATCCAAGCTGCCCATTAGGAGGGTCCCACCATGCAGAATAAATATCAAGCCCATCCATGTATCTTGTGGGACCATAATGCAAGAAACAAATGAACAGCTTTAAAGTGCTCGACCATTTTTTTCCTGCCTGTCCATTATTTTCAATAGATTGTTACCTGATAAGTAGACTGGCTTAACTTCTGAGCCAGGGCATCAACATGGTAGTATCACCTGATGGACACTTTGGATCCCTCACCCTTGTACACGTGTGGACTTGACAAATCTCTCCTTTGGAAGATAAAAAGTGATCTGCAAAGACTTGGATACATTAGTACTACTGACACTTGGCCTTCTAAAAGTCAGAATTGTAATATCCAAGTCCAACTGGAATTTCATAAAACTAGAGCTTTAGACTTATCCCATGGAAGTCAAATTTTCATGGATATCCAAGTGCATCCTGAAGTTAATTTATTTACATGATGCTGAAATGTCCAATGTGCTCAACTTGGCTCTCTGCTGTACTGAACTCGTGTGCCATTTCAAGCAGGTTTGACAGAGAAGTCCAACTGAGTGCACTTGCTGAAACACAGTTGGGATTTTTCCCAAACCGCATGAAAAACAAAATGCCATTAGCTGGTGTTCAAATAGTGAGCAAGAATGTTTTGCGCACTGCCGTTCCAAAATCAGCCAATGCATTATATTGTCTATGAGGGACATACCTCTCTTACACAGTGTGGTGGTACCCTTTTCATATAATTCTTATTATCAAGACTTCATGGTGGGATTGGTAAAGCACTTATTGAAACATTTTGGTTATATTTGCAACCATTGCCTCATAGCTTCAACTACATTTTGGTGCAGGGATATTCTTCGGTGGGGAAAGAATATTGGATCGGGGAGAACACGCACAGTAAAACGTGCTGGTGTAGCTGTCTACAATAGAGCATCGTCCCTTGAAGCACTAGTAAGCTTCCCTAAGCCTTTGAAATCCTTTATAAATGTCGTAAAACATTTAGGACGATACATTTTGCTGCTGCTGCTTTGAGAAGTTCATCATCCACCTAATTCAGTGTTGTAAATCAGCCTGTCGAACTAAAGATAAAAACACAGAAAATGATTTTTTTTTTTCTTTTTTCTGCACATCATGCTGTATTGTACATGATGATCCTCACATCAATTACCCGTCTATATAAAGATATATGATCCCGTTGTTTAGCCATGTCCCATTCGCGAAGCGGATCACAGAAGGTAGGCATTGTGGCACTGGGTACTGTACTCATCTTGGGGTTTCTTGAATTTCTCTTTATCTCCCTTTTGTACTCTACCATTGCCGTGGTTCTACTTTATCCACTTTTCTTCTCCATGGTAGCTTGGTTGGCTTTCTGATGCTTTATATGGCACTAGAACTAGACATTTCCAATACTTAAAAAAAGAAAGAAAAAAAAAAAAAAGGAAAAGAAATTTCCAATTCCAAATATACCAGTAGAGAATTCTCTTTAGTATGTTTTTTAATAGATAATTCAGATCAGTTTATGGTTCTTGTGGTCGATGATGAGATACAATCTTTGTTGATGGGAAAATTTGTCGGAAGACTCAGAACCAGTTGATCTGGTTAGTATCTTCCGAAATGGGCCGAAAATCCTCTATTAACCAAAACTAGTATTTTTAAATAATACGGAAAGGCACGTGTGATGCATGTGGAGAGAGTGAGGAAGAGACGGATATTGGGAAGAAATCATTACTGAGGGAAAGGCTATGAGCTACATGGTTGGGCCATCAGCCTGGGGCGCCTTCACATGGGATGGGCCATGTCCCAATGTCACCCTCATCATACGATCCTAGCCATCTGATTTGTCTTGAAAATTATATATTTTAATCAAAGGTACATCATTATTGGAAACAAAATCAGATGAATAGAATCATCAAAACACTTAGGGCGTGTTTGGACAGTCAAGAGGGATGGGATTAGATGGGATTAGGAGGGTTATTGCGCGCCATCCCATCCCGTCTACTGTTTGGGATGGCGGGATGCATTTCATCCACCGCGCCCTCATAAACACCGCCCGTCTCTGAGACGGATTCCGCCAATCCCGGGATGCAAGTTTTCACCGCTATGTGGGGCCCACCGAGATATCAATGAGATATCCACTCCCTCCATCATTTTCACCAGCCTACATTCAGCCATGAACCTGTTTTGAGGCAGATATAAAACAGTGAGTGGGGCACACCACAAGAAGCAGTGGAGATGCAAACCCATCCATTTGTGACGGTCCAAACATGCTGCTGTATATCCCATGGGCTATTGCAAACCCATGGGATCAATGGACAAACACTGACACCACCATCATTACCTTAAAAACCATTCCATCCCTCCTAATCCCATGGGATCGGTCCGGCCAAACACGCCCTTATGGGCATCTACCATCCACAATGTATCACACCCTATGAACAATTTGCATCACCAAAACAGAGCCCCCACACGAACAGCTCTATTGAACAATGTATACATTTCTCATTGGAAAAAAAAAAAAAAAAGTAAAACAAAGATCTTCAACAAAATTCAGAAACAACAACCAATAAATCAATCCAATGGATAGTAAATAAAAGGCATATTTCCCAATAAAAATCAAAACCTAGAAAATAAAATAAATAAGAAATCCCATCTTGACCAAGCTTGAAATTGAACAGTGTCCCCCAGTCCTGCTCAAATCTAACCGGGTCCCTTCTAGCTAAGCCCAAGTATAGTGAACTGCAAATCCACCAAAAATGCCATAAATCAAAGGTCTGGATCGCTGATGGCCCCCACTTTGCTTATTGAATGGGATCCCACCAGATGGGTCCCACCATGAAAGCCGAACTCTTAACTTCAAAAATAAAAATGTGAATAAAATTTCCCACCATGTAGTCTGGACTGATTTAGGACAATTAACCACTTGCTCTAAAAGCTCGAACTGTTAGAGTATGGCGAATTAATCCCTTTATCTCATAGCCAGGCCCCACATCTCATGGGTTAGGACTCAGCCGAACCCCTTCGTGGGCCCCAAATCACATGGGCCGCCCACCCCGAGTGTGTCCCCGCATCTCACGAGCTACTCCACTCGAGCCCGGTGTGAAATGCGCATTAATCACCCCTGGTAAGGAGTCTCGAACACGAGAACCGCCCCCGTGGGCCCCAAATCGCATGGGTCACCCACCCCAAGTGTGCCCCTGCATCCAACAGGCGACCCCACTCGAGCCCAGTGTGAAAATGCTCCTGCATTAATCACCCCCGGTGAGGAGTCTCGAACATGAGACCTCCCGCTCTGATACCATTTGATGTAGGACAATAACCACTTGCTCTAAAAGCTCGAACTGTTAGAGTATGGCGAATTAATCCCTTTATCTCATAGCCCAGGCCCCAATCTCATGGGTTAGGACCTCAGCCGAACCCCCTTCGTGGGCCCCAAATCACATGGGCCGCCCACCCCGAGTGTGTCCCCGCATCTCACGAGCTACTCCACTCGAGCCCGGTGTGAAATGCGCATTAATCACCCCTGGTAAGGAGTCTCGAACACGAGACCGCCCCCGTGGGCCCCAAATCGCATGGGTCACCCACCCCAAGTGTGCCCCTGCATCCAACAGGCGACCCCACTCGAGCCCAGTGTGAAAATGCTCCTGCATTATGGACTCTAATCCAAAATAAAAATTTCCTGCCGTAAAATTGTAACTGTTAACCCAATCTAGGCTGACAATACCTTCTTATGTCCTTACTCAATTTCAAGGCTGACAATTTTTCTTTTTAATTCTAATTGCATGGGAAAAATTGTCCAAAACTACTGCCGTTATGTGTAGCGATTTTCTGTCTCAGACCCCTTCCCACGGAACTAAACTGAAGCTACTCTTGACAGAAGTGACCTTCAAAGTGGCTGTTTAAAAATGTGCGGCTAACATTGTTTTCTAAATTCCATAAAGCAATCCCAAGCTAGTTGTCTGCCTTACTATGCCATTGTGTTATTAACAGCCAAGTGAAGCTGTCTGATAATAACAGCTACACTAAGCTGTGTATTTGATTGACTTCAATATTTGTTGCACTAGGTGACTGCACTGCATGGTAATCCGTGGTTTTAATGGCTAAACATAGCTGCTACAATTGATATAGCCGAAAGTAGCTGTTTAGAGCATACCAGCATGATTTAAAACGACTTGGAATTGCACATAACATTTACAGACACAATTCTAAATGGCTAAGTTTAGTGGCATTTTTCAATTTTTTTTTTTTTTTAAAGAAAAAAAAGAAAAAAAAAAGAAGCCTTGTGTTGGTTATTTGCAATGTGTGGGCTGTGAAGAAAATATTGGTAGAAAGTTACTCTTCTATTAATAGAGGATTTTCAGCTCCTGTTGGAATATACTAACTAAAATCGACTCATTTTGCATATTTCTCTTGCTTTTGTCATGTTGTGTTCTGTTCAAATTTCCTTCCATGACCTGATTGTTACTGACTCGTTTACATAATTTCGGTTATGACTTGGAATGCATAGACACCCAAGTTCAACTCACACATGACAACTTGGAACATGTACAGACACCCAAGCTATGCATCAGGTGGTTCTGACCATGTGGATATCCTGCCCCCCAAGGCATGCTCCAGTCACTAGGTATTGTGCACGTATCTGGAAATGATTGGACTGCCTGATATTTGGGCCACTAATCTACGTAATGGACCCTGGCTGATGTGCATCCAGATACCTCACACTCATGCCATGGGTGTGGGGCCGCATGTAGAATGGCATATTGAGTTACTGTGGGGCTTACTGAAACTCTTCTGGTCATGAGTTAATAACTTACAAGATCTGCGTCCCCTGATATCTCATGTCAACTAGTTATATGGGTGCCTTGCCCAGTCTCACAGTTGCGAGACTCACGGGAACCATGTTTCTGCTAAAAAAAGTATGCTGTTTCAAAGACTTCAAATCCATTTGATATTCAATAACCGGGATGCAACTGTTCTTGTGCTTGGTGAAGTCCTCTAATCTCTCTCTCATTCTAGGTGGATACCTTTACCTGACGGATATGAACCGCTTGGAGGAGGTCATGCAAAAGCTGGGATTCTCCACCGGTGCTTCAGCTGAACGGATATTGGAGGAGATGCATAGTAAATGACAGTGAGAAAAATATATTTTGTAGTCCATTCATTAAAACTTTCAAGGCTGCCATATTAGCATGCCTTTGTACCAAGCAACAGCCATAGAAGGGAGGGCGGGAAATCATCTCCATATTGGTTTTGAATGGTTGTTAACTTACTAACCCGTGGACATAACAATGTAAAAGCATCGAAACTTTGAGAGGAACATAGTCACTTATGAAGAGGTGAGTTTCCATCTGAAGAAAACAGCATACTAAAACACTCTTCCAGAGCTAATTACCCAAACTAAGTAGGAATTGATAATAACCCAAAGAACAGTTTTTTTTTCATAAACTCATTTGGCACTAAAACAATACCCGTAGAGCTGATGTCGACTCAAGCCCATATCTTGATTAGTTAGGAAACTGTTTCTATGCATAGATAATTACATCCTGTTTTAGTCATTCAAAGTCGAGCTTTAAAAATAGAAAAATCACTGTGGAACAAACTCAAAACGAACTTTGTCAACATGTACACCTAGAAATGGCATGGCATTGTTGAACTAGCTTCGGGTAGTGTTGCGCACACTACTGTGGATCTCATCGGTTTGCCATGTGTGTTTATGTGTAATATTCATTTATTTATTTCGCTTGCTTTTGTGGCGAGCGTCCGATGTCAACCCCATCCCTTTTTAAAGGGAGTTGTGTGTCTGCCTTTTTATCTAGTATCGTTATGCTCATCCTCCACCATCTAGTAATGGTAGATAGGAATATTAAAACCCAATTTTAAATTTTGCATTTTGAAATGCTTGCTAGATTCTCGCCAGCTAGCTTTAAATGGTGGGAGGTATGTGTGGGCCAACATGCACACTGAAGGCATGCCCTTTGCGCAGAATGCCGAGTGTCGTGATTAGTTATGATTATGCATGAGTAGGACCCATTTTAGACATTGAAAGTCAAGCTTAGGTTTTAAAAATATCCACATGTTTATTAATCTATTTGGTGTAGCGGAGTGCCTGTTGCAGCACAAGTTGACTTGCATAATAGTAGGAAGAGGCAGTACACGGCACATGTGCCAATCATCAGGCGTGATAAAGATCCAGGCCATTCATCAGGTGGGACCCTCTGTGAGCATAACCAACCCAAAGTTCAGGCTGTCTCAACGGTCAAGTGGGCCGCATGTGTTTGAGAGAAGTACAATGTAAGGAAGGAGAAAAGAAAAAGGTTTAAAAAAAAAAAAAAGGAGAGCTTGAAAGCGTTCAACATGCACGTTTTGCCTGCCTGATGAATGGACCGGCCTGACTTTTGTGGCCAGCCATGTCCAAGGTGGGCCCCACCTGAAGAATGGCCCGTATATCACACGTGTGCTAGGTTGGCACGTTTACACATCTCTACTTCCATGAAATTGAGAGAGTTTTCGGATATATAGTCATGAAATAGAGAACCGATCAAATACAGGCTACATTACCAGTGGCACCGGACCTTCTTTACCGCAAACGTGCCACTTTTATAAGTACATCGGTACCATGAAAACGTTAGGCCCCATAATGAAGATCATACTCGTCAAAAATCAGACTGATCCAACCACTAAGTGGGCCATTCCTGTATGTCAATTTAGACCGTTGGTTCTCGATTGTTTCCGACGTTGTGGCTGGACTGATGATAAGAAATAGCTTACTCACGTTCAGGCAATCTTTATAGTGGGGCCTACTGTATAATGGTACGGATGTACTACAGGTGGCATGTGAGCGGGAAAGATTTGTAATGATGGATAGAGGCTCTTAAAGGCTTCATTTGTGGAGTGGGGAAGCTCATCCACTACGTCGTTTGCCACACACGTGGCAAGGATAGATGAGATCGAGACCGTACACGATAGGTCCAAAGTGAATGGGACAAAAAGAAAATCATAGGCAAACCGTACCATCGTTTATGTAATGGACGGTAAAAAGTCACGTCTCAGGATCAATGATGGAAAAAGTATTAATTTCTTGGATGGTTAGATTGTCCTCTCAAGGCGACTTTTGGTAAGTGGTCAATAAACGCTGGTGCCCAAAGAGATGAGTGGCCCATATCTTTAGGGCCTGTTTGGGAGAGTGGATTTGCAATCCTCGTATTGTGTTTGGCACCTTGGATTGAGAATCAACTTTAATCCAAAATTAACTATGCATGGTATATTTACGGGGCTTTGAATTTAATTATTAAATCAATTTTAATAGCTTTAATTAGTGACATATATAGTGTTTGGCACAGTTGTTAAAATAAGCCCACTGAAATATATGTTTTGTCAGAAAATTATGAAATTCTAAGTCTTGGATGAGGCCACAAGCACAAAAGATCATATCTAAGTAACTAACCAACGATTTTAACCGTTGATTTACATGGACAATGTTTGGACAGTGCTAATCATCATATTAAAGTAATTAATGATAATGCTATTGATAATCTAATTATTTTTTGATATCATTAGTGGGCCACGTCCACAATAGAATAATAGTACGGTAACACATGCAACTATTGGAATGATTCCAAGTGTAATCCACCATCAGATCCCCCAAATCCATGTTGCCTAACGACCCCTTACATTCCATGTGCATGGTTAATGATGTGGAGGGATCTTGGACACGTGTGCTATTTTAACACGTATGAACGTGGATTTATTTATTTTTTATTATTATTATTATTTAAAGGTTAGCTTGTTAGTACACCCATGTCAGACTTGTCAGTACGCACACTCCGTGTTAGCCACCCCCACCAGGATCGATAGCAAGACCTGAAGTGTTGAAACTATATCCACTCAGTCTGCAAGTTGAGTATGGATGTACGAACGTGGATTGCCTGGAGAACGGGCGAGGGATATCTCTTACTTTTGGGGGGCATCGTCATGTATATGTTTTATCCATGCCGTTCAACTGTTTTGCAGATCATGATCCAAAAAAATGAGGTATATCCAAAGCTCAAGTGGATAACACCACAGAAACAGTATGGATGAACTCCTACCGTTGAAAACTTCTCTCAGGGGCATATAGGTTTTGGATCAAGCTGATTTTTGTATTTTCCTTTCGTCCACATCTGTCTGACCTTATGAATAGATGGGATGGAAAATAAACATCGCGGTGGGCCCTAGCAAGTTTTCAACGGTAAACGGGCCTCATTATGCCCACTTTTTCGTGGCGTGGTTCACTTGAAGTTTGGATCTACCTCATTTTTGGGGTATGTCCCTAGAATGACATAGTAAAAAGGATGGACGGCATGGATTAAACAAATACATCATACATCGGTAAAGGATAGTGAGCGCTTCACTGCAGAATCCACGTCCGTGTGGTTGGGTAGGTTCTACATGCGCGTGGACTGAGCAAATATATATCCCTGAATGTGATATGATGCTGTGAGCCAAACCAGAATACGTCACATCTCACTAAAACGTAGCAACTCCACCGCCGTACGTGTGGGATGCATGCGTGCCATTCTGACCTTCCAAACCGTGGGCCAGTGTGGATGGAGCAGACCTACGCTGGTAAGATGATCTCAATTTTCTAACTCTTTACGGAGGCTAACCATTTTTAACCGTCCATTTGATGGCCCGAATTGGACGGCTAAGGTACACCAATCAGTGATATTTTTTTTGGCTAATCAGCATCCACAATGGAATCCACTATGTAGACAGGTTGGATTTATGTGCATGTATGAGTGGCCGAGAATTGGACGGTGGATAAGTTGCCATGAGGTGTGATGAACACCCGTCATCCATAGCTTTATGGATATGGAAAGATGTGATGTCAGTAATCATCCCATGCTAAATTACAATGTAGTTATAGTGATAGTGACGGTCTGATTTTTCCACATTCATGGACACTGCCAGTGTAGAAGTGGTCCAAAATAACTCAATCCAAACCGTCCAAATAGCGGAAACCAATTGGAGATGGGAATAACCCAAAACTACATCTAAAATAAATCTCCAAATCATCCAAATGCTGTGTATCGAATAAACGGTTGGGATAGAAATTAAATATGCAAAACATCCACTAATCGAATTTCGCTATAAAAAAATTTGTCTTAGCCGTCCTCCGTTTGTCAAGTTCAATTTCGCCACCAGATGAGGCAAACGGTCTGGATTTTAGGCGACAAGATCCAAACAGTGGAGTACGCCTTATGGAAAGCTCCGATCCTTCACACGTGTGCCATATTCGCATGCTGGCTTGCGTATGCATGTGCCACTCTTAATTATGGTACTTCCCAGCCATGTGTGGTTAACGTGGTCCGATCAATATCAAACTTTGACACGTGCCATCTACCGGGAATATCACGATCTGACAGTAGCGAATGCCACGTGTACAGTGCAACGGGGAAACGGATTGGCTACTCCCCCTGACACCGGCCAATGGCTGGTGATCGGTGCTCTGTGGGCCCAACCATGATGTATGTGTTACATCCATGCGGTCCATCTATTTTTATACATCATTTTAAGGTGTGAGACCAAAAATGAGATATATCCTAATCTCAAATGGATCACATTACAGAAACCAGTTTTGAATGAGAGTCGACCATTAAAAACATTTTGGGGGCCATAGAAGTTTTGGATCAAGATGATTTTTGTTTTTTCCCTTCATCTGGGCTTGTATGACCTAATCAACAGATTAGATGTCAAATAAACAGTACATTGGGCCTTAGGAGGATTTTAATGGTGGATATCCAATCTCTATTGTTTTCATGTAGTGTGGTCCACTGAGATTTATATCCTTCTCATTTTTGGGATCAAACTAAAATGATATGTAAAAATGGATTAACGGAATGGATGAAACACATACATCATGGTGGGGCCCACAGAGACCGACCACCAGCCACGGGGCCGATGGCAGGGGGAGTAGCCAATCCGTTTCCGTGCAACGGTGCACACATGTGGATATTTCATACTCTGCGGGAGTATCAATATCTTCCTGCTCCCCGCATCACACGTATTCCAAAACTGAGGAAAAGAAAGTGAGATCCTTCTAAAGAAGCGAAGAAACGAAGACTGAGCAGTCTCCATCCTTCAAAGCACAAAAAATACTCTCTCTCTCTCTTTATCTCATGTACTTTTCTTTGATTCTTTCTTCCTAAATGACGCGCTTTCATGGCGACCTCTCCCTTATCTCCTTCTCCTCCTCACCTTTTCTCTCTCTTCTGCATCTCTCTCATGGAACCAAACAACCATTTCTCCATCTTCTCTCTCCTCTCTCTCTTCCTCTTATTCTCCCTGTCAATCTTTCTCTACAGAAAGAAGAAGAACAACCCATCAAAACCCATCTTAACTCCCCTCTCCCTCTTCCCATTCCTCATCTCTCCACCCCCCAAAACAACCCATCAAACTCCATCCCACCCCCTCTTTGTACAGATCCTCACCTCCACCCATTCCCCCAAATGGGTCCCTTCCAATGACGTTAGCAGGGCAGGGGTTGATGGGCCGGCGGAGAATTGCCCACGCCCACATGGGTCGGAGCCAGATTTGGACGGTGATGCCGTTGAGGAGGATTTCGAAAAGGGTGGCGGGGAATTAAAGGGTAAAAGAAAGAAGAAGAGGGGCAGGAAGAAGAGGCAGAATTCAAGGGCGGAGGATGATGGCCGGCGGGAAGAGGAAGAAGGTTGTGTTGAGAATCAGGCTGCTGCGCCGGCGGCGGGGAAGCCACACGCTGAGTGCTTGCATCTGTTCACGTCGACGTCAAGCATGACACAGAGAAAGATCAAGCTGCATTATGACGAGCTCGTGAAGTCGAATGAAGCCAAGGCGTTGACGATGGCGCAGGTATTCTCGATGCAAATGCAGGCGTTCTTCCTTCCGTTACTGCTTTGTTTTTTCAATAAATGGTTGAACTTCGGAGTATGCATTTGCTTGTTAGATTCGGAATTTGATTTTCATGGGCAATTCAATATTGGCTTTGTAGTTTGATAAATGCCTACATTTTATTTTTGGGTATTGATATCTACCCCCACCCTATTTGATAGGTACACACGTTTTGCATGCGCCTAGTAATAGAATATTACAAACTTGTACTATCTTATTGCGAAAAATGGAAAAGAAGTTAGTATCCACCACACAGGATGGGTATGAACTGTGTCTCCCTTTTGTGGGGATATATGCATTTCTTTGTCAAGCTTTTAAATTTATTATTATTATTTTATGACATTGGTGGATAACAAAACTCAGGTTGTGATTTTATTTTTTTTCCTCTCACTAGAATGATTTCAGTGTTTTAGGTTTTTTTAGTTTGATCATTTTTCCGCTATGCTCTGTCTTCATGTGATTGGATCAGAAGAATGAATAATTAGTCCTGTCACTTTCCTGGTGTTCTTTATATGGATTTACATTCTAAAACTAAAAATCTGAAATGAGTGAAAATGTTCCTGAATAGCTTTGAACATTGTCCAACCTGGAAACTACATGCCTTTCAATGAATATTTGAGAACATAGGTTCAATTGCCGAGCTATAAGAGGAGTTTCTGCTTTTCTTGCTTAGGCTGGACACCTCAATGCCTGACTGCTGCTGTGTAAACAAAATAACCAATTGTTCATACCTTCCACCTTTTTTTTCTTTTTTTTTTTAATCTATTGATCTGTGCATTCCTCCTTAGATGGATAGACCAGGCATCTGAGCTGTTGGTTGTTGGAAACCATTGTCCCAAAGATTTTTGAAGGCATTTCCACTCTTGATGATCTCCATTGGAGAAGGGAGCTAAGAGCTTGATAGATGTAGAGGCATTGAGTACACTAGAGAAGTTTTAAGTCAAAACTCATGATAGAAGAAAGATGGATATTTGTGAGTCTATGGAAGTAATGAGTTCTAGATCCATCGCAGAGCCAATTCCTAGTTCTATTATCATGCAAAAGTGCAAGTTCATAGCCAAGGGTACCTGGATCGTGGGTCACTTTAGACACGGCACATGAACGGGTATGTAGTACGCTATTCCTCCAATAGATGATATGCTAGGGGTAGTATGATGTGAGTTGCTCCAACGCATACACTGAGGTATTCCATAATGGTAATAGTGGCTGTAATGGCCACTGCTGTTACAGTTACATACAGGCCATAACGACCGTTGTTGCCCCCCGTAACAGCCGTTGCGGTTTTGTTTTGTTTTGTTTTTTTGTTTTTGTTTTTGTTTTTGTTTTTTTTTTTTTTTTTTTTTTTTTTTTTTTTTTCTGAAAAAACCTATTTCGGCTAGTAATGGGGGTAACGGACCGTTATGGAGCCGTTATGGGTCAAATTTTCTGTAATGGCCATTACCACCCCGTAACGTGTAACGGTAACTTACTGTTACCATTACGTAACAGCGATTATGTAACCATTTTGAAATACCTTGACATACACTAAATTGCAAAAATAAAAAAATAAAAAAATTTGAGAGAGATGTCGTATTGCAGTTTTATATATTGAATTAATGAATGTTATTAATATAGACACTGCATGTGAGTATAGTTTTTATGCATGCTACTGGATAAATCAAAGTATACATCTGTAGATTGTAAATATACATTTGCATGATAGCTTAATCAATCTTTCAGAAAAAAAAAAAAAAAAAAACAGTAAAGAGTATAGAATAATAATTTCAGGTTTTCTGAGAATAGTGATTTGGATGGGAAATCACATAATCTGGATTGCACAATTTGGAGTCGTAGGGGGTTGATGATTTATGTGATATTGTTCTTTGGTAGGAATCAATACTCAGTTTCAAGGCATGGGTGATCCAAGTAATTGAATTGTGACGATCTGCTCTGACCTGGCAAAAGAAAATGTCACCAGTCGATTCCACTCACTTGAGTTTTCAGACCATTGTCCCGTGACGATTGGGTGTGTTTAGGATGAAATCTCCACTTGGTTAGGCCTCCCAAAAAAAAAAATAAAGTCCTTGTGGGATTGGAGCTGTTTTTTTTTTTTTTTTTTTTTTTTGGTCTTGAGTAAATAATTAAATTTCATTGAAGGGCCTGAAGGTCCAGCATACAACTCTGCAAAAGTTAAATAAAAAGAAATCTGGAAACCAGGGAACACCCTCCTCCCTTAGTTAAACGAAGTGTTTAACCAAAGAGAGAAACAAAGGGTTACCCCATTAGATTTAGCCGATTGACCCCAATATCACCAGCAGACTTTTCCCCAAAACTGAGATCATGTGCCTCCCATTTGGACACCGAACCTTTGATTTTGTCAAATAGCATCTCAAGGGGAACCTTTGAGCCAATGAGCTTGTTTCATGGTTTCCTTCCATGCAACAGATTTTACTTCCTTTTCTTCTTGAGCTCTTCCACAGACTCATACATGTACCGGATGCTCATACGGGAAAGTGAACTCTTGGGTCTGGAACCAGGGGTCTTGGGTTGCTCCAAGAAATCCTTTCTTTCTTGTCCACTCCAAGGGGTGCGGACACACCTGCGTGGATTACAGGCGAAACTTGATGTGTAAATGAGTGTTTACCAAATCAATTTTAACCTTGCGTATTGGATTACACAAGAACAGATAACCAAACAGTCAAACTCGTCACGTTGTATTGTCCTTTTCTCTGAATGTACAGCCATCATGATCGTTATGTAATTCATGGATTTCTTCTCCTCAATATACACTGAAGAGCACATATGACCATCATGATCATCATGTACTTCATGGATTCATTGTCCTCAATATGTAGTATCACCATCTTCTGCAAGTGCAACTTATATTTTTGAATATTGATGGGGAAATATTATTAAAGGCCTGCAAGCCGAAGCAAAGCAGGAAAAGAATACAAGGGAAAAAGAAAAAAGAAAAGAGCCCGCCCAACAACTAACAATTAACACAAAAAACAGCCCAATCCGAAACTAATAAAAAGATCGAGTTGACGATCGCCTCCAGAGTTTTAGAAGTGTTCCGGAATAGCCTTCGGTTTCTTTCGCCCGATAAAGCCCACCATACTGCCAGTAGCGTCATCAGCCACATATCCCTCCCATGCTTCTCACCATAACCTCCATGCCACGCCCAAAGGAGATCTCTAACCGAGGCAGGCATAACCCAATGCACCTCCAAGTTAGACAGAACGAGGTCCCATTCAATGTACAATTAAATTAAGGGCCTGTTTGGTGACAGGATGAAAAGATGTCCAAGTATCCTTCCCTCTAGTATGGGTGGGTCCGACGACAACATCTCAGCTTGAACCTGTCGACTGTTGTCTTGCACGTACAGCTCAAAAAATTTGGATGAGAAAATATTCATCTTGTAGCTGAATCTCTTTCATCAGGATTTTTCAGGCAGGAACCTGCAAGGCAATGACCTCAAGCTGAGCTGTAAATTTGTGGGAACCACCTGTTGCTGGAGGAAAAAGAAGATGCTATTTTGCCTTCTTTTCACCTCATCACCAGACAGCCCAATTTTGCAAGTCTTGTACTGCCAACAAGCCATCATTGATCCAATTCCCTTATCCTGGCATGAGAAATTATAGAATGCATAGTTATTGGAGTGGCCTAGTGATTTCTTTATTTGGTTGTGGCTTAAAGATGCTGCTGGTGCACATTTAATACATTCTGTTCTGATCTAGACACATAACACACTCAACCACGTTATGCTAATTTCAAATTCCATTCCCTTGCCCATGACATGCCTTGTACTCTTAGGGCAGGTCTTTGCTTTTCCATAAACAATCATTTAAATGAATGATCAAATCCTAAAACACATACAAATTGAAAAGGAAATGTTAGAAATGACTAAGAACCGAAACATACAGGAACCTTGAAGTAAATCTACTTGCGTCCAGTCTGCGGTAATAGTAAACTTTCTAGGGTTCAATGCTATGCAAATCTCTGTGCTTGAATAGTCAGATTGCTCATGAAGCTATGATATCCCACTTGCTCTTTTGTAACATTCACTTAACCGTAGTGAACCTTATATCATACAAGTAGGCTACAGAATTTAGAAAGTGGGCCACTTTGGCAGTTTGTGGGACCACTCAAAATCATACTCTGTAGATTCTAGCAGCTAGCACTGTATGTGGGCTGACCATTGCTGATTGGAACCACTCGTTTTGTGAGTTCTATTGTGGATGACTCACTGTGTAAATATTTCACTGGTTGGATGATCTTGTCCATCAGTTAAAACTCAAAATAGCTTTTACACGTAGAACATGAACCATTGGCTTAGCTTTAACTGTTCATTTTTAGGGCACAGATTACAGAATCAGTCAGATTTTTGTAACATGGGCCACCCATGCTGGGGCTTAGAGGATGAATGGCTCTGATCATGGGGTGCGGGCCATGTAAAGTGGAAGGCCCAAGGAGTGGTGGTTCCATCAAACTATCAATCCGTTTCCATATTGAACATAAATGCTTGCATGTCATAATTGGTTTCTAGATAAATTCTAATACTGTATTGTTTCAAACAGAACCCAGATTTCATCTCTAGTGAGTCCTTTGTAGCAGTTTAGTTACATTGATCCTGGTACATATTTCTTCATAACTGCTCCTATAAATCTTTGGATGGTTCAAGTAATTGATTCTTCTTTCACCTAATTTCTTAAAAGTCAATGGCTCAAGTAATTGATTCTTCTTTCACCTAATTTCTTGAAAGCCTCTATCCCATATTTTAAGAAGGATGTTGAGGCCTTCCAGAGATCTCAAGGAAGATATATTTTTATTTTTTCCTCCGAAGGGAATTTTTGATAGATTTTGGGAAGATAGTTTTGGTGACTGTGTTTACTTGGGAGGTGCAAGTTCAACATCATAACTAGCAAAGCAATTATTGGAGTTTAAATGTTCAGTAAAAATATTTGAAAATCGATTGTGTTCATAAAAAAATTAAAAATTGAAAATCTGAAGGGAGGGAAGGGAGGGAGGGAGGGAGGTCTAACAATGTTCAAACCCTTTTTTTCTTTTTTCCTCCCTTAAATAATCAGATTGGTTTCCATGAATTGTTCTTTTAGAGAAAAATCAATTGCATGGCCTTCCTAAGCATTTCTTTGATCACTACAATCCTTGGGGGAGTGATCTGTGAGAGGACAGTGACCTTTGACCCTTTTTTAATATGGTGGTCAACTGCTTTCATTCTTGTTGTATTTACCACATAAGCTGTTTTTCACTTCATTGTTGTGAACTAGCATCCATACATGTACATGCATTTTTGGGATTTTTATTACAGCTGTTTAGTAAATCTCTGAACTTGACTGAATATGGAGATTAGTTGGACTAACGCTGTTATAGAGTTAGCAAGTTTGAAGTCTTTTTACCTGGTTTTGGAAGGGTCATTGTTCTCTAATGATGCTTGATCATATTGCGCTAGGATCCTGATAGTCTTTGAACTTTGAAGAGTTGATCAGCTATGTTTTATAATTAAAGAAGATCAGCTTTCTATGTTGAATACAGGACATATTAATCAAAGCAACAGCTCTTAATATCTAATTCATAGTTTTGGCTTTAAGTCACATCAAACCCGGAACTTCTTGTTGAATCACTTCCTCAAAATTAATCAAAGACAGGGTTGTGAAGGAAAAAACAAGGAATTTTTCGTTCATTCACCATTCACTCATTAAAAAATCCTTGCAGTATGTATACTTTTCCCAAAGGAAAAGAGACGATAAACTAATCCGAACCATTGATTGTTTCTATTCCCAACCTTTCTTGTCCTTTTGTCTAGCCTGAAATGTAGCATATGTTCTTATCAGTTCTATATCCAATACATGGCCCATTCGGCCACATGATGTTAGATTAATTTCTCTAGGGGAGGGCTTATAAAATTTGATAAGTAAAAAAGACTAAAGTATCCCTAAATTCCATCACAAGTGACAACCTCCCTTCCGTAAATCAGCCATAACTCATTCATGTCAGAGTAGCATGATCTCGGGCTCATTTGAAAGCCAACTCAATAGCTTCCCTTTTGAAATAGTTCAATAGTATGGACCATATGGACCCAGGTCATATGGGACATATGGGCCCATAGATCAATTGGATAATCATGCAGATCAATCAGACCATGTGTGGCACTAACTGATGTGATAGTTTTGTGGTCCCAATCCACTGTTGTGAATCTTAATCGTGGCCACTCTTGGGTTGCTTACTTGCTCACAGCCAGGGTGTCCTGTATCGGTTACGATACGGGCGTATCAGCCGTTACGTATCGGTAACGACTGTGTCTGTTACGCGATACGGGGCCGTAATGGGCACCCCACCGATTTTGTAGCCGTAACGGCCGTTATGGGGCGTAACGGCCGTTACTACCCAGTAACGGTTAGGGCGTAACGGTCACTTTTTTTTTTTTGGCTTTTTAAGGTACATTTTTTTCACTTTTTTTGAAACTTCTTTCTTACAAACCCTTCCTAAATCATTCTATTGCTATTTTCGACCAATCTTAGCTTGATATTTCAGATAAAAACAACTTCTATTAAGGATTTTCTTGATTTGAAGCTCCATGGGCCATTTTCCAGAAATTCCTCAAAAATAGGTATTTATACTTTATTGAATGTTTTGCTGTTTTAATGGTAGAATATGATGTGTTAATCATGGTAGAACATGTTAATGTGCATTTTACAGATTGTTGATGTCATTTTATATTTTTTTAATAATTTTTTTCTATCTAAGCACTACTTTCGGCCTTTTTGAAAAAAAAAAAAAAAAATTTTGAAAAATCAATTTTTATAAAATGTTTTGCTATTTTAATGATAGAATATGATGTGTTAATCATAGTAGAACATGTTAATGTGCATTTTACAGATTGTCAATGTCATTTTATATTTTTTTTATAATTTTTTTCTATTTACGCACTATTTTCGGCCCTTTTTTAAAAAATTTAAAAAATCAATTTTTATTGAATGTTTTGCTGTTTTAATGGTAGAATTTGATGTGTTAATCATAGTAGAACATGTTAATGTGCATTTTACAGATTATCGTTTTCATTTTATATTTTTTTATAATTTTTTTCTATTTACGCACTATTTTTGGCCCTTTTTTAAAAAAAAAAAAAATCAAAAAATTATTTTTTATTGAATGTTTTGTTGTTTTAATGGTAGAATATGATGTGTTAATCATATTAGAATGACAGGTCACAAACAAGAATCACAGTCACAACCACAGGTATGTTCCAGAAATTTCTCAAAAATAATTGCAAACACCTACACATGTCAGATATTTTCATATTACATTCATTCTAATATATCTATCATTGATAGTAGATAGTTAGAAAATTAAATATATGAATTTTGAAGTCAAATTCAGGTTATCTGGTTCATAAATTCATCAGACAGTCCGATAGAACTTCTCACCAAAGAGTGGACCGTTACACCACCATAAACATGTTCCAATTTATAAATGAATGCATATTTGGAATGCTTAGAATATTCCGGATTTAATCCATATTTTTTTGGCAAATTTATTTTTTTTTTGCACCATTATGCCCCCGTATCCGTATCGGTATCAGAGGGCACTGTTACGCCAACCGATACTGATACGGATACCTTGCTCACTGCTGGTAAGAAACTTGTCCTCAAGTTAGAACCACCGTATACATACATTGGTTTTGCTCACCTTTATGTCATGATATCTTCGTCTTTGTTGGCAATTGATGATGAAGGAACAACTGTCGAGACCATCTTAATATCATTCGGATGTCGTAAATGAGTGACAAAAACAAGGGTGCCTAGACACTGCTGCCAAATAATCTAGTTCTCTGTTTTAAAAAAATACTTAATACTAAATATATGAGATAGTCCAATAGTATGGACCATATGTGCGATAGATCAATTGGTCCATCGTGTGGGCCCACTAACTAATCTGACAGTTTCATGGATCCAATCCACTGCTTGGGTATCTAAGTGATTGGGCACTCTTGGGCTGCATCAACATCTCGATGATCAATGCCTTCAGACTGATGCAGGCAGCAGATGAGTTTGACTTCTAATGCTTTCAGTCACTATTATGGTGGCGATTACATTGTAGACTTTTTATTAATTTCTGGGTGTTGTTGCTGGTTGAGGCTGACCCCGAATTGCTAGGAGTAGGTTAAGATGATGATGATGTTACTCATTTAAGAGAGATGCCAGTTGTTAGTCCTATTGTTTTACTTCCTAGCTAGGGTATTTGTAAGGATGGATGATATGTGTTAAAATGTCAAGTGGCAAACATTTGGTAGTGACATACTTGTTTGGCCTATATAGTGATGTACTTCTTTGGCCTTTCCAAGTTGGCAAAACCCAAATTGCATATGGTTAAATGCAGGTGCTAGAAATATGTCAATACCTGTTATGTTTCTTTGGGGCTAAGAATCATGCATGAATATCACTTTTATCTAATATCACGTAATCGCCAAAAGCTGTGATTTTATGCCAAATTATAGATCCACATGCAAATGACATGCTGGAGAATAAGTTCATGCAAGAAAATCTGCATTGGTGTTGGAATTGTATTAGTATGCCCTTGATAGAGTGGAATGGTGGAACAGGATTCATGTAGCCAACCCCAATTAGTTGGTATAAGGCTTAGATGATGATGACATATCCAACACAGGCATGTGAGGAAATACTGCGAGGAAAGACGTATCTAAAATGCATCTTTGGAATTTCTAGTACTTGTTAACTGAGAAATCCATTTCTACGCTTGTAGTAAAGACAGTTGGAAATTTGATCAGAATTGTAGACTGATGTTCAGTTTCTGCACATACTTGGGAGTCGAGATTGTTGAGTTAGGTTGACCATCTTGGACTTTTGTGGTTGTGGTGCTTGAGTTCTCCTGATTGTTTCTTGCTTATTTCTGTCATCTTTGAGGTCCTACTGGCCAACCTGCCTCACAGCCTCAGCCTTGCTTGCTGTTTTTCATCCTCGGATGGATAAGGAAGAAATCGTAATCAGTGCTCATTTTGTAGGTTGGTCAGTTTGCAAATTGCCTGATCGAGTCAAGAAATGAATTACAGCACAAGTATGTATCTATTTTTCTCCATTTCGCTAACAAGCCCACCAAGTCTTGTTTCTTTCTTAATACCCTAAAGGTCCTAAGCATAACCATACTTGTTTTTCCTTTGTCCTACAGATCTGAGATCATCCAACGGAAATTTACGATAACAAAGGCATTGCTGTTTAAAGCAGACAGGTCATCCTTTGACCGTCTTTGTCAACAGGTTTGCAATATCACTTGTATATTGGCATGAATAACTGGTGTCTCTAAGCACACCTTCTCTCAAGCGCATAAGACAATTGGTTTGGTGTATTAATATCTACAGATATACAAGCTAGAGGCAGAACAGAAGAGGTTAGAGGAAGATGCTGCTGTTTACAATCGACTGCAAGAGCAGCTGAAGCTCTCGCCAGCATATAAGAAGGTACCTGCGCCAAAATTTCTGTTTACTGTATTTCATACAATCCAATCCATCAATACGGTTCCGGCCAAAGTTATGACTCTCCCTCTCTCACCTCTTACGAAAGATGCTCGAAATTGGGGCCCACATGGAGTTGCAAGCTAGTTCGGGCGAATTGGCAGAAAGCCCAGATGCTGAATTTGGTGATATCTCTTTCGAGGAGTTACTAGCCCAAGAAAAGAAGGATTCATTTTGGTAGGTGGCTGATCTTTGATTTCAGGTTCATGGTTCTAACAATAGTTATAAAACTTGCCAGGTCTACTTGAAACTCGGCTGGGTCAACTCGACTTTATGAGATTTCGAGCTGAGTCACTGGGTGTCTAGCTAATTCGTGAATCGAGGAGACTTGTCGAGTCAGCCCGACCACTCAGTTGACTCGACATGACTCCCGGTGACTTGAACCAAGTCACTCATTCTTGTCGCGGTGTGTGCTTTAAATATGGAGGAGGTGGGATTTGAACCCACAACCTCTCACAAGCAGTGTTTTAAATAGCGGTAGCATTCAGCCTTCTGTAGCATCTAGCATAAGTGGCATAAGCTACACAATACTTCTATTTTTTTTTAAAATTAAAAATAGGAAAAATACTATAAATAATAAGAAAAAATAAAAATAAAAAATGCCAAAAAAGATAATTCATTTTTTCAAGTATAAGCAGGTTCAGACTAGTTATTAATTATCATTTATCAAAAGCCAATCCACATACATAAACCAAATCAAATCATTATCACATCAATAACTTTATAAGCAAACCACTTTAATTAATAATGTCTAACTGAAACCACAAGTCACAAGTATGAAAAGAAATTAAAATCCCACTGGTTGAGAGTATTAAGTACAAAATACAAAATACAAAATACAACTTTCATTTATATATATATATATATATATATATATATATATATATATAAAGTAGCATACGCTACGACACAATGTAGCGTTAGAAAATGGTGTAAATCCCCTGTATGCGTAAAGCATGTAGCATATGCTATGCTACGGACGCTATTCAAAACACTGCTCACACGTTATCAAACAAATATAACCAGCAAACCAAGCGATGATGTGTTTACAGGTTTTGTAATTTAAATTACTTATATGGTTTCATGATGTTAAATATCTATTTTGACTTCTAATTTTTTAGTTTATAAACTATTAAATATCGAGTCGAGTTGGGGCGACTCTTCAAGCCTACCCGACCTGGCTGAACATCGAGTCAAGTCTAGTTTTAACTTTGCTGGTATACACTTTGCCAAGGAGCTTGGATCCTCATTCCTTTCATTTAAGAGTACCATCATTATGGAACCCCACGCAGCCACCTGGCATGCATGTGGGATATCCCAGTGTCAAATGACCCGGGCCCTAAAAATTAGGCTGGTCAACTCATCAGGTGGGTCACACTTGTACCACAATTTTTTTTTTTTTATTTATTTTTTTAAAGTCACTGCTCCACATTCAATGGATACGCATGCCCTGCCTGATGAGTTGACAACCTTCATCATTGGGGTCATCTTCACTCGGGCCCACTCATGCATGCCTCAGACTACTCGCCCACATGCAAGGTTGGTGGATGTGACTTCATGTAGAGATGTACATGGGCCTATCAAAGCTGCGAATCTTGCAGTTCTCGAGCTCTTTGTTCATACATGAAAAGCAATATATCATAACGGCCACAAAAAGGAAATGCAGCATGGCCATCTCTTACTGGCCCTGTGGGTATCGATAGCAGAAACCATTTTGGTTGGGCTTCGTCCTGATGTACGGGGGTGTCTCCTCTTTGCAGCCCCATCTCCCTGCATCTTTCTGTGCTAATGGAAGTCTGCAATGTTTTCCTCCTTGATGCTCAAACGTCAATCTCTCTTTTCAGGCAAAGAAACGGCAAGCTGAGATCCTGTACAAGCTAGTGAAGATGGTTACACGTCTCTGTGATGATTGATAGTCATCCTGTGATTTTCCCCTCAAAGCAGTATGTACATCCTTCCCATCTGAAGATTTTGCGTGCGGGATAATTTTAGGCTCTAGGTCTTTGAGTTCTTTGTGGTCTTTCTTTTTTTCATCTAAAAGCTAATCATAGGTAATAGCTAACATTTTCATGTGGTGGTTTTACTTAGAATGACATCTCAGGATGTGTTTGGATGCACCATTGAATTGAGTTGCAATACTCAGTCTAATATATATTGGAAATTACCAAATTGTAATTGTCTTCCTTAGCATTAAGATATTGAAGGATTTGGCTCGAATTACAATTCCATCGCTTGCTGAGTGGGGAGACCTGAAAGGATTGGTAATGGAATGTGAGGGTTCTATGTTATGAATGCTAGGAAATGTGATTGCGATTTGGCAAATTCCCTCTTGTTTAGACCGAATGTTTGCCAATTCACTTGCGCGTCCAAAAGGAGCCCAAGTTCCATCAGCTTTAGAGAGACTGGAAATACCACCTTCACCTCTCCCTCCGACCTGAATGCTCGTATGTGTACAAAATGCTGTTGAAGGAATTTTTTAATCTGATTAAAAATATAAGCACCCATTCAGTCGTGATTTGGCATATGATCAACCATCCATATCTAACCTGATTGGCAGCCCCACCATCTGAGTGCAGATCTATATTGATGAGCTGGCCCAGTTTTTGAACTAGTCTAGATTGGAGCTCTTCAAATTTTTTATTTTGCTTGGCCCTGGCCGTACACGCAGCACATGTTCTGGTCAGCTTCCAAGCTGCACCATGGCCCATCGGCCAAGTTGTAGGGATTCCCAATTGTATCTAGGTGTGATGGTGAGAGTTTGTAGAGAGGGAATGATGCAACTCTGACTGTTAAGAGCGCTTTGCATGTGTAGAGGTACCAAGCTGTTGTGGGGCCCATGTGATGTGGGTGTCAGATCCACCCTGTCCATCATGCTCACTGTGGAGAAGACATTGCAGTAAAATCATGCCTAAAACCACTTCATTCACATGGTGTGGCTTGCTTGGGTTTTGGAATGGCCTGAATTTTTTTGGGCATGTCAATCCTAGTAGGATCATCTGATGAATTGTACGCAACAAGGTGGGCCCTAAAATCGTGGGCTGTTATTGGTTTGGTGTCCCTCCCAACTGCTCCATGATGGGGCTAGCCCAAGTTTCCGTTTGGGCTATGTTTGGCTCCCTGGCCTAACATCCATGTGTGCATCCAATGCCCTCATCATGTGGGCCCCACATCCCAGAACCCCTGCCACTTTATTGTTTAGTTGATATCCTTATTGACTGGCCATGGTATTTTGGGTTGTCCTGGTTATCTATGAAAATGGTGTCTTTTAGGAGTCTTATCATGGCCCATGGCCCACAACCGGTTGTCACTTTGTACAAATAACCAGAGTGACGTTTGCCCATTGGCAATCATGAAAGAGGAATAATATGAGGTTTTTTACACCGATAGGTGGGGTGCATGGGGTTGTAATCCAGAACCATTGATCTATTGCATCCCACTTGGGTGCATCTGTGCATTGGAATTCTGTGAAAACCGTGACCAAGCAGAGGGCGTATTAGTAGGTAATCCATGCTCTTGGTCTATTGTGTGCCACTGTGGACAATGTCCCCGAATTCTCCCATTTACAACTGAGCATATCTTTCTTTCTAGTCTATCCATGGTGGGATGCAAGAGACCAATGGTCTAGACTACTGGAATTGTGGGCCTGCTTTGTCATAATTAAAAACCAGCTTTTATTTCTATGGAACTTGCACGTACGCCAGTACCACGCAAAGGAAAGGTCCATTCCTGTTTATGAGTAGTCGATACCCTCAAATCACCCGTTGGTTTTCTTCGTACCTAGAATGGACATTAAGCAAACGGTTATGATCTCCTAATAACTAGGATTCCAATGGACCTTGTGGGCCACCCAAACAAAAAGAGGCTGCTGGGCAGTGTGCTTAATGTAAAGCAAAAGCAAAAGCGAATAAAACAACCGTATTTAAGTAGACTCTTGATAGCATATGGTGTAGTGATCCTGATGGTTGATATAACAGGTATAGCTATAGATGGTCAATGGAAAAAGATTCCCAAATGAATAATCTTTAACCCTTCATAGGTATCCGGAAAACTAGAAGGTTAAAAAAGATCATTGCAAGGGCTCAAGTTCACTGTGGGTGTACTAACAAGCTAACAAAAAAAAAAAAAAAAGTTCACTGTAAAAGCCAAATAGGCTATGGCTATGATCTTCCTATTTGAGAACTTATGTGTAATGCCATTCACATTGAGACCATATCAATGGTCTGGATCATTGAAAAATCAGACCAAACTGAGAACATGAATGTACTCTACAAACACAGGTGAACATAGTAACAATTTGATGAGTAGAAAAAGAAGAAGAAGAGGAAATTCTTGATAATGCAGTGGAGAGTGATGGATGAGAACCAGGCACATAGGGTATGTTTGATTATAAGGAATTCAATAGAAAATAAATGAAAGTTTTCCATGGAATGTTTGTTTTTTTGATGTTTAATATGTAAAGAAAACCATGAATTCCATGTGATAATTATTACATTTAGGGGGTGTTATCATAAGTTGCTTAAGATAAGCTACTTATGCCACAAGTAGCATATCTTAGTTTCTACTTACTAAGATAAGTATGTTTGGTAAACAATAAACTTATCAAATTCTCCCCTCTTGATCCTCTCTCTAGTAACTTAGGAAAAGTAGAAAAAATTAAAAATTAATTGAAGTGATTAAGTACTTTTAAATAAAAAAGTTACTTATGACTAATCATAAACCAAACTTATCTAAAATAAATCAATTATCTAAAGTAACTTATTTGGTGGTATCCAAATGGGCCCTTGGTATTATAAATAAATCTTATGGATGATGCAGAATAACTTTTATGTAAAATTACTTGTGAAGTAGATATATTTGTCTTTATAAAATCCAAGTTCCAACCGTTTAAGAAGCCAATCCTTACTTTTTATGTTATTTCCTTTCTTTTCTACACAATTAAATAGGAGATTACTTTAAAAATTATATACTTTGAATATAAGCAAATTACGGGTATGAATTTATATGTATTATGGCCCAAGTATCCACATATTTGATCATCTAACTATTGGATTTTATTAGACAATTAAAATTGAAAATAGTCTATGATCGTGTTTTAACAAATAAGTGTTCACAAATCAAAGGCTATGACAGTTCACCCAATCTGATATTGGGGCTGGTACTTTAGAATTTGATTTTCAACTTGAGGTTTTTTGTTTTATATAAGGGAATTTTACAAACAACTACCTAATTAATAAGGAATTTACATTTCGATGTTTTTTTTAAAAAGTTCTAAAAGGCTACTTCGGTGGGCCCCACCATAATGTTTATGTAAACTCCACCTGACCACCAAGTACATCAACTCATGTTAGGCTAAGGGTTTAAAGATCACTTTCATCCATGATTCAAGTAAACCACATGATTAAAAGCAGTGTACAAAACAACAATGGCTCTCTAAACTACTTCCATTAGTATGGCCCACTTGAATTACATATGGGCATGATTTTTAGGACCTAGGCCTAAATATTAGTGTGGCATCTAGTGGTTAGAGTGGATTTCACATTACCATCATGGCAGGTCTTGTAAAAATCAAGGGTACACCTCTCTTCCCATTGTTTTCTTTGGTGTGACTCACCTAAATCGCAAGTTTACCCTTTTTTTTTTTCTTTTTTTTTGGGGGGCGGGGGCTTTGGGACTAAATTAGATGCATCCAATGGTCAAATTGGATTTAGCATATAAGTGGCCCTGCCAAAAGTAATTCGTGTGACTCTACCAATAGATTATTGAGAAGAAAAAGGAAATGGCATGGATAGGAGCTCTTAATCTTGATGGTCTATGTAAAATCCCTCCAACCATTATATATTTAATCCTATGTTAGGTTATGAAACAAAACTGATGCCCCACACCAAAAGAAAACAAATGGAAAATAGATGTCCAACTTTGATTTTTTTACATAGCCTACCTTGATGATTATATAAAATTTATTCTAATCATTAGATTTCATACAAAAATTTTAGCCTGCAGTTGAAAAATCTTGCCTATCTGTGATGTGCAAGTGCCACGCTAATAGAAATCATTTGGAGGGCGAGGGTTGCCCGCTGTATCCAATCATGTGGTCCATGTGAATTATAGATGGGGCTAACTCTTGAGCCCTTGGCTTAAAATGGAGTGACATACTTGTGCATATGGTAGACTTTACATCAACATCAAAGTGTGGCCCACCTAAATCACTCACCTACTTGCCATGACGAAGGCGGTGGAATGAGAGCTATATGAATTAATGAGGCTGCTTTTTGAAAGAAAAAGGTAAGGGAATGTAAGTACTTCTTTTGTAAAATTCCCTTTTAATTAATAAAGTTGATACAGCACACTGACATTGGTCCCACGGGGAACCAAAACTAACTTCCCGGACAGGGACTGCGTGCTGACGGTGTCATATATATATATATATATATATATTATATATATATATATATATATATATATATATATATATGGTTCTTTGGTTTTTTCAGATGATTTTAAAGCAGGAACCTATAAGGGCGTGTTTAGGCAGTGGTATTAGAAGGGGTTAGGTGGGATGGGATTCATCTGGTGGTCGTGCGCCAATTAATGTTTGGGAAGAATGGAAAAGCTTGGAATTAGATTAGATGGGATTGCACTGGTCCTGTGCCAATTTCACTCAATGTTAGCAGGTTGCGGAGGTCCCACCATGATATGTCGGCTATATCCATACTGTCCACCCATTTTTTGATATTATTTTAGAGCATGGGCAAAAAAATCAAGTAAATCTAAAGCTCAAGTGGACCCCACCATAGAAAGCAACGGGGATTGAATACTTAGAGTTGAAAACTTCTTTGGGGCCACATAAGTTTTGGATCTACCTCATTTTTAGGCCTATGCCATAAAATGAGGTTACAAAACAAATGAACGGTCTAGATATAACACATGTATGTTATTCTAAGTAATTTCAAATGATGGTGGGTATATCCATCCAATGTACCACCGTATTACCAATAAAGCATGGTGTTAATCTTATCCCATGACAACAGGGGACAACTTTTGCCCCGGTAATAATTGTATTTTTTGTATCCCTTCCCACCCAAACCCTTCTAATCCCACCGCCCAAACACGCCCTAAATGTGATAGATCCACGTCCCACAGGAAACGGGTGTATTAAACATCAACTATCAAAAACATCTGGTGGGGGCAAAATTTTTTTGATGAAGCTGGTATTTCATTTTTCCTCCCTTAGGTCTGTGTGACCTAATCAATAAGTTAACTGACAAATAAGCATTACAGTGAGCCCTAAAAAGTTTTTAATGATGAGAGTTCAATAACAGTTATTTTCTTGTGGTGTGGTCCACTTGAGATTTTGATCTATTTTATTTTTGGGCTCATGCCTTAAAATGATCTGAAAAATAGATGAACAGAGTAGATAAAACACATATATCATGGTGGGGTACACAGATCTGAGTCCAATATGCATGTTTTTGTCGGCTCGGATTATGACTCAAAGCCCGACCGGATCCGATTTCAAATGCTTTGCTGCCTAGATTCTTCAATCTCCCAGTATACAGGCACTACACATGCGAATGTGGCCGTTGCAGATGCGCGTGTGAACCAAGACATTCATCAGGTGGGTATGCAGAGAGCACGTGTCCGATTGAAAAATGAGACGTGTCCGCCCATCAGGTGAGCAACAACACGTTCACGCCATATGCAGACAACTGTTATCACTTTTCCAACCGTCGAGGAGGAGAGTTCGCCTTGGGCACATCATATGAACGTCCTTGATCCGACACACGTGCACGTTGGCATGTGTGGTTCGTTTTGGCGCTTGAAGATGTGGCAGGCGCAATTGAGATGAGGAGTTATTTGAAACTTCGGCATGTGATCCTTGATACGCAGGCACTCATAAGTTGTACACGTGGCGTAAGTTAACTCAGATTAAACCGAGTAAATTTCGGAACTGACTGTCAGTGAAATTCCGAAATCAGATAGGTTAAACAATCCTAACCTCTGATTTGTAACACTTCAAAAATGACCATGCATAAATTTTTTTTTTTGACCGTCCAATACTTGTCCATCAATCGGATACTCAGATAATCTAATAAGCATAAATTTCTGTTAATTATATATCTAAGATGGAAACCATAATTTGGACCGTTTATTTTGAATTAATTATATTCTAATTATGCAATTTATAAGTGCTGCGCATCAGCTATCGCACTCTGCGAGAGTATAAAAGTTTCTCTAGTTAAAATCCAAACGATGTTTCGCTTTGACGAGCTGGATAGAAAAATAAAAATCAACCGTCAATAGAGAGTTGTTTTTAATCCGTACGTCCATAAAGTGAGATCATTGGAATGAATGGCCGAGGATCATACCGAACCAAGAACCATACCATACGTTCGGGAGCTTTCAAATCGGCATCCACTAAGAAACTAAAGAAACAGAAAGAAAATATTCTATATTCAACACAGAATAATAAAAGCTCAGCACCGGATATATTGACGGACCGGATCAACCACTAGACCCTTCACGCCTCATATTATTAGAGACGAACAAGTTATTCTCATACAGCGCGACGGATCATAGTCAGCCAATTTAATTATAATACAGCTCCGTTCCCTTTTCCCACCTCTCTCTGTCTCGCTTTCAATCTTTCTTCTCTTCCCATCGTTATAGGGTTCTCCGTCTCTCTCAATCTTTCTTCTCTTCCATCGTTTTAGGGTTCTCTCTTTCTTAACTGCAGAGCTAAAATAATAAAATCAGAAAGAAAATCGGCAGCGAATGAGCAACAACAAGCAGCAAAGCGACTTCAACATGTCCGATCTCAGCTCTGCCCTTCCTACAGCCGCTGCAGGCATACACAACCATTCCTCACTACATATCTTTCTCTTTCTCTCTCTCCTCATTCCATTCCTTTTCTAACTACTATACATCCATTTCCTTGTATTTCTTGCAGCTCTAAGCGCTGAGGATCGAGCCGGCCTTGTCGATGCTCTCAAGGTCTCTCTGTCTATCTGTCTCTGTCTCTCTCTCGAAATCTAGGCTTTTGTCTTTGGCTCATGCTTTTTTTTTTTTTTCTCTGCAGAATAAGCTGCAGAATCTGGCGGGGCAGCACTCGGATGTGCTCGAGACTCTTTCTCCTAATGTCAGGAAGCGCGTCGAGGTCCTCCGTGAGATCCAGGTCTATCCTTTCACTCCCTAGGGTTTCATGATCAATCTGGTTTTTTTTTTTTTTTTTTTTTTTTTTTTTTTTTTTTTGTATATGTTAGGAACGAAGTCTCAATGGATTTCTTATTTGTTTATGCTTTTGATGCCGTCAGTAGGGTTTAAGTGTGTTGTGGTTGGAGTTGGAATTAGGGGTCGTTTGGATGCCTGTAATTTTTTTTAGTTGTAAACACTTTACACCTGAAAAGAGTTTCAGGTGTAATTGGTTTACATGCTATTCCGTTTGGCTTTTAAGTGGTAATCTGTTTACAGGTAAACAGATTGTGTGTTTGGGTAGTCTGTAAAGTGTTTACAATGAATAAAGTAGGTATTCATACCATAGAGCTTGGCCGGTGAACCTTCCAAAATCCGTAAATCACTTAAGGACTTGATTTTTTTAGGGCCCTAAGAGAGCATTAAAGCATGCAGACACTAAACGGATTGGATGTCTTCCACCTGTCACAGTGGGCCCCAAATGCAATCTAGAAGTTTTTAATGGTGGATGTCCCATCCTTCCCTCGTGTGGTCCATTTGATAATGGACGAGCTGTTTTTAAGGGCCACAGTAGAGCATCAAGGGAAGTACATGATGGATAGATTGGATGTACCATACACGTTACGGTGGGCCCCACATATCATGAGTGTATATTAACCATTGTGTTCTAACATGTATAATGCCTTTTTAGCTCTAAAGACTTTGCCTGTAATCTAAAACATGGCTTTTTACCAGGTTTCAGATGACAGCTAAAAGCTGTAATCTGTTTACAGCTTGTAAAGCCTTTACAGGCAAATACATGCATCCAAACGGCCCCTGTAATCAGATTATATGTAATCTCTTTACAACTTAAGGACTTTACAGGTAGCTAAATGACTCCTTAGTTGCATGATTGTCTTTGATTGTAATCAACCTGTTTAATGGACTATTAGATAGTGCTTGATTGTGATTAACCTATGTAATAGTCTATTACATTGCGCCTGTGGGATTTTTTGCTCTCATTCCTGCTCTCAAGTCCGGATAAAGGAGGAAGGTTGCATAAGGTTGGCAGCCAGTGTCAAACTTTTGCCCTAACTTCCATCGTGAATCCGAATAATATCACATTCCAAACTTACACCAGGGTATTCCCTCTTAAGTGATGCGCTGTTTCAAACGGGGATGTAGTGAGATGATGATCAACTTTGATATGATGTAATGGATATGGTCTTTAGGTGTCTTGTGTTGGCATGATTTGTTGCTGTGGATTGTTGTGGCTTCTGATGAGTTGATAGGGTTATCTTTTGATCGCTTAAAAAAAAGAAAGAAAAAAGATAGGGTTATCTTTTGCTTGTTTTGTGTTGTATTGTGAATAGATCAGTTATTATACACCTCTCTTTTTCTTTATTTTTTCTTTATTATTTTTTTTTTTTTTGTAATATTGTTTCACGCATGATCCTAGAGGCATTGGATTTGTGGAATGAGTGCCAGCTGCATCTCCATTCAGCAATTGGGTAGGTGTTTGCTAGGCATCATGATGCATTGTGATTTGTGATTGGTCTGTCATCATTTGGTTGTGGATGCATGCATTGCTGTTTTAATGCATGGATGTATGTTGATATTAGGCATATTGATGTATAGGCAAGCTACCCAGTTTGTAATCTGTAACTTGCAAATTAGTCGGGTTCTCTCTAAAGGTAGGCTTTTGTAATTCATTCACTGTTATTTCACACTGGTTTAGCTAAGAGGAGAGGAATATGATATACTCATGGTTTGATTAACTCTTTGAATTTTATCTAATCTGGGACGGTCCAAACTGCAAAATCTTTCCAAATGTTCCTGTCTGTAATGCGTATAGTGACCTAGTGTGACGCCCCGTCACTGTTGCACATGTGAGCGGGCGCATGTGGGCGGGGCCTAAGGGCCTGGGCGAGCTACCAGTGGTTGGCAGGCTACTGTGCTGGCAAACTACTATGTATGCAGTGGGGGGTTGAACTTGTCCTACATTGGAAGTGTTGTCCAAAGTAATGGTGGTTATATGTGTGGTTCGGACCTTCCTTGTACGAGGCCTGTTGGGGGAGTCCCTCAGAGCGGACAATGTCGGTCGGGCAGTTACAAATGCTATCAGAGCCGAGGACGACTCTTCCCTCAGTGAGGGATATTGTGACGCCCCGTCACTGTTGCACATGTGGGCGGGCGCATGTGGGCGAACGCTGATGTGGGCGGGGCCTAAGGGCCTGGGCGAGCTACCAGTGGTTGGCAGGCTACTGTGCTAGCAGGCTACTATGTACGCAGTGGGGGTTGAACTTGTCCCACATCGGAAGCGCTGTCCGAAATAATGGTGGTTATATGTGTGGTTCGGACCTTCCTTGTATGAGGCCTTTTGGGGGAGGTCCCAAGAATAAAACCGTGCGGGGGAGCCCCCAGAGCGGACAATATCGTACAATGTAGGTCGGGCCGTTACACCTAGTGTATCAGGTAACTATGATGTATAGAGAGTTGCTATTTAAAAGTTAAGAATCTACACAAATGGAAAGATGGCATGAGTTATAGAGAAGTTTGGACCAACATCCTTTTTTGCGTGGTTTTGTGTGTTTGAAGTTGGAAAAATGGTTGAAAATTATTTATAAAAATTTTGCTTGTAGATCAACCATGACCATTGTTCGAAGTATCCTTGGTATTTTTTCGAAATATCCCTGATACTATCAGTATCTCCAGCTCAGCGATGCCTATAACACTGGTAGTATTAGAAATTTCAGGTGTCGGTGATGTATCACTAAGTATTGCCAATGTATGGCCAATATTTTCAACTGTGTAAATTCCAGGTGTCGCTTGTATTGCTGATATTTTCAACTGTGTAAATTCCAAATGTCACTTGTATCGCCAATGTATTGGCGATATTTCGATAATATCACCAATGTATCAACATCACCAAAAATCTGTATATCTCAAAATTTTCCATTTCATTTTTTTTCATGGGCGCATGGTTGTATGCACTACTCAAATTGTTGACGATAATATCGATAATATCGTGATATCATCGTTATTGTAACATGGACGATATCGAGACCATAGTCTTTCATATTCTGAGATATCAATGGATGTTGGATGGATAGACTGATAGGATGGTTAGACATGATGGTTAAACTGATTTCTGATGACAACACATGCTTTTAGGCCCCCCATTAAATGGAAACTTATTTTGTTTGCATCCTTTTTTGCAAATTTTTTATTCCTAAATATGCAATTATGTGTATTTTTGCATCCCCCGAAGTTTCATTTCCCATCTTTACCCACATTTCCAATTTTCGGCATTATTGTCGGTGATGTCAAAATTGTTTCTTTATCCTTGGCCTGCGAAACTTGTAGCGATACCGATACTTCGAACACTAACCATGACCCGGGTGGACTTGGTTCAATAGTGATGCAGGACATGAAATTAAATATGACATGCAAGAGCTCAAGCTTTAGATTATACCAATTTTAAACAATCACAAAATTCCACATCCTACATACGATCAAATATTCAAAAAGGGGAATTTATGGGGGTCCAAGCTTACACAATTTTAGGGCTGGATCAAATTAAAATTATAAACCAAACAAACCCAAAGGATTGTTAGAGTCATCCAGTCTTGCAAAGGATTGTTCCCTAATTCAAGAGATTCACCAAGTTTCAATTTGGGGGAAAATCTAGGGTTTGAAAATTGGGAATAATTAGGATTTGCGACTCTTAGGGTTAGGGATTTGGATTAAAGGGGTTTGATTTAAGTCTAAAGAGAAGGAAAATAGAGAAAAACAGAACTTGAGATGAATCACATGCGCTGGACAGCAGATGGCCCTGAGCGCACGTGCATATCCAACCGTCCGCACGTGTGTGGGGCTCACAAAGTCAGAAACTGACTTCTAGGCTAGGATTGGCCAGGGTAGGACTGCCTCCATGCCAAATTTCGTGTCGATCCGATACACGGTTTGTGCGTAGTACTCCGCCGAAGTTTCAGCCCCTCAGATGAGCCATAATATGAAATCTGCTTGTGCCCTGCCGTAGAAGAGAACTTGGGTACGAGAGGGTGAATCTAAAGTTGGAAAGGATGTAGAAGATAATGGATGTGGGGTGTAAAGAGGTGGGGGTGATTTGGAACGGGGGTGGCTTCACACCATGGTAGTTAGCCCTTCGAGGAAGGGAGGGTTTTGCACCCAATTTGATTCTTCAACGCAAAGAGATGGAGAGGAAGAAAACGCTGGAATTTTATTCATAAACTTCATACCAATACCTACATTGGGCTCCTTTATTTATAAGAAAATCCTAAACCCTAAAAGACAATTTTATCCTTGCGCCATGTGCGCGCATTAATACCAAAACTTAAAAGTAAATAAATACTAAGCAATCAAAACCGTTCATGAAGTTTCTAATAACATAAGTAATCAAAACTAAAAATCCTAGATCATCTAAAGTAGTGGGCCACGATCATGAGATCCAATGGTAGAATCTATGTGATGATCGTGTCCACTCCAAAGCCCCATAACGCAGCCCCTAACTGCGAGGCCCTCCAAGGATGTCATTGTCGATCCAGATCGAAAGTGGGGCCCGCCTCCTCCTTGAATATGTGCGTAGGGTGGGGGGCGTGCACATGATGTCCTCATCAAATAGCCATTTATTGGAAATGGCTAACATCTTTTCTTTTCTTTTTTTTTTTTTTTTTTTTTTTCTGTTCCCTTATTTAGGCTAAGGTTAGACTGCAGCAAGTCAATGTTGTCACTAGTTCTTGAGTGCAATTTTCCTTAACTGATGTCCTTGTATCTTTTGCTTTTAGGTTAATTGGGTTTCAGTTCGCAGATTCGTTTTTCCAGACAATTAAGTAATGCAGGGGCATTTTCACACCAGGCTCAAGTGGGGTAGCTTGTGGGATGTGGGGACATACTCCGGGTGGGCGGTGTCACGCCTCGAAATTTGAGCACAAGTGTGCACCCTCAGACCCGAGTTTCAGTTCGTAACTCGTACACAAAGTGTACTAACTTCATTCCATTATACGATTATTTAGAGGCAAAAGTAATATTTATTTTTACATTTCAACTAGGTCCATTCACACAAATGATTTAAGTAACAACATTCGTCCATTCTCAACATCCATAAACATTCAATTTGCATAAATTAGGCATCGTTCATCAAGTCGATACAACTTACTTGCTACAGACCTAGTACAATTCAATTAAAAAAAACCAATCAAATACTTAAAAATCCTACAACTAATACCACCATTCATTATATATAAATCACATCATCATAACAAAGAAAAATCTAATTAATTAATTAGGAATGGTCCAAATGTGGTCAATTCCTCTCCTGACAGATACGACCACGTTTCACGTGTGCCGTGCACTAGTTCAATCACAACTTCTTGTTCATGCGCCAACTCATTAGCTAATTGTTAATTTGTACAGTTTTTCCATCAATGAAAATGTAAGCTGCCCATGCTTAGTGAAATAACCTAGCATGGTTCATAATCATAGCAATTAAAATAATACAAGCATTGAATGTAACCATGTATGTACAATGATATGGATGCAATAATGTATTAATGCATCAGATGAGATGATCATCCATCTGCTTGGGTAGGAGGTCGTCAGCCCGCATCCACCCGTTGGGTAGGCTGATACCTTTCGGTAGGCTTGGGCATAGCCGGCATCTGGTAACACTCTACTAGGATCAACATTTCTTCCAGGGAGGGCCTCTAGGATCGACAATGCATCATGCAAATGCAATGAATGATAGATGATGTATGAATGTATCATTTTCATAACTGCCACATATACTTGTCTTGATAAATAAATTCAATGTACAATTATATTTTCATGTAATTTGGCACAGATTAGTATATAATTTACCGCATCATAGAATATTTCAATAAAACACTCAAATCAGTACATCAATCAATCAAACCATCACAAATAATTTATTTTAATTCCACTAATCATGAGACATGTTGGGTTACTCACCTAAGTCTGGTAGTGTAGAATCCACAAGATAATTAGGTTGGTTTGAATTCAGAGATCCTATCAGTTATATCAACAACATTATTATTCATCTGGTTATATTATACGATAGGGCCCACCTTTGATTTACATCTTAGGTGGCCAAACCCTAAATGATCAAATAATTAAATTTATATGTTTATTAAATTTAATTATCAAATTTTAGATTTTCTTTTTAAGATCCTGAAATTGAATGTCAAATGATTAATCAGGGTGGCCCACCGGATGATTGAATCATTTAGATTTTTGAGGTCTTGGCATATTCTGCTTCTACACATTGGATGAATGGTGTGGATCTAACCACATATACACTGATGGCCCATCTCGACTTTCTACGCTAAGTGATACCAATCAGTTGTGTAGAAATTTAAACTTCCCTTATTAAACATTTATAAATCTAACTAGTATGACCCATTCGATGGTCAGATCGATATGAAATTCAAGACACTGTTATCTTTTGGTGCTTAGGTTCAAATGATCCATTCAGATCTATCCTAACACAATCAGATTGCATCCATTAAATTTGTTCTTAAAATATTACTGATCAGATCTGAAATCATAAAGCATCACTTTGTTAAAATTTTCTCTACACACCTATATAATGATCGTGCAGATGATCCACACCATCCATTGTATAGATCGGGAAGAAATTAACAACATAATAAAAAAATTAAAAAGATCTAAGGGTTGGAACTTACCTGATCAAGCCCTCTTAGAATCTCCTCTCTGTATCTCTTTTTAAAGAAATCTCTCTATATCCCTCTTTTTAAAGAGACTTCTCTTGATAAGATAAGATAAGCACATCCTCTCTTATCCTGAATTTGAAATTTTTTATAACATTTGATAAAAAAATTATTATTACCATTCCAAGAATCGATCCCTAGACCTCTCTCTCAATTAAGAGTATCTCTACCAACTCAACTATTGACTTATTTTTATTTTTTTTTAATTTAAAAATAAAATATTTAAATATTTATTTTAGTTTTTTAATGCACCAAAATTTAGGGTTGTTGCAGGCGGCCTGTGTGAGGCAGGTGGCTCGTGTGAGGCGGTACCCATGTGATATGGGCCCACGAGGGGGATTCGGCCGAGGTCCTAACCCATGCGATGTGGGGCCTGGGCTATGAGATAAAGGGATGGATTCGCCATGCTCTATCAGTTCAAGCTTTTAGAGCAAGTGGTTAATTGTCCCTTATCATTAAGTTTTTGTTGTACAACAATTTTAAATTGATCTGGGAATAATCTCAATCATGAATAAACCTGGGCAATGGGTAATTTAACAGTGTCGATGACGTTCATTGATTTGTCCGAGATATCGTGGCCATGTAGTCGTGCAGATATTGCCTTTTATGTGATGCATGTACAAATGCAGCCCCTGCTTTTATTGTATCTTGCTGCTTATAAATGTAGATGTAAGATCTTTTAAGGTAATAGATGGAGTATGTGCTAATGCTTTTCTTTGTTTGTTCATTTGTTTTTTTTTTTTTTTTTTTATGTATGCTTCGATGCATCTTTTGCACTTGATTCTTTCTCTATTTATGGTAAATGGAAAGAAAAGTAATGAGAGATGATTATATTTTTTGAGGATGAGAATTTGGATTTTTACCAAACAATGTGTTGACTTTTTTAAGTACCGAAATGGGCTTTTTGGGGTGTTATATACAGAATATGGGCCACGCAGCTGTATGGCCCATCTAGGGATGTGTGGATGTGGCCCGTACAACTGTACGGCCCACCTGGATAAAGGATATGGTCCTAGTTGTATGGGGGGAGTCCAACCTATTCCCTCTCTCTTTTACCTCTTTTCTTTCACGTGCTACAGTACTGTTAGTGTCATGCTACAATAACAAGTATATTGTTCCACGTGGCATTGGAGCATCCTATGACCTGAAGATGTTCTTCTTTTTTTCTTTTTTTCATAATAGTTAATGACATTAGGTTATTTCGTATGTACAAAATTCCTTGATCTACTGCCCTTCTAAGGTATCGCATAATTCGAATGATTGCATCCATGTGTGGTATCCTCAGAAAGCTCATAAGTTGACTTGGCACAGTGTAAGAAATATCTAGCTGGGTGATGGTTAAATAGATGAGTTTACCAACCAATTTTTAGTACATCCCCGTGTCTTTCAGTACCTCCCCGTGATAATTAGTAAGCTGATTCAGATCCATAGGTGTATTTACTGTCTTAGTACCAAGAAGACCAGTCAATATGAGTAAATCCAAAGTCCTGACATGCCTCTCCATATGAAGTCAATGATTTGCATGGCTTCGAACAAAGCCGTAATTTAATGCAACTTTACTGAATTTGTCAAATTATGCACGTGGTGACTGCTTTAGACCATACAATTATTAATCATTGGTACACTAAATAAATCCATCATGCATATCAATGGTCACTCGCAAAAATTTATGGATGTGCGTATGAATTCATGGATGAACAGATGAATCTGAGCACATATGCTTAGACAAATGCAAGTTTGCACGTATGGACGAGTACACGCATGCGCACCAAAATCCTGGGTTATTACTAACATGTTCTTGTACTGCTAAAAAGTTCCTGTATTTTTTTGGGTGAAATCAGAATTCTTGAGGAATTCTGTGGTGAAAATCCCTTCAAAATATTTCCTCTATTTACCTCAACTTTTCCTCTAGCATCATATTCATTAGTTTTTCCGACTGTTTAGCATTTAGACCTATTTAAGCCCTCTCATGGTTTTCCCTGCTTTGCAATCATCCACTCTTTTAGCTTTCACTAACCAATTGCATGGTGTGACTTGCTGGGTCAAATGTCTTAGCGAGTTTTTATGCTTTTTGCTGTGGTTATCTACAATTTCTAGTTCCTGTAGCATGTTTCCATACTCTGCATCTTTCCTCTTCTTTTCTATTCTTATTTTGTTGGCTTGCATGCCTAAGATAAAGGAAGGAATATCAAGAAGAAAAGATGCCTTCATTTTGATGTCTTAATTTATTGTACTAATTTTCCAGGGCAAAGCATGTTTCTTTGTTTTATTATTTCTTCTTTGAATAGCTATAAATCATTTTTGGTTTAGCATGTTTCCATGCTTTGGGGGTTTTTTCTCTTTCCAATTCTTTTTTATTTAATTTTTTCTTTCATGCCTAATATAAAGTAAGAGAGCAAGAGAAGAAAAGATGCTCAACTCATTCAAAGTTTCAAAGTTGTGGAATCTTCTGATGGTTCCATAATCTGCAGAGTCAACATGATGAGTTTGAGGCGAAGTTCTTTGAGGAAAGAGCTGCACTCGAAGCCAAGTATCAGAAGCTTTACGAGCCACTGTACACAAAGGTGCTGTTTATTATTATTATTATTATTATTATTATTATTATGTTTCTGGTTTGTAATAAGACAAATTCATGGCAATATAATACTTTGCCCAGTACGGCAGAATAAGAGAAGGTCATCGATGTGTCTTACTGCATAAAATGTTTACATTGGCCAACTTGTCGACTTGCTGATACGTGATGTCAGTATGCCAGTTGTTGATAGCATATATTTGGCTCCTGATTTTAGTACTTGGTGTCAATTTTTCCTTCACACACACACACACACACACACATATATCTGTTACTTCTGGCAGTAACTTTCTTCTGAATCTTTACAGAGATATGAAATTGTAAATGGTGTCGTTGAAGTTGAATGCATTTCAGATGAAGCCTCAAAGGACACCCATGCAGAGGATCAAGCTACAGAAGGTATTTTAAAAATCTCAAGAGTTCAATCTGTTGTAGATACTCTTATTTTGGATGTTCACAATGTTGCACATCTTTTAGAGAAGGGAGTGCCTGATTTCTGGCTCACTGCAATGAAAACAAACGAAGTGCTAGCTGAGGAGGTAAGGGATTTACAGTCCCATATCCTGGTTGGATTTCTTTTTTATTACACAGCTTATGGGATTATGTTTTCCTTGTTACTGGAGTTCAGATTACTGAGCGCGATGAAGGGGCACTAAAGTATCTCAAGGACATCAAGTGGTGTAGGATTGATAATCCCAAGGGTTTCAAGCTTGAGTTCTTCTTCGATCCTAATCCTTACTTTAAGAACTCCGTCCTTACCAAAACATATCACATGATTGATGACGACGAACCTATTCTGGAGAAAGCAATAGGGTGACTTTAGTTGCTTGATTATAACTTTTGACATCTTCCAAGTCCCTTTCTTCTGGGCATTGACTCAGAGTCGATTGATTACTTCGTAGGACGGAGATTGAATGGTTTCCTGGGAAGAGCTTGACACAAAAGCTTCTGAAAAAGAAGCCGCGGAAAGGGTCAAAGAATGCCAAGCCTGTCACTAAAACTGAAGATTGTGATAGTTTCTTCAACTTCTTTAATCCACCAGAAGTTCCTGATGATGACGAAGATATTGATGAAGAGACTGTAAGTTGAGCCTTATTGCTTGGATTAGTAAAAGTGTAAAACTAGCACTCAATTTTCTTAGATCTGCTTTTGTCAATCCTTTTTTACAGGCTGAACAGCTTCAAAATCAAATGGAGCAAGATTATGACGTTGGGTATGTGCCTTTTGCATGGTGCCACTCTTCTTCCTTGTTTTGAACAGAATGACATAGGAAGCAAGACCTGATTATTTTCAACTCCCATCCAAAATGCCCTTTTAAATCACCACATGTTGAGTGATGCACTGCAGTTTTAAGAGTTGTGAACCTTTCGTCATGTGGAATCCAATCGCATGCAAAAATTTGTTTTAATCATCGAAAGGTTGAGTTAATGCGCTGTAATCTTAGAACTGCAGGCCTTTTGTCATGTTGGGGTCAGCCAGTAAAATGAATCAAAAGCATGGTGATGTTCTAAAAAATTTCCCACGAATTGTGCTATATGCTTCTCCCAAAATGAAGAGGGATTGTGTGTTGTGCAGGTCAACAATTCGAGACAAAATCATCCCCCATGCCGTTTTATGGTTTACGGGTGAGGCTGTACAGGGGGAGGATGACTTTGATGACGGAGAAGGAGAGGATGATGATGAAGAAGATGAGGATGACGAAGAGGACGAGGATGATGAGGAAGATGAGGATGATGATGATGATGAAAGCAAAAACAAGAAGAAGGTAGTGTATTTTATTCCCAGGGTCTGATAGAATTTATTTTGAAATTCTAGATACTGATGAGTTATCTTTGCCTTGTATGTCCAGCAAGGAGCATCTGGAAAGAAGGTACAATTTCCTTTTTTATTTTTATTTTCTTTCCTTCTTTTTTTTTTTTTGCATATTTCTTTTCTGTTCATGCAAGGAATTTGAAATAGCAGCATCTTTTATAGCTGTAACAGTATTATAATCAAGTCATCTCTGTGTTTTTTTTTTTTTTTTTTTTTTGGGGGCGGGTGCCTGAAATGCAGAAGAGCGGAGGAGCTGTCCAACTTGGTGAAGGACAGCAGGGTGAACGGCCGCCTGAGTGCAAGCAGCAGTAATGGCATTTGCTTGCAATGTGATATATCTTTTATGTATCAAGGGTTTGTGGGGTGATGTGGTTTTTATTTTTTCCTGCTGTCAAAACCCATTTGGAAGAGAAACAGAGAGAGGGGGGGAGGGGGGACTAGAGTTTTGGGTAATTATTCTCTACTATTGTTATTATAATTTTATCATTTGTTTTTGGTAGTGGTTAGGTTGTAATGGGAAGGAGTTGGTAGTCCTCTCTTTGGGTTGTGAAAGGTTTTCATGAAACTTTACACAAGCAATATCTATGCCTCGTTTGGTATTTGATATATGGTGTCTTCATTCTTGAGTACTGGTCTGTGTTGCTTATCAGGCAGTTTCTTGTGAAACTAGGTCCTAAATTTGAACATTGTCGGTCCTCTTTGCTTAATTGATGTCGGACTTATTGGCTGAAAAGCAGTGTCTTAAAGCCCAACTTATTGTCCCATTGGATTTGGTCCTTTTGGTCTCTTCCTTAACACTAGGGAGCGTCCAGTGTTATCGGTGTAAGAAGTTTGTAATTTTTGCACCTTACTATAACCTGCAAAGAGTTCTCCACGTGAATTTTTTGGAATCGGTGACCATAGCATGTAAGTACAGACAGAAAGAAGGAGATCAAAGTAAAAGTATACATGACCGCGACTGATGCTTGTCCATCTCTACTCCTGCTGCTAGTGGTCCTCTTACTCTCAAGATGATTGAATAAATCGTTAGGCCTTATCCGCTACTGGACTATTAGGTGTCCAACCATTTCACAGACACTGCCTCCTATCTTTAAAATGGTCAATCATACAGAGGCACTCAAGTCATATCTACTGCAAATGATGGAGCGAAGTTGTCAATTTAATTCGTAAGGTCATTATCTTCATTTCCCTCTCCGTATTAAATATTTACTGTATGATGTCTTTATGTCTTTTATGTACCAAAATTGTCTTCCAATCTTATATCTATGGGCCAATTAGTCTAGAACCAATATATAATAAATTTCTTTGTAGATTGTTATCTAATAACGAAAAAAGTGGTTGGGTGGAACGCTCGCCTGCAAATCAGTTCTCACGGACTACATACGAACTTTTTTGAGAACTCATCATACCTGATGAGTCTCGAAAATCTGAACGGTCCACATGAAGCAGAACCTCAAGAAACCCCCTGGTACCAATTTTTACTTTGAACCAAAGCTTTGGTGGGCCATGAAAAATGCAAACAGTTTCTTCCATTGATTTGAATTTCTCTTTGCTATGGCCCACCAGAATCTTAGATCAGGTTGAAAATTTATCCCTGAGGTTTCATGGGATTCTGCATCTTGTGGACCGTTCGGATTTGACACGTGTGCAAAGGTGTGCACGTGCGTAGGTGAGCATGCCTATATATATATATAGAGAGAGAGAGAGAGAGAGATGCTTCTCAAGGGGAGCTTCACGAGGACTTTTTACTCGTGATGCAGGTATAAAATCCAGACAGTTCACTAAACGAGTCACCTCACCCAGGGCTAACTTTTTAGCCTATTCCAGAAATCTGGTGGGCCAAGCAGAGGCAAATCAAGGGCTTGGGGTTTTCACTTTGCAATGGCCCACCAATTTTATTAGGCCAAAAAGTTAGCCGGGGGATTTCACTAGGTGACTCATCTAGTGGACTCTTGATTTTGTGTTCATCATGTCTCAAAAGTTATCATGAGAACCGATTCTGAGTATTCATGTGTTTTTTTTTTTTTTTTTTTTTCCTTTTCTTTTCTGTTAGCTTGTTAGTACACCCCACTGTCAGTTCACACTTCACTGTTAGCCAACCCCACTAGGGATATACCAAGACCTCAGTGTTGAAACGAGGTATTCGTCTGTGTTTGTGACTATACATATACATACCAAGATAGAGTAATGGTCTCCTACTAATGGTATGCAGGAGACATTTGGGCCCCGAGGGGTCCGGTGGAGCAGATAGGCTGGCAACCCGGCCTCACCCAAGACAGTGTAGCCCTAATCATGGGGCCCACCTCGATCTATATATTCTATATCCACTCTGTCCATCCGTTTTTTCAGATAATCTTAGGGCATGATCCAAAAAATGTAGTAGATCCAAATCTCAGGTGGACCATAGCAACAGGAAACGGCAGTGATGGACCATTAACTGGCCACAAAAGTTTTAGATAAAGCTGATACTTTGGCAAATAGGCATTATGTTGGCCCTAAGAAGTTTTCAATGGTAGGACGTTCAATCACTACTGTTGCCTATGGTATGGTCCACCTGAGAATTTGATCTTACTTCATTTTGCCCTAAATGATCTGGTAAAATGAATGGATGGCTTGGATATTTGTCATCCAACCTGGATGAGCATCTAATCAGCTCGACAGGTGGGCCTCACCATGATGCGTTTGTGCAATCCACACTGATCATTAAATCTGTGGTGCAATTAAGCTGCAAGGCTAAAAAAATCAGTCCAGGCCTCGCCAAGGGAAACAGTGGGATAGGAGGACGACAACCGGTGAATTTTTACAGGGCCATCATGATATTTTTGTGCCATCTTATGGAATTTAATGAATGGAGACCAAACAATAGGCCCATTCGATTTACGTGAGCCCACCTGAAGGCGTCCCCTCAACTATTTATGCTTATGAGCCCACCTGAATGAATTACGGATGTAGCTGATGTTTGAGCACAATGGCTAAATTATAGTCACGCACCTTATGATCAGAGTGAATCTCACACACACATCAACGTGGGCCCACCCCAGCCGACCCGGAATTGGTTGGGACACTATCTAAGACGTAGATGGCATACCCACCCAGCTAGCAGGGACCTTGTTACTGGTCGGTGCTCTTGAGCCCAACAATCATCTCTGTGTTTAATCCAAGCTGTCCATCCATTTTTAAAGCGTATTTTATGGCATGATTCTAAAAATTAGGCAGATCCAAATCTCAGGTGGACCACACCACAGGAAACAGTGGTGATTGAATGCCCGTTGTTAAAAACTTTCTAGAGTAATGTTTATTTACCATCCAAAGTTGATTACGTCAAACAGATCACCAGGGAAAATAAAAATATCAGCTTGATCTGTGGCCCCAAGAAAATTTTAATGGTGGGCGTTCCCTGCACTGTTTCCTGTGGTGTGGTCCACCTGAGATTTAGATCTCCCTTATACATCATTATTTTGGCCCACCAGCACCGACTAATAGCAAATTAAGTTCCCTACTGGCTGCGTCAGTACGCCATTCACGTCCTGGGACAGCATCCCAACCAATACGGACCCGGCAGGGACTGGGCCCGCCTTGACGTTTATATGATATCCACTCCGTCCAAAAGGTCTGCGACGAAAACTTAGCCATAGGGTTTAAAGATCAGCCACACCCATGATTCAGGTGGGCCGCATGATCATAAATAGTACAGGAACACCTACCATTCAAACTGTTTCACCTGATGTGTCGGGCATTAATCTGACAAGGGCCTAATGTCTGGTCCCCATGCATTAATTTCTATAGGGCAGCTAATGTTCGGAGTGGATTTCATATAAACTTAAGGATGGGCCTTGTAAAAATTTAACGGTAGGCATACCTCTCTCTCCACTGTTACCCTTGGTGTGGCTCATCTGAGTCACGAATCTGCCCGATTATTTAGCCTTGTCTTTTAATTGCCAGCACAGATTTAATGGTCGGAGTGGATTGTAACAATGCATTACGACGAGGCCCACCCATCTAAGCCCCGGCATAGTGGGCACAACGTCTCCTTCGGTCCCGCTCGCTCTCTCCCTCACACGTACAGGGAAAACGTACTGTGAGGTCCACCTCGTAGGAACTTCCCATGAGGTTGAGGTGTGTGGCCCCACCGTGATTAATGTCGGACATCTACCCCATCAATCAGATGCACCTTTCCATTATAGACAATGAGCCTAAAAATTATGCGAATCCATAACTTAAGTGGACTACACTACAAATAACAGTTGAGAATGGATACCCACCCATCGAAACCTTCATAATCGTTTATAGGGCCCACTGTGATGTAGTTCAAACATCACATAGATGATTGTTGGGCCAAGTTTTAGCTATATCTAAAACTTAGGTGGGCCCCGCCAAGTGCTTTTAGATATTGTAGGCATGATTTCACACTTTTTCAAAGTGTGACCTACTTGAATTCCATATGTGGTTGAATTTTGGAATATCCATAATTTAGGGGATCCACATGGTGTGGATGTCCAACATAAATCATGGAGGGCCCATGCAACTGGACAAAGGGAAGCTCCCTTGAGGTACTGTGAGGTCCACCTCATGCCAGCTTCCCATGAGGCTAACCTTTATGGATCCACTGTGATGTGTGAAGGACATCCATGCCGTGCATTTAGTAGGTCCCCTCTGGGTTATGGGGGTGTATAAAAAATTAGTCATAGTCAGAACTTAAGTGGCCACACGATTTGAAACAATGAAAAATCATAATCACAACATGTAAAGGCACTTGGTGAGGCCCACTTCAGTTTTAGAATTGTTTGAAATTTGGTGGGACTCTTCATCAAAATGGGACATACACAATGGATTGATGGATGTATAAACCACATCTCATTATGCCCTATATATAATTTTAAAAAAAGGTTTCAATGGGTGGGCATCCACGGTGTAGACCACTTAAGTCATGGATCCCGGATTGGGCTCTTTAAAAAAAATAAAAATAAAAATAAAAATTTATGGCCATAGCTCAACATGGAAGGGTGCATCTAATTAATGTGATGGTTGTCCTTCACACATCACGGTGGGGCTCACATAACTGGACCTTTACAGCTATGTGGGCCCCACCATGATGTGTGTCGAACATCTACCCCATCAGTCAAATGCACCATTCCATGGTGGACCTCGGTCTTAAAAATCAAGTCAATGGAAGACTTTTGTGGGCCACACCACGTACAAAAGTTGAGACGGGTTACCCTCCTGTTAAAACATTCATAATCATTTTTTGGGCCCACCAAGCTGTGGTTCACAAATCCAGCCCATCCATTATGTGTGCCCCACTTGGATGAGGGGTTATACCAAGTTTCAAATGCATCCAAATTTTAGGTGGCCCCACCAAGTGCTTCTATATATTTTAGGCATGTCTTCACGTGATTTTAGATGGTATGGACCACCTGAGTTCAGTATACAGCTGATTTTTGCGATATCCGATAATTTAAAGGGGATCCATCAAATGCACAATGTTGATGTTGGACACGCATCAGGGTGGGGCCCACACAGCTCAACCTAATGGGAAGTCGCGTGAGCTCGACCTCATAGAACCTTTTCCAGATATATATATATATATATATATATATATATTATATATATATATATATATATATATATATATATATATATATATATAAAATGTACTCCAAGATATAAGTCTAATCGTTCAAATTTGGGGGGAAAGTATCTCTCTTTATGGTTTGGGACATATTTGCAAGATCATGAAATTATTCATCAAAAGATCTATCCAGACCCGCATTAAAAAAATGTCGGTGCTCAACGAATGAATCGTCACATTGTGGAGACAACCAATGCCTTGATGACAGAGATATTTATTCTGCGTACCTTATGGGTTAAAGCAATGTTAAACTCTATCTCTAATAAATTGTATTCCGACTAAACTTTTTGTTTTAATTTTGTTATTTTCGGTTTCCTACTACTTTTTCATTTTTTCGCCTCTTTGAATGGTTTGTTACGTTCATCTTTCTCCACATGAGTGACACAAACTTTCTCCAATTTTGTCCGTTGCATGTATCTCAAATTTGAATACGCTCAGAAGGGCTACCTCTAATATGACCCTAGTGCTCTTCACATTCGTATTTCGAAAAACATTCTTCTTAGAATATGTTCCATTTCATTTTAAAATTTCAGTAGCTCAGAAAAATAGTTATGCTGTCCCTAATGGGTTAACATGGTTCTGATATACCCTTTATTTTACATATGACTACATCTCATGTGCAGACTCATCAACGACAATAGCAAGTAGCACATTCCCCTCCTATTGCTCAACTTGTAGTCAATCATTCCTTTTTATAAGTATGTTAATCTACTAGTACATCACATTCTCTTAATCAACTCATTTGCTCTATGTTTTTTTATCTTGAACTTGTTTGTTTTTATCTCCTTTTTTTTCTTTTTTTGTTTTTTTTTTTTTTACACGCACACACACCCCCACACACTCACGTCACACATACACACACCCCACACACGCACACCATGGGATTTCACCACCATGGGTACTCGAACCCTTGACCCGGTGTTGAAACTCCAGGGAGTCTACCACCCAGGTAAGAGTAAGGACCCAATGTTTGTTTTTATCTCCTATTACAAGCTTCTACACACCAATGTTGTAGAGATGTCATGAGCCAAAGAATTATATCTTCTAATAAATAATCACACGTGAGATCTTGTTCATTGCCTATCTTTTCATTGGGTGATTGTAAGTAAATGGATATATTTTGTTTAGTTCAAATTGAATTGATATCTTGATCGGTATAAGGCTCATCTTATGATCCAAGGCTATAAATAAGAGTATGGCATTGGCTATGAGGGGATATTTTGCCATGGTAACAAAGATGAAAATTATCTTAACACTATTTGCAATTGTCCTGACTTGTAGTTAGCCTATTCAACCGATGAACGTCAAGAATGCCTTTCTTCATGTAGATTTATAAAAAGCTATGTACATGGCTCAACTTTTTAATTTTAACACGGATTAGAAACTTTTAATATGCAAACTTCGAAAAGCATTATATTGGCTAAAACAAATATCTTGTACCTGTTTTTAACAGTTATATGAGGTTGTGACTAGTGTAGGATGTCAGCAAAGCGATCATTATCCTTCCTTATTCATATAGTATTCCTCAGTGATATTGTGATCTTTTTTTTTTTTTTTTTTTTTATGTTAATGATTTACTCATTATTGGTAGTAACACAATCATAATTGTAGATCCTTATTAGGTTATTTAACCATCTTTTTATATGAAAGATTTAGGTCATCTTCATACTTTCTCATATCAGAAGTTTCTCGTACTGATTGCGGTATACTTATTAGCCAATTACACATTTTTTATATCAAATGAAAGTCAATACATCAATGGAATTAAATGTTCAATATGGTAAATAAGATGGTGACCTTTTGGAGCAGCCTACCCTACTCTGTTACCTTGTTAGCAGACTTATTTACTTAATAATGAGTAGACCCGAAATCATCTATGCCATATATGTCATTATTCAATTCGTTGTCGAACCCCGTATCTTGCACATGACTAATATCTTGATGTTTGTCATATTTGAGTACTACCATAGATCAATCATTGTTCTTTTCATTTATCTACCATTGGGATTATTGCCTATGCTGATGCTAACCAAACCACTTGTGCTCTCATCCGATGATCTATTATAGAATATTATATGTTTCTTGGCACTTAGCTTATATCTTGAAAATGAAAAAAACAATCTACATTCTCTAACTCTAGCATAAAGGCTTAGTGTAGAGTTATCTCTTCTACTTGCAGTGAGATCATTTGGCTACAAAGACTACTTTCAAATTTTGGGTTATCTCTTATTATCCCAATTCCACTCCACGTCTTTCATGATAGGAAGTCGATTGTCATTTCATTCGAGAGAGTTCAGTTTAGAATTATCTCTCACGCTTACAAAGACTACGGTGATTGTCGAATATTCTTTCCTTGTTGGCAAACTATTGTTAGTTAATCACCCACATCAATTTTAGGAAGGTAATAGAGATTCACGTTCATCCTAATTGATTTTCCTTTCATGTATATTATCCTGATTGATTTTCTTTCTAGGTACATCTATTAATTTCTCTCTTTTCATATACATTGTACATCTCTATATAATTTTATATAGAATAAAGTAGTATACAAGTAACTACATGAGAACTTTCCGAATTGTCTCATGTTATCGTTGAGTTCCATTCAGATGATGACCACCTTTATATGAACATTGTTTCCAGCTTTTAAGACTCGGTCCAAGTTCGGTGAGACTTGGATGGGTATGAATGTTGTTTCTAGCTTTTAAAACTCGGGCCAAGTTCGGTGTGATTTAGATGGCACAAAGTTCCCAGCCCCCGAGTCTCAGAGTCTAAAGACAATGCTCTCAAGTCCAAGGAGCTTTGGTTCTGCAGATGCCTATCACACCCGTTCATTAGCAGGTCACAGGCAGTTGAGATAACCCAACCAGAGGTGGTTTGGGGCTATGAGTGATCTGAGTGACCCATTTATCTAATCAATGTGGGGGCCATGTATAGACCACCCAGTTATCTATAGTTAGGAGGACATCCTACCCATCATCTGACCATTCTGATTTAACAGGTTGATCTAGATCAGGCAATAACTACTTGGACCTTTGTTCCAGTCATCTGAAGTCTAACCATTTGGTGCGTCTGGGCCTTTGTGGTTTGTGAGAACAGAGAGATAATTGGAAAATTCGGGTTAGTGTGGATGATGGAGATGGTCATTGTTCAATGTTAAATGGGATTGGCTCAATATCTCACTGGGGACGGGGCATGTTACTTGGACCATTTTATTTGATGAACCATCATGTCGACAGGCCCAAAAGATCCAGACCGACCAGACGGGTTTCCTTCCAATCATGTGTCCCACAAAATGGATGGTTAAAAAGAAATTATAGAGCGAAAAACAAACCACAATCTACAGCTCATGGTCAAGATTCACAATGATCGAATGGCCTACAATGATGCACCAGTTGGAAGGCACCTGTCACAGGACATCCGCATGCATGCCGACCCACCCTTCATGGAAGTTTCTGCACATGATGCCACATGATAGCATGTCTAATAAAATATTGAAGAGTAACATTTCTCAAATAACATCAAATACTACATAACCCATAACATGATATCATCTTATGTTTTAATTTTGAATATTGAATTTAATGAAAAACAACATAAACCTTCATAAACATTTAAACTGTTTTTATAGTCTAACAAAAGCAATGAGACAATTGCTTGCCGAAAAGGGCGGTTACATGAGAAAACCAATTCACTGCAAGCTAAGAGCTTACTACATGAAGCTTACAAACTGCATAACTGAGACTCAAAAGGACACTTCTGTGTTTTACTTACAAGCTGTGTATAACAAACAGCCAGTTTATGTTATGTACATAGAAAGCTTCTTCTGACAAATATCACCCAATCTACCAATGCTTTCAGCATACATGGTGTGTTGTAGTTTGTACAACTTCACCCGTGTGCGAAAATTAATGGCCTAGATCTTGGGTGTGTACCACAAACAATAAACACCCAAAAAATGGCTGTATTGGATTGTATATATAAGTGCCAAAGAAGAACACCGGATCGTCTTCTTTGCATAATTTATTGGATTTTTCGAGCCCAATTTAGTTGCAGACGGCCTCAACTGAGAGCTTCTTCATGACGCTTGGACATGGGTCTCCTCCAAAAACTTCAGAAGCTACGAGTACCGAGCACTTTTCCTGTCCAATGCAGTTCTGCAAGAGACCCCCCTGTGTTAAAATTCTCAAAGAAATTAGACGAAAAGGCAGCAAATGATCGCACTCACAGATGCCAGACATGGGTGGTCAGGCATTTGGGGAAAAGTGTGTTTTAAATGTTAAAAGGTCCACCCATCAATGTCAGTGGCATCATGTGGATGGATAATGAAGATTGCAATGTACCTTTTCAAAAGCGTCGTATGATTTGTGAGCGTGGCACATTCCTTCCCGGTAGCTTCCACATTCTCCTTGTGGGGTTCCGAAGCTGGCAAACTTTATGGAGGCGATCTTTTGTCCAGGGTCACACGATAGGTGGGCCTTGGGCTTCCCATAGGATTTGGCTTGCCAGTTCTTAAGCATCGGCTGCCATTCAGAAACATCAGCACATGCACTTCCTACTGTCCTTTTTACCAATGAAATCCCATTCGGATCACCGCCCCATTCTTCGAACACAACCAACAGGTTCCCAGTTTGGTATAGCCACGAGCGCGGAACATGGTACCTAAGATTTTTTAGGGGCATGTATCAGTTCATTGGAGTCCATGGATTTGATCAGATGTGGGAATTGAAAGAAATGAATGCACCTACCATCTTTGGGAGGACTCCCCGCAATTTGTTCGGCATTTTTTATCGCTGTATGTTCCACTATAACTACAGTAGTCGCAACTACCATATGCTTTGTAAGCTGGCCAGTGGCGTCCAATGCTCTGGCCATTTATCCATACCTGGCCTTTGCCCATGCTACCCATGTCCAAAGCCAACGGCTCATTCCCTCCTGGAGCATTGAATGTTGTCTAGACAAATTACGGAAAAAAAAAAAAGAATGCTGTTATGGCCCACATTAGCGACATATGAACTTGTTTAAGAAGAATAGAATAAAATAAAAAGCTTTTACTCCTGATCGTAACAATTGAAGTACTGCTGATGGTATGCTGATCAGAATTCAGAACCAATGGTCTGATGACCCACCAGGTGGATGGGCCTCAAGCAAAATGAGTAGTGAGTGGACCAGTTGGTGTCCTGAGTGTGGACTCTCTTTTTTTGAGTTAACCATCGTTCTCTCAGTCCACTGACCGCATGTCTGTGATGGTCCAATTGCCGCGCATTTTTAGGCTATGAAACAAATAAATGATTGTGCTTTATCTCGCACGCTTCACAAAGCCCCATAAAACATGAGCACCATAGAAGTATCTATCTAACGATTCTCAAACCAGAAATGAGGAAATCACCTTTCATAGAAAGAAAGAGAGAGAGAGAGAGAGAGAGAGAGAGAGAGAGAGAGAGAGAGAGAGAAAAAGGGCATGAAATCTGCAGCCCTCACCTTGTACCATGTTAGGGGCTGTTTATGAGACACTTGGGATCCCCATTCGACAGAGGAACTTCCACTGATCGAATGAAGTTGCAAATCTTCACCTTTCAAACCAATCTGCACATGGAAATTGAAGTTTAACGGATTTGCAATGTCATGTAGAAGTGAAAGGAAACACAAAGTAGATGGGAACAAGACAAACCTTGTATGACCATTTCTGCCATGACAAGTCTCTCTTCCCCTCATTGAGACCCATCAACATAACCGGGCCAAGAACTCCCGCATTCCATGTCTCAAAATGTGGGCCAACGTTCTAAATTCAATCACAATGAAAAGTTTACTGGAGTTAGATCTGTTGTCATCACAATGTTTGAAAGACGATGAAACATATCCGACGAGGATATTGAACTTACCGGAAGGCCAACAGCTATGCTTAGAAGCGAAATCTTGTTCCTGCCAGCACGCAGCTTCGCATTGCCGGTAAATGTTAGTTTTGGGTTCTCTAAACTCCCATAGACACTCCCTGCCAATGACAGACGGCAATTCTCATTAACAGCCCATGAAAGACTAAAAATAAAATAATAATAATAAAATGCCATCTCTTTTCCCATATGTGTGAACTAAGCCGTGGGTCACTTCTTTTTTTTTCCAACAGAAGTAGTGATGCCAGAAGTATTTTTCCAATAAATAAATAAAGATGAAAATGCCCCTATCTTCCTCACCTGAAAACCAAACCCCCAAAACTCATTATCCCCAAACCCCAATGGCAATGAAAAAGCTCATGTATCATGTGATGCTTTCGATTGAAAGAAATGGCATTCTTTCACTCAACCAGCAATGGTACAAATCGGTCCACCTTCAATAGTCTAAGCCATTGATCTGGTGAGCCCCACCATGAGATAGTCATGAGCCAGTACATCTCCTTTCATATGATTGAGGTCATCTGAAAAAATCAACAATTGCAGCAACTGGTTCTCCTTAACAGGGCCACATCAGATGGCAAGGATCATACAATGGTAGAGATTTTGGGGCATCTTCCATCCACAACTGGGCCACTTTTTCATCATGAAAATGTGCGTGCAGAAAATGCTTGATGAAAAGTTGGTATTCAGCTTCTCGCTGACGAATTGCGCTTCTAACATTTCTCATAAGCTGTGAAAGCCAACCTGATAACTCGCCGTTGATAAAAACATGCAAAGCATGTCCAGCCGATAACACAGAGAGAACAGGGTACCTCCCAGTCTTCAAAAATCCTTCACTTGGGGATATCAGGACGCTGAGAACAGAGAGAGAGAGAGAGGTTAAAATGGAGATATTTGCTACGGGTTACTTCACAGGGCTCTCAAACAAGGTCAGCCACTCACTCTGTCATGTACCACAAATAGTCAGTGGCATCTCTAGTGGTGTTGATCTGCTCCAACAATCTGGTATTTGTCCATGTGTCATCACCATAAGAAGCAGTGTCTTCATTGTACGTCATCCAAGAAAACCGACTGCCCACCGGTGTCATTATCATCTTGGAAGTTTGAACACCAACCTGTATGAATTGATGATTGAATAAGCAACAACTCATTTGAACTGGCTGAAGCAACCTGGGAAGGTCAGTTTATATGTAATTCCCTTACCCTTGCAGTGTTGAAAACTGTGTTTTTGCAGTCGGGAAGGATGCTGATGGACCATGGAGGAAGATTGTAGTGCATGCCTTCGAAAGCCACTTTTGCAAAGGATCTTGAATCGTAGTTTGCAAGGAATGCAGCACAACCTCCTGATTTTGACCTGAAGACGTGGGCCTGGCAGGCCAATGGAGAAGTGTCAGTTCAAAACTACATAAAGCTACCATGTTCGTAAAAAACAAAAAAGTATTATAAACCGAACCTCCTGATAGTGCCCGAGTGACGTAACGGTGGGATCTGCTGACACAAGAGCCGGTTCACACATCTTGATGGCTCTATGCAGATCTTTCAAATGGCCCCATTTGGGTTGTCTTAAAAGTCCTAGAAAAAGAAAGAAAAGTACAACATGGCAAGATGTGACACACTGCCTGTGCAGAACTTACCTAAAAGATATTAATAATTGGGAAAAATACAGTTTGGGCACTTGTATTTTAGTTGGATATCCAGACCTCTACACTTATATTTTAGTTGGATATCCACACCTCTACTCTGTAACATGGAACAAATGCACGAGATCTGGACCCATCATCTTCTAGGTGCTGCTGTGGATCGGCATACCCCCAAAAACACAACAATGCGATGATCCTAGCCATTGATAGGACTTCCGATGATAACAAATGCAGGGCTAGAAAAAGGTCCAACTAACACTCTGCATTCAGGGCGTAAAATTCCTCCAATCGCAGCTACAATCATACAACATCTATGGTTTTTGAGGTACGGCCCACCCATGGTCGGTCCTAATGGAAGCATGGTTCAGACCATGTATACATAGAGTACTTCATAATTAACTTATATGTATGTGTTTAATACTGTAATCTAGCCCATAATGATTGTATGAGGAGTTGTGTTTAATGCTAATCTAGCCCATAATGATTGTATGAGGAGTTGCTTCCAAGTAAATTTTGAAAACAACTGTGGGCTCTTCTTCATACATGGTACAAAAAAACTGCTAGAAAATTTACTTTAGGTTCAACATACCATATTCATCGATTGGAGCATCATAGTCATAGCTTGTGGCAATAAAAGGCCCACCAGCCGTTCGGCCAAAATTTGTTCCCCCATGGTACTGATTGCACACAGAAAGAAAATATAGTCATGTTTCAATTGAGTCGGTCAGATACAACATGCACCAATTTGGTTTGGTTTGGTAAACACAGACGAAGTCTAACCATATAGTAATTAATGAATGATCCGCCCTTCTGTATAAATCTTGCAACTGAAAACGCTAAATCTTCAACTGGTCGGTGTGGAACTGCACCACCAAACTCTGTATACCTACAATTGCAACAAAAGGACTGGGCGATGAGCTGGGGAAAGAATTAAAAGTTGCTGAGCTTTTACAATTTTAAAATTTTCATCCAATCTTGAAACACAGTAAGATGTCAGGAGCAACAAACAGCAATTACCAGCCAGTCCAGGCTTCCGTCCACATCTTGGGTTTGTAATTCTTGTTCGGTGAGAAGTAATCACAGTAAAAACCATTGCAGGCATTTATCTGATGCAAGATAAAAAAGTTAAAAAGAGGAAAAGGAAAAAAGAAACAGATACAAGAAACACTGTATTTAGAAGCACAGTCAATCCAAACAACAACAAAATCCTACCTGAGAATTAGAGCGCGTTAAATCCAACCATTAAATCCCAACACAAAAACAAAAAAAAAAAAAAAAAAACAAATGATATACATTAAGAATTTTAACCGCCTTTAGAAGCACAATTAATCCAAACAATAATCAAATCCTACAAGACAATTAGAGAATGCAAAATACAACTGAAAAATCACAAAAAAAATACACAAAAAAATAACCCAAATGATTTACATTAAGAATTTTTCCCATATTCACAAGCACAGAGATCCAAAACAATAATGAAATTCTACAAGACAATTATAGCATGCAAAATCCAACCGGAAAGTCCCAACACAAAAAACAAACGATTTACGCTAAGAGCTTTAATCTTATTGGAAGAATAACCCCTTTTTGCCTCTGATTCTCTCAACGATTTAATGCATTGATTGTAAGGAGACACAAAACAATGGCATGTATGTTGCTATCAGTACATAGGAAGTAGAGGAAGTTAGAAATGGATGAAAACAAGATGGGTAGAGATAAATCAAAAAAGCACAAGAGAGACTAGGCCATTGAAGATGAGATTACAAACATGACTTCCAATGCCACCAATATAAGCAGGCTCATATCAATACAGTGGAATCTCATTGGGTAAACCTACTAAGAAAGGGGGAACCACCACTTCTGAAGTACAATTAAGGATTTCAGGCAAGAACAGGAAAGGAAGAAAAATCAGAAATTCTTACTACTGGATCTGGGGCATCATCTTGTTTGCACATGACCCATGGGACACCAGTGTTGAGACCCACAGCCATGCCCGCCGCCCACTGCGAATATGCCCGACCAGGAGCACCAAGCTCGTACTCCATAGGCCCATACTCATTCTCTATCTGCAACCACCCAATGACGGAGGGATCCATTAGTTTTTCAATTTGCTCAGAAAAATTAAGAGAGAGAGAGAGAGAGAGCTACATTCGCCAACTTATTTCAAATAGGCAATTGGTTAAACAACATCCCGAACAGATCCAGAGAGGACTAATGAATTCACACACTTGATCTGGTGAAACAACAAGAATTCATTTCTGGAAAGAGTGAGAAAAAACTAAAATGCTAGTTGGATAATCAATCTACTCACCTGTGATAGAATGATTGGACCGCCTTGCCATTCGAACAACCGCTCTGCCTTCATCATATTCACAATCTTCTTTGTGAAGCCCGCCATGGCCGCCTTCATATTTATTCAAGCATTAAGACACGTCAAACCGAAAGCTTTAAAAAAGGAGAAACAAAAAATCCAAACAAAAAAAAAAAAAAAAAAAAAAAAACTGAAATTTCAGGTATTTGGATCCAACCTTGAAAGGTCCATTGTTCGTTCTGAAACTGATACCGGGAACGTATTTCAGCCAAATGGGGAACCCGCTGATGAGGAAGAAAGGATCGAAATTCAAAATACTTGCATTTGAAAAAATAAAAAATAAAACTTTTCCTTTTTTTTTCTTATTATATTTTCTTAATTTCTCAGTACCCAAAATTCCATTCTGCACAAACATATGGGCCGATCCTGAGATGAACATAGAGGCCAGCCTGCTTCACCAGCTTGATGAATCGAACCAGATCGTATTGGCCCTCAAAATTATACTACAAAACAAGAAAAACCCAGAAATATTTCCAGTCAAGAAATTCAAAAACCAAAAAAAAAAAAAAAAAAAAAAAAAAAAAAAAAAAAAAAGATAAGGAAATTCATACCTTGCCAGGAGAAGGTTCATGGCCATTCCAAAAAACATATGTCTGGATAACATCCAAGCCTCCATCTTTGGCCTTCTGAATAAGGCCAGGCCACATCTAAAAAACCCCACAAAAATCACAGAGAGAAATTATGGAAATGCAGAGAAGTGAAGAATCTAAGGACACCCACCAACCACATTTTGAGAAAGAAAAAAAAAAAAAAAAACACTGGAGATTTTACCTCAGGAACACTTCTCGGGTAGTGGATGGAACCGGAAATGAGAATCCTCCTCTGCCCATTTACGATTATAGCCTTACGGTCATATGTCACAGAGCTTGTGGCTGAGGGCAGAAAGATAAATAACAGCAAGGTGGTGCTCAAGAACAGCAACAATCTGTCTCTGCTGCTGCTGCTGCTCCACATTTCTGATTTCAAATCCATGATCTGATAGTAAAAGCAATGAACTCTTTTTTTTCTCTCTTTCCTTATCTTTACTTCGAAAGAAGAGGAGAAGAAGAGTGGTTTTGCAGAGAAGAGACAGAGAGAGAGAAAGAGAGTTAAGAAACTGCAACCAGCTGTTGTCTGTTTTTTCTTCTTTCCTTTTGTTTTTGGTTTTTTTAGTCTGTTATTGAGAGAGAGAGAGAGAGAGAGAGGGTTTAGTGGGGATTGGGTTTCGCAAAGGAGGGAGGTGTTGCAGCCTCTTTAAAAAACGTCTTGTTTGAAAGGGACGTGGCCCTAAAGCTCTGTAATATCTACTCCGTTCACCGTTTGAAAGGGAGAGTTGGGACCCACTTCTCACGGTGACAGGATTGGAGAAAGGAGGTGGAGCCCAGCTATCGTGGCCAATCCTTCTCTGACGTAGATCCTCATCCAATTAGGTGTTTGTGTGATGATTATCGCAAATGAATAGAAATGGGAAATGCATTAGGTATGAAATACTCCTCCTCTCCATTCACGACCCATAACTGCCCATCTAATGGGCCCCAACCGTAGATGTGTCATTTTTATTTCATCTCACGCACTCGGGCGCACTCACACATAGTGTGTGCTCGAACCTATAACCTTGAAACCATATGTCATTTTAAAAAATAAATAAATAAATTTTTAAGAAAAAGAATAAACAGTCCATTGATCGTAGCCACAGATTCCAGGAATTTTGGCCATTGGATGCTGACTGACTTTATGTCCATTTGTTTTAAACGTAGGAACACTCGTCCACTATATTTTTGGGTAAATGAACGTTCCAGATCACGTCCACGTGTGCCATGTCCAGACAGGTTCTCAACTGGTACATGGGCTCTGCGCCCGGCGATCCATATCGTTGACCTGATGGGCCTAACAGTGGATGGCTGATGCCCCAAAGTTTCCAAGATTTGGATGATTCCGGATGGTCTATATGGAGGCACCAATCGAAGGTATGAGATCTTCAAATAACGTGTAGGTCCCTTGACCATAGGGGTGCACATGGGTTGGTTCGGTCCAGTTTCGGGGTGAAACCAGAACAGAACCAAACTGGTCCTAGCGGTTTTAGGATATTCAGAATGGAACCGAACCATTAAAACCGGTTCGGTTCTAGATCAGTTCCACGGATCTGTGTTTTTTATAATCGAGCCCAATTGCATCTTTTATTTGATTATCTAACTCATATCTATTCATGTTATGATCCATTTGATGAATAGTTTAGATATTGTATAAGGTATGTAAAAATATATATATTTATTGAAACAATCAAATGGTGCATTATAAACCATAAATCATGAGTTAAATATGGAAACAATCAAAGGATTCTTGGTTCGGTTCTAGGTTCAGTTCCACGGTTCGGTTCTACAGATCGGATCCACGGATTGGTTCACGGTTTGGTTCGATTCTACATGCCTTCAAACCGAGAACCGAATCAACGTAATCGGTTCTTTGATTTTTGGAACCGGAACCGTTGCACTCTAGAACCGGACCAAACCAGGCCGTTTGGTCGGCTCCGGTCCAGTTCCACAGTTCTACCAGTTCGATGTGCACCCTTACTCGACCACACACCCTACATATATGCCACATATGCCGATAGAGCCTCTTCTCGGAAATTCTCTGCCATAAAATTTACCCCCAGGCATGCATTTACATTTATATTTATGCTCATGTCAAGCAAACAAAAACTTGACAAGAGAGTGGATTAGGTGTGACCCGTTCCCTTGAAGTGGCCGCCCACCGTAACTTTCATTTCATTTTGAACGGATGTTACCGAATTTTGCTAAATCCCTGGGCCACGTGCAAATATAAAACACAAGTGTAAGATCTGAGATTTCTATTAGGTTGGAAATAATGCTTAGATTGTATATTTGAAAAATCAGAAAATTTCACTCTTCAAATCGGCCACCAACATACAAAGTAAACTGATGGTTGAAAATAATTTTTCTAGACATTCATTTGTTTTGATACGCTGTAGTTCACCACGGTGGTGCCAAATAGCCTGATTTTTATCTGAAAGATCTAAGAAGGTGTAGCTCCAGATGGAAAGCTCAGATTTCACACACGTGCCACATTTGAAACATGAGCTGCGTGTGGACGTGTACCACTAGCATGTTACTTGTGGAATTAAGCAAACCCCTTGCAGATTCCACGCACGTACCACGTAAGGAACATATGTTCAAAATCCTAAGCTTTTTTCATCTGTTGGAAAACAACGTCTGAAGCATTTTCTTCCTTTGGTCAGCCAAAACGTACAAAAGTAAGCTGAGGCTTAAAATATTTTCTCACCCTCCATTTCTTTTGTTTCATGTGGTCCACCTGACGAGTGAAATAGCGTGATCCTTTTTCCGGAAAATCTAACCAATGTAGCCCACTTGATGGATAGATCTGATCAAGAAAAGGTTTCTCATGTTGCCACGTGTCCCTGGTTTGGATTGGCAGGACGCCCAGACGCGTGTGGAATTAGCAAACCACCTGAAATTTGAATTTTGCGGTTGAAGTAGTTCGCGAATAACGAAAATGTGGGACGTGGATTGCGTGGTGAACATAACACCACGCTGTTCCGTGGTGTGCAAACTATTTGGGGCCCACCGTGATGTATGTGTTTTATCCACGCCGTACATCCGTTTTTCCAGCTCATTTGAGGAAATAATACCAAAGCGAGTGGACGACACCATAAGAAACAGGGGGATAATGGATAATGACGTTCACCGTAGAAACCTTTATAGAGCCCACATTAATTTTTATTAGTCATCCAACCTGAATGAAAGAAAAAAAAAAAGCAAATATTATTGTGATCCAAAATTTCAGTGGCCCTCGTGAAGTTTTCAATGGTAAAAGTTTAGTTCGCAATCTTTCTTGTGATGTGGTCCACTTGATCTTTTTTTATACTTTAACTTTTTGGATAATTTCTTAAAATGAGCTAGAAAAACGTATGGACGGCGTGGATTAAATACATACATCTCGGTTGGCCCCATGGAGGCTTCCCACCACGGAGCTGCATGGTGTTGAGTTCCGTACCCAATCCGCGTCCTGAAAATGTAAAACCAGGAAGGACCGGATTTTCCGAATAAGACGGTGGTTTTTTACTTTACAGTTGGAACGTTCCGCTTTCAGAGATGGAGAAACTTCGATACTCTGGCGGAGTCTGATGGCTGATACACCGGTTCCGTTTCATATAAAAATAAACCGTCCAAATTTTTACCCAGTTTAGATGGATTATAAACTAAAATTATATTAATTTGATCGCTCACCAATCTGATTAGTGAACATCCATTGCACGGTTGAAATAAAATATATCCAACGGTCAATGTCAGAGAGAATTTTCCTTAGATCTATCGATAAGATTATCGAAGTAATATGATTTTCGAGTTATGACTTATCTATACTTGTGTCCAAAATTTGGACGGTTTGATTTGATTTATTTATGCTACGTGTAAATTTATCGGTGCATGAGTATCATCCATCACATTCGGCAAGCATGTATACAATAACTCAAAGGCTACGCGCGGAGAGTGGAAAATTTGAACAGTATTGGGTGGGTGGGAGCAGTGATATGAATCAGTCAGAAATTCCCCATATTAGTTCCACGTGCGTGTGGGAGCCGTACCATTCCACAAGCAAGCACACGTGTCGATGGAAACGTGTACAAAATCAGATTTTTCAACGGGTAGGATACACTTCTCAGGTGGGACATAGCATAGTAAACAATTGGACGGCCAGAAAATGTTTGTACCGTCAGTTTAATTTGTACATCGTGTGGCCCACGTGAAGGGTGGAACTGCTTCGTTTTTGAAATCAAAGCTCTGAGGATTATTTCCAACCAGATGGAAAGCTCAGATATCGTGTATTTGTTCAATGTTACCACGTGTGCCTGCGCGGGATTGGGTAGTATCCACACGCGGGTTGAAGTTATAGGTACGTAAGCTTCCTCCAACACCAACACTGTACACGCGCTTCTCTCTGATAGGTGGGACCCAGATTACAGTAACACGGATCGTTTTTCTGTTGGAACGCGGATTGCCTGCAGCAGAGGGCTGCAGAAACCTAAGCTCTGGGCCCACCTTGATGTGGTCCACTTGAGATTTGAATGAAGGGAAAGCACAGATATTAACTTCATCCAAAACTTTTGTACCCCATGTGAATTTTTTGGGTCTCGCGGAATTGCATTTGGTCATGTGTCAATTCCATCGTAGGTTTGGGAAGAAGGGAAAGCTCGGAATTAGATTACATGGAAATTGCATTTGGTTGGTCTAAATTTCTGTAGCTTTTTTCTTCTCTTTTGTTGTTTTGAAATTTTTGAAAAGTCTTATTGATGTTAGCAAGTTGTGTAGGTCTCACCATTATGTGTGGGCTATATCCACACAATCCATCCATTTTTTTAGATCGTTTTAGAGCATGGGCCAAAAAATCAGGTCGATCCAAACCTCAAGTGAACCCCGCCACAGAAAGAAGCATGGATTGAACGCCTACCATTGAAAACTTCTTTTGGGCCACATAAGTTTTGGGTCAAGATTATATTTGTGTTTTCCCTTCATCTAAGTCTTTTTTACCTTATGAATAGATTAGATGACAAGTAAACATCTTGGTGGACCTTTGGAAGATTTCAACGGTGGGCATCATTGTTCCCACTGCTTTCCATGTTGTGGTCCACATAAGCTCTAGGTCTGCTTCATTTTTAAGCTCATGTCATAAAATGAGGTTGCAAAACAGATAAACGATGTGGATATAACACATATATGTTATTTTCAATGGTTCCAAATGATGATGAGTATATCTATTTAATGAACAACAAATCAAAGAGTGAATGCCACTATGACACAAATATAGCATGAAGTTAGGCTTATCCTATGGTATTCCATGATAATAGAGGACAATTATGGGTGTACATCGAGTCGAACTGAGTCGAGTTGGCCTCGACTCGACTCGACTCGGCCACTAGCTGACTTTAGCTCAAACTTGGCTCGGCTCGGCTCAGTCCTTGAGCCTGACTGGCCAACTCGGCTTGGTTCGATCAGCGGCTTGGGCCAGTTCGAGCCGAGTTCACCTGTGTAGCATTTTCCACGAACACCTGAACTGCACCTTCAAAATCCCACTGTATGTTTTCTAGAGGTGTGAATCACCTAAGATGACGGTGTTATGGCTAGCTACTTCTTGTTCTAATCTTGAATTTTCAGAGCTATTTGATATGACTTATCCACCCTGTAAGGTCAAACCATAGTCATATCTCATAGAATCTCTCATTTGTTCTTGGAAATCTGCTACAATAATGAGCCACTAGTTGTCATTGATTCTCATTCAGCCTACAATAAATCAAAAGCTTTTCTGTGTTTTCCATAATAGATTTCAGAGGAGTGAGATAAGGTCCTTGAAAGGTGATTTTACAAGTATTTTATCAAACACCTTCTAAGCAACATAAAAACCAAGAAAAAAAATGGTATTTGTTTCATTTACATACCTTCGTTGCCACCAGCTACACTTCATTGAGTCATTTCATCAAACACTTGGTAAGCAACATCAATATCGAAGTAACCAAGTCACCAAACTGGTTCGATCCGAGTTCGATTTGAGTTGGGTTCGATCTGAGTCGAGTCGAGATAGGGCCAGCTCGAACTCGGTTCGAACTCAACTTCGAACCGAGTCAAATCGAGCTTTTTTGAGTCGAGTCGAGCGAGCTAATCGAGCTAGCTCGGTTCGTGTACACACCTAAGGACAATCCATGTCATACATAATAATTACATTTTTTAAAATCCCATCCCACCTAATCCTTTCTAATACTATGCACCAAACACCCCCCAAGGGTTTTCTGTAGTGTGGTTCATTAAAGCTCCAGATCTACCCCATGTTTGTATACCCATACCTTAAAATGAGGTGGTTAAATTGATAAATCAATTGGATTTAATATATACATCATAGTGGGTCCCTCATAGCCTAGGGCAGCAGGCAATCCTATCAGTTCTTTTTATGTCCACAGCTGGTCGGGACCTGGATTGACTCTGGTACCAATAGTAGGCATTCCTTCACCGATAAGATCTGTAGAAATTTAATAGTGGGTGTGCCAAGCGGACCATATCCACCATTGGAACCTTTCCAAGATTCAACTCTAATTTTTGTTTGACATCCAACCTGTTCATAAGATTACTCCCAGCTGGATGTGGGGGAAATACAAATATTAAATTGATCCAAAATTCATGTAAGTGTCAAGAAGTTTAATGATGCCGTTTAATTCAATTGTTTCATATGGTGTGGTTTGTTTGAACTTTAAATTTGCCTTATTTTTTAAGTCATGACCTACAAGGAGCTAGTGAAACAAATGGAAGAGCTAAACATAACACATACACAAAGTGGATTGCATGGTGTGCTGCATATTACTAACCTTGGTGGTGTGTTGATGTCACAAAACTTTGTAGGCTTAATCATGATCTATGTGTTATATATACATTGTCCATTTATTTTGCGAGATCATTTTAAGGTATGATGAGCTAAATAAAAAATAAAAAAAATGAGTGAGATTCAAAGCTCAAGTGATCCACACCCCATGAAATGTGGATACAACATAAATACATAGGGTAGACCACACGGTGAGAGCTGCACTCTTTTGGGTGAGAAGGGGGTTTCACCTAATCCACTCCCTAATACTAATATTGGAGCTCAAAAAGAGGGGAGTGGATTAGGTGTAATCGGGTAACAGCTTAGAGGGTGTTACCTTTTTTCTTTTTTTTTTTGGGTTATCTTGTTAGTACACACCCATGTCAGTATACACACTTCATGTTAGCCACCCCCTCTAGGGATCGATACCAAGACCTTAAGTGTTGAAACGAGGTATCTCCATGCAGTCTACCAGTTGAGCTATGGATCTGGGTGTTACCTTACTGTGTAGCCCACCTTGATGATGTGTTGTATATCAATGTTGTCCATCCATTTATTCATCCCATTTTAAGAAGTGGTCCCAAAAATTAAGTAGGAAATGATGGTGATTGAGTTACTCAACATTAAAAATTCCAAAAGACTATAGTAAGATTTTCACAATGTTTATTTTCCATATAACATGTTGATAGTGTAAAGAAGACCACGATGTGGGGAAAATGCATAGTTCAGCTTGATCCAAAGTTTTTGTAGCCTACAAAAAGTTTTTAACTGTCACTCATCACTTTTTCTAATGGTATGGTCCACTTGATATTTGGATCTTCTTAAGGTTTGGGATCACATTCTAAAATAAGATGATAAAAATAAATAAATAAATAGCCTGGATATACAACAAATACATTAAGGCAGGCCACATGATTAGGTTAACACCAACTATGGGTGAGCAGCTGTTACTCGGGTAATAGCTTAGTGGGTGTTACCTTAATCGTGTGGGCCCACCTTGATGTATATACTGTATATCCATGAAGTGTATCTATTTTTCCAACTCATTCTAAAATGTGATCCCAAATCTTAAGAAGATCGAAATCTCAAGTGTACCATTCCACTTGAAACATTGATAAATGGCCATTAAAACTTTTGCAGGCTACAAATGTTTTGGATTGACTTAATCTTTATAATTTCCTTTCATCCAACTCGTCTTGACATTATCAATGAGTTGGATGGAAAATAAATATTATGAAAACCTTACGATGGGTCCATTCGGAATTTTAATGGTGAGGCACTCAATCATCACTGTTAATTTCCTGTGACGTGGTCCACCTTAAATTTAGATGCACTTAATTTTTCAGATTACATATAATAGGCTGAAAAAATGAATGGACAACATGGATATACAAAAAAAAATCATCAAAGTAAGCCAGTGTTACCCTAAACACCTAATCGACTCCCCAAAACCAGGCAAATCCAAATTCAACTGGCTACGTGACGAAAATCATGTGGATAAAAAACACCTACCATTGAAACCTTTGTATACTATCCATCCATTCATAAGTTTAAGCCAATCCATTCATTCATAAGTTACCTCACGCCGAATCTCAACCGCTAAAAATGATTTCAACGGTGATCGTTCACTTCTCAATGTTTCTTGTGGTGTGGCCCACTTGGGATCTACACCGCCAGATTTTTTTTTATTAACGTCCTATCATACGCTGGCACAACAGATTTACATAGCGGACATGACGCAGATACTTACGATGGCCCTCGAGCTTTCGGTCAAAGGTCTCCCTCTCACGGGTGCTGTACGAAAGTTGGGTACAGCTGAATGTGGACTTTTGCAGTATATCTGTCTCCTACACCATCTGACAGTGGGCCAAAAATCCAAAGGTTACGGTTGTACCATCGAGTAGATTTTTTGGGGCCTGGTCCGTCCAAAGCCTGTTTCACCAGACCATATGTCTAAAATAACAAATGGGCGGGGCTCACTTGTCAGAACTAAAGATTCATTTATAATGTATAACGCCTTGGGTAGCGGATCTTATAATTGCTCGTGAACAGATGACACCTGGAGCAATACTTTCCACTCAATATTAGCCGTTGAATACCCAATGGTAGGAGATGGCGAGGAAAAAGAATGCCTCAGTTAGTAATGTTTCGCATCAGGGCCATCTAAAGTGGGGCCGAGTTCATGAATGGTTCAGATCATCAGTGGTGGACTCCACGCACCATAGAGAACCAACTAATTACAACCTGGACAGACTCAGCAGTACCTTTATCTGTACATTGCCTGCATTGCACGGCAGCATGGTTTAAATTCATTTGTAACGCGTCGTGGAAAGCGTGGTAGAGATCCGACGGACTGCACACGTGTCAGGTATAAGGTCCATTCATAAGGTAATGCGGACCGGATAGATGCCGTGTACCAATAATCGGGGTAGAAGTAGAACGCTCATAAATGAGCCACACGCTTGCATTAAATTTGAACCGTTGGACTTTTTTGAAAGCGGATTGCGTCCTGCCCTCGTCTGGACGGAATCGGTCCAGGGAGGGGATCTGTGGGGCCCACCTCGGTGTATCGGTTTTATCCACGTCGTTCATCCTTTTTTATAAATCATTTTAGGGTAACAGCTCAAAAATGAGGAAGATCAAAGACTCAAGTGGACCACACTATGGACGGATATTATATAATGGCATTTGCAGAGTATCCTACCTGATGAACGGCCTGGATGTCTGCCGAGTGTACCGTCACCTTTTGGTAATGCATTGTTCCTAAGCTGAGCCCTCATCGTTCCCCCACACTCCTTAGACAGATGATCCTGACCATCTGAACACGACCCATTGAATCTGGACCACTTGCCATAATTGCCCATTTACAAGCCAACGATCCGATTATTAGGATTATCTTCTGTGGGGGGCACAAACTTCCCACGCTGAGACCGACAAGATGAAGGGTTTATATCAACTCAAAGTGGAAAGGTGTCATCAAAGAGAGTTATTTGATACTCTTGCAGAGATGACCTATGATACACAGGCTGTCATAAATTGTACACGTGGAAAATATTAACTGAAAGTAAATCGAGCAGTCCCAAAATCAGATTGATCGAGTATTGGAACATTTTAATCTTAACAGCCTAATAAATGTCCACAAAAGATATTAAGGGTTAATTTGCTTCTTTTATTATTATTACTATTATTTTACTAATGTGTGTAGTTCGTATTGACTTCTTTTCTATGTGTGTAGTCCAAAAATAGAAGACCATGAGGCACTCCATGACTATAAGGTTCACTACGGTGTATAATTAAATTCACACCATCCATTAGATGAGATCTATTAATTATTTGAAGCAAATAAAAACAAGGTTGATGGAAAAACTCACATGTATCACACCAATGAAATGATATAAAATGTCTTCCAAAACCACAAGTTCATGTAGTGTGACTTACCTGAGTTTTACATTCAACTGATTTTTGTATCTTCTATGCATTCGGGTGATATAGACCCAATAAAAGGGTCCGATGAAAGATGTATTACATGGGAACTTATACAACCTGTTGTTTGCATTCCATTCTTACTTTTCCATGTCGTGTGCTCCACTTGAGTAGTGAATCTAGCTTTTATTTATTTATTTATTTTAATCTCCAAGGGTCGGTTTGATTTTCCATTTAGACAGTCAATAAAGAGTAAACAAATACTCATAATTTCTCACCAACATTTAAATAAAGCAAAAAAAAAAAAAAATCTTTTTAAATACGTTTTGAAAATTGTGATACATCTACCTAATTGACAGGAATTAGGTCCTTTTTAAATCAACCAGGCCCACTATGTTGTATGTCTCATCCATATTATATATCTGTTTTAGGCCCAAAAAAGAAGCATATTAACTTCTTAAGTGGACTACACTAGAGAAAAGGGGGGATAATGACATTAAGCTTTTTTTTTTGTCTTGTTTTGTTAGCTAGTTAGCACACCCACTGTCAGTTCACACTCACTGTTAGGCACCCCCAATAGGATCGATACCAAATCCTTAGTGTTGAAACGAGGTATCTTTCACTTGAGCTATCGATCAGGGTGTGATAATGACATAAGCTAAAACGTGGCTCACGGTTCATAATGTGTATCCATCATCCAACCCGTTCATAAGGTCACATAGGCATGGATAAAGGAAAAGCATAAATGTTAGCTTAATCGAAAACTGACATGATAATACTTAGACATTTTCAATGGTAGGCACATAATTCACAATATTTCATGTGGTATGGTCTATCGGTGCCTTAAATCTGCCTCATTTTTCTACCCACACTCTAAAATAATCTGGTAAAATAAATGACGGTGTCAATTATTAAACACATTTATAACAGTGGGCTCCACAAAATTTTCAGCCAAACATGTAATGGGTCATCATCATGTAGAGGCATTGTCATGAAATATACTTATAAATAATGATTACTTATTTAACTTTATTTACATACATTTACAGGTGGAAATAAAAAAACAAACATGCCCCAAAACCTAATGACAAAGTATAGAATTTGATTAATCGTATAGATTGTACATTTAAAACATGATAGGCTCACTACCATAAACTTGAGTATTTTATCCAATAGGTGATGTGGACTCCAGTCCTTCCTCCCATTTCCTTTTCTCCTCCCCCTGGAATCTCTCTTTCTTTTATCTTTTGTCCCCTTCTCGCTTCGCATGCGTCGCACCTGCCGTACCCGCAACGAGGATCACATACATCTTACTCAGGGTTTCACTGTACAAACATGTTCCACGTCAACACAGGAAGAAAAAAAAAAGAAAAAAAGAAAGAAAGAAAGAAAAAGGAAATTGTATGAGATGCATCCTGCATCTTTACACAGCAAGCACTGTACAACTGGTTTTAAATTCCGACAAATGGGCCATGGTTCTATCATCCTGACCATCAGTTTATTGTATCCCGAGGTTGATGGATTATGCCTAAATAATGCACTTGGCAGGACAAATTCAACCTCTTGATTCGTGGCCAATACACATACTATTAAGTAAAGATATACAAAGATTGTCAACATTAGATTGAAAAAGCTCTTAATGATGCTTGCTGGGATCTCTCTCTCTCTCTCTCTCTCTCTATATATATATATGTGTGTGTGTTCGCGCAAAATGCTAAGCTACGCACTAGTTCATTCATAACTCGTGTGGACTTTTTGAGAGCTCCTCATACGTTATGTGAATTCCAAATCTGATCAGTCCATATGATGTAGCACCCCATGAAACCCTAGGGTCCAACTTATACTTTGATCCAAAACTTGGTATGCCATGGAAATAGAAAACAGTTTCCTTCCTTAATATGCATCTATATCTTTGCTATGACCCATCAGAGTTTTAAAACAGAGTGAAAATTAGTCCATTTATAGTGGGACTCACTAGGCAGTCGAGTTTCACCGATTGATGGTCCAAATTACGAATAATGAATCCCAAGCATGCCACATATTACATAATTCTTACTTAGAAAAGGCCTAAGAAGGATTATTTTTCAATCCAGCAGACATTTGGGCCATGTTCTACCTATGGTGGGGCCCATCAAATCAGTGCAGTGGTTCACTTGGGTCCAGCTATCCTAGGGTTGGTTCTCTTAATCCTTAAGACTTTATTTATATGTTTCTTGATAATGATGAAGGTTATTTTCATCATTGAATTTGAAATACCTGCAAATCATGGCCAATGCCACATGAAATTTGGACAGTCTGATTTGACGTTGCCAGTCATTTTGTCCCAGCAATAAGAAAGCTTCGAGGATAGGCTGGTTGCTAAATCCAAGCCTCTGAATAAGAGCAGATTCCATATACCATTTTTAGTTCAGTGGTGAATGTTCTCATTGATCTTGGCCGTTCATTAGAATGACCACTTCTTATTGCATATATACATGGGCTACTGCCCAAAATCCAGTGTCTGAACCACGCTAAAGAAAGCAGACTACAACCTTCATTAAGTGAACGTTTCAGATGATTTTAGACTATGTTTTGGAAGTTTCTTTTCGTACCATCCACACATCTTAGATTTTGGACAGGGCCTATCCAAATGGATGGTTCAGATTAATGTGTACGGCCACTGGTACGTACATTTCCCATTAATGGAGGAATGATAATTATAACAATATTAGAGAGAACCATGATCAAAAGAAGAATATCTGTCTTGGATACGAAGTTGTATCTACACGTGTCACATGTGGATTGGATCTGACAGCTCATCATGTGGGCCATATTGATCGTCGCTTTAGGCAAAACATCACAATGATTGGAAAGGTTGGTTATCTGATTAGAATTTTGCCCGTTGGGTGTGGAGCGTTAATCTTTATCTTTTGGTGTCCGTCTGTAATCTGCTGATTGGAAAATTTCAGTTGGTGGACGCTCGACAATTTGGGCCCACCTTACGAACGGCCTGAAACGTTACTTCCGGTTATGTTCCAGGTATTTCGGTCCAAGAAGCCAAGCGCATGCACATCCTCACCAAACATGTGGCTTATTTCCGTGCATGTAACTCAATCCAAACCATCCAAATAATGGGCCCTACTGTAGATTGATAAACCCAGAAATCGTGTTGAAGAGATGATGCTGACGTTCCACCCAATTCATGGCTATCAAATGAACTAGTCAAGGGTCGACATCCGACACCATCCTTAACTACCACCCAATCAATCTGATTTTCGGTTATTCTCAATCCACGGATTTCCTCCAACTGTCAGTTTGGTACGTGTGTTCCTCATTCACAGGGACTTGTACGTGCAGATGGATAATCCTATTCTATCTGCGTATCAAATATCCACACGCGAGCCATATTCCAACACCGGAACAAAACGTGCGAGATCGAAGTCGTCCATCGGATGGGTCTAATCACGTCGATTCTTTGATATTTTTGGTTCGTCCACTTGGATGTCACTAACGCCAGTAGTGGGTCCAATGGCAGCAAATGAAGGGTGCGGATTAATTGCCACTATTTTCTGCAGTGGGGTCCACTTGAGCTTCAGATCTGTCTCATTCTTATTGTCATGCTCTAAAATAATCTCTAAATGGATGGACGCTGTGGATACAACATATACATGATGATATAGTGCCCACAGAACTTCGTGACATCACTTCCGTAACCGATTCGGTACTAAACCGCGTTGGCAAATGAAAGCTCTGCCTTTTTTCATTTTTTGCGTAAATAGATTGCGTCCGGACCCCGCGTACAATAATCCGTTCACATGGGGGATCCTGTGGGTCTAAACGTGATGTATACGTTTATCCAAACCGTCCATTCATTTTATCAGATCATTTTAAAGCATGAGCCTAAACATTAGATAGATCAAATCCAAAAATATACCACACTAGATATGACTCTTGCATTTAATGCAACCCAATGTCACTAATTTTTTGTGGTCCAATCTGCCTCAATTTTGGGTTCATACTTTAAGCTGATCTGATAAAATGTATGGACGGCGTGGATAAACAGATACATAAAAGTGGGCCCAACATGAGTCCTTATATGGACGGATTATGGTCTGGCGGGGTCGGACGCAATCCGCATACCTTTTTGACAAAAGAAGAGACACGTGGCGGTTTATAACTGACTGAAAATTAAATAAGACAATAATCTTGGAAAATAAATGGAAATGTTTTTTTTTTTAGCCCGTAAATAATGAAAGAGATTGCTAAACCCAGACGCGTGATGCGTGTCGAGCTGAGCACACATGCCAAGGTGGCGCACATGTGGTGGGCCGCAGTTCACAAGACGGTCGGTGGATCCTCGACTGCGGGGCTCACCTTGATGTATGTTCCTTACATTCACGCAGTACATCCGTTTTGACCGATCATTTTAGGGCATGATAATAAAAATGACGCATATCTAACTCTTAAGTGGACCACACCACATGAAACAATAGTGATTGAATACCCATTATTAAAAACTTCCTGGGGGCCACTGGAATGTTTATTTTCCATCCACCTTCTTGATAAGATCACAAGACATGGATGAAAGGACCAAACAAATATCGTCTTGATTAAAAAATTTTGTGGCTTTCAAGAAGTTTTTAATGGACAACGCCACTGTTTCCTATGGTGTGGTCCACCTGAGATTTGGATCTGCTTCATTTGTCTTTTTATATTCTAAAATGAGATGTAAAAACGGATGGACGGCATGGATTTAAGGTACATACATAACAGTGGGTTCCACAGTCAGGGATCCATCCACCTTGGTGGATCGGGATCCACTGAAGCAGCGCTCGAATTGAATGCTCAATAATTTTATTTTATGTTTTTACACACTCACGCCTTAGTGGGATTTCACTACCTATGGATACTGGAACCTTTGACCAGGTGTTGAAGGCTCAATAATTGGATTATTCCGGTCCTCAGGATTATTCCGGTTCAAATCCAATCATCCCAAACATAATCTCTCATTTTCTATCGGATTCTTCAAATAACATTTCCTTCATTCGGATTCTTCAAATAACATTTCCTTCATAGAATATTGTAATCACATTCACTGTTTGATTCTGCCAGAACATCCGCTGCGTTGAATTGGACTCATCGTGATTGTTGCACATCGAATACAGACAGGCTTTTCTTATCTTGGAAGCAATTCACCTATAACTTATTAGCAATTGTTAAGGGAGTGATTAGCAATTGATAAGGGGGTGAATCACGCTTTAAGGACAGTGTATATTTTACGTGATTCAGCCTAGTTAAACGATATAATTAAACTTTGTTTTTTATTTTTCGGTATATCCAACATTTTTCTAACAAGGCTCCGATCTCTTACACGTGCTCTGAAGCACTAGAGCATTTATCTTCAATATTTACATATTCTTTATTAAGTTTTTTACGGGAAAGGCTAATCACGGAATGTCTGTGCCCCGGTATAGGAAGTTACTGTAATCGCAAGCTATGTGGGGGTAGGGGTGCACACGGTTCGGTTTGATCCGGTTCTGGGGTGAACCGGAACCAAACCGCTCCTAACGGTTCTAGGAAATTCGGAACCGAACCGGACCGTTGGCACCCTAGAACCAAACCGGAACCGAACTGTTTAAAACCGGTTCGGTTCCGGATCGTTCCACGGTTCTGAGCTTTTTATAATCCAGCCCAATTGCAAGCCCATGTCCATTCATGTTGTGGTTCATTTGATGAATGGTGTAGATATTGTATAAGGTGTGCAAAAATACATTTACGAAAATAATTGTTTTAGAGAAAATAATTATAAGGTGTGCAAAAATACATTGGTTCGGTTCGAGGTTCAGTTCCACGGTTCGGATCCACGATTTGGTTATACAGATCGGTTCACGGTTCGGTTCGGTTCTACATACCCCCAAACCGAGAACCCAACCGATGTCACCGGTTCTTTAATTTTTGGAACCGAAACCGGAACCTGTGCACTCTAGAACTGGACCAAACCGGACCATTTGGTCGGTTCCGGTTCGGTTCCATGGTTCTACTGGTTAAATGTGCACCCCTATGTGGGGGTGTACAGAGAAACCCCTGACAAATTCACTCTTACATCAGTTATGCGAGACAACAATAAAAAAAAGAATCTAAAAATGAGGCAGATTAAAAACTCATATAGGCTAGATTATACAAAATAGTGGATATTGAGCACCTACCGTTGGAAACTTTGCAGGGCCACAGAAATTTTGTATGAGATGATATTTGTTCCTATATTTGAGTAAAAATCTTACTACGGGCTTAAGGTGTAACAACCCTAAATTTTGGTGTATTAAAAAAAATAATTTATTTTTAAATAAAAAATAAAAATGAGTCAATAGCTGAGTTGGTAGAGACATTCTTAATTGAGAGAGAGGTTTAAGATTCGATTCTTGGAGTAGTAATAATAAATTTTTTATCAAATGCCATAAAAAAAATTCAAATTCAAGATAAGGGAGGATGCGCTCATCCTATCTTATGAGAATTTTCTTTAAAAAGGGATACAGAAGGTTTCTGCATTAAAAAAAAAAAAGAAAAGATAGGAAACCTTAAAGTAAAAGGAAGAGGAAATTCTAATAAAGCTCAATCAGATAAGTTCTAATTGTTAGATCTTTTTAATTTTTTATTATATTGTTAATTTTTTCTTGATTTATACAATGGATGGTTTGGATCATCCACACCATCATCGTATAGGTGTGTAAAGTCAATTTTAATAAAGTAATATTTTTATGATTTCAGATCTAGTTAGTATTATTTTATGAATATATTGAATGGATGGAATCTGATTGTGCTAAGATAGATCTGTATGGATCATATGATCCCTATGGCCAAAATATAAAAGGCCCATAATTTTTAGATCAATCTGACAATCAGATAAGCCACATTAGTTAGACCTAGAAGTGTTTGATAAAGGAAACTTAGATATTTTGCGCAAGTGTTGCTATCACTTGACGTAGAAGGTCGAGATGGGTCATTGGCGAATGTGTGGTTAGATCCACACCACTCCTCAAATGCATAGAGGTAAAACATGACAAGACCTCAAGAATCTGAATGATCCGACCATCCGATGGATCACCCCGATCAAGTAATTATCATTCAATTTTATAATCTTAAAAAGGAGAAAAAAATAGAATATAAATTTTAATTATTTGATTATTTTGGATCTGGCCACCTAGGGTGTTAATCAGAGGTGGCCCCCACCATGTAATAAAAATACATGAATAATAATGTTGTTAATATAACTGAAAGGATTTTTGAATTCAAACCAACTTAATCACCCTATGGATTCTACACTACCAGACTCAAGTGAATGACCCAACTTGTCTCATAATTCATTAAAATTAAAATAAATCGTTTGTAATTGTTTGATTGATTGATATATTGATTTGAGTATTTTCTTATAATAATTGTACGATAAATTTATATGTGAATATTCTGATTGAGACAACAATGCCAAATATGAAAAATATGCATTTACATATCATCCACCATTCATTACATTTACATAATACATAGTCGATCCTAGGGGCCCTCCCTAGAAGAAACGTCGATCATGGTAGAGCATTACCAGATGCGGGCTATGCCCAAGCCTACCGAAAGGTGGAAGCCTACCCAACGGGTGGATGCGGGTTGACGACCTCCAACCAAGCAGATGAACGATCACCCCATTTGATGCATTCATATATCATTTGCATCCATATCATTTTACATCCACTTTTATATTATTTTAATTGCTATGATTATGAACCATGATGGGTTATTTCACTAAGCCTGGCCAGCTTACCTTTTTATTGATGGAAAAATCGTACAGATGAGCCATTAGCAAATGATGTGGCGCAAGAACCAGAAGGATTTACCGTACCTGAACACAACCCATGTGAAACATGACCATACTTAACTGAAGATAAAGTGGTGGCATTAGACAATCTCTAATTATGTAATTTATTTGTTAACATAGTTTGATTAACGTATAATGTACATTATTATTGATTTTGAGATTTTAATGAATTATTTAGATTTATTTCATTGAAACAATGTTAGAATGGAATAAACATAATTATAGTACGATGATATAATAAATGATTGATTTTGGAGTTTCGTTTTATTTTTAAGGGTTGCAAGATTTATATATGCCTGGTTGATTGGTGCCAGATGTTATGTATGTGTGATTGAGATTATGGTGGAACTTAGATTGAATATAATTATCAGCTCTGATTAAACTAATGAAGGAATTAAATTAGTACACTTTGTGTACGAGTTACGAACTGAAACTCGGGTCTAAGGGTGCACACTCTGTATCCGGATTTCGGGGCGTGACATAGGGTCTCTACTTCGCTCAGTTGTAGACTCATAGGAGTTTCAATAAAGAGGTGTGAAATGATGCATGCGCATATCACAGTCTACTTGGACTCGATGTTTAATTGAACCGTTAATGTCCCTAACGTTGAGTTAGATAGATTAGAGATTGACAACATGATCTAGCTGTCCTCTCCACCACTAGTTGCACTCATCAATCAGACAATTTGTGAAAAGGTATAGATTAGCCATTCCAAATGAATTCTTTTTGCCTTGTGACAATAGACTTACTTTTATAGACTTAAGAACTTGTTCTTTCATCATAATTCGCTATTATATTTCAATAATGAAAACAATGAAAAAAATAGATAAAAGTTGAATGACACTCACGATTAGCTTAAGGGACGATGATCCATTCATGGCCCAATCGGGACTAAGCTTTATAATGTGATGGTTGTTTGTTCATTGCTCGGTCGAAAACTGGGTCTCGTGGTGAGACGATTGATGGTGGGCAGATCTTCGACTATATGTTCGCTGCTTGGTCGGAATCGAGCTCTATGGCGAGATAACTAATGACGTGGCAACCTGTTCATGATCTTGGTTGGAATCAAGCATGTAGCAAGACGGTCATGAATCGACTATCCATTCGTCAGCTGGTGTGGATCAGACTTCATGGCGAGATGGCCAGCAGAATCACCTAATACATAGCAAGAAAAACTCATAATATTTCATTTGAAACTGAGTGATTTTTCTTACGATCTAAAAGGATGCCATGGGTGAAGGATGGAGAGATAAACTAAAAGTTAACAACTAGGGACCCATGCTATGAACAACAACAAGGGTTAAAAATAAACTAAAAATAAAGTAAAATGATAAATATCCATGGTGGATGGATAAATAAAGTTAAGCTTAGTTGTAATGGTGTGAGGACTGAAACTCTTCATGTAGTGCTATTTATATAGGCTTCTGGAAGACAATGGCTTTGCATAGTCTTCAACATCATGAAGGATTTGGACAATCGATTGTCAAAATCTCTTTGATTCTTACACATCAACATGGCATATGGTCACGTGTATAAGAGACTCTCACCTACGCTAGCTGGAATCCTTGCATTTTTGGACTCCCGCATTAGAAAGTTGATAGATTCTTTACGTCATTTGTCTTTGATATTCGTAGAGAGTTGTTTTTGGCAAGGCTCTAGCATTTAGTACTAGATAGAGATCTCTTTTTGATGGAATTTTAGCATTTAAAGTTGAGAGTCGTCTTGCTTTAATGTGACTATTGCATTGTTGTCGTGTGGTGTCTCCTAAGTCGTTTGATATGGGCTCACTAAATCGAGGTGTAAACAATGATGGATGGTGCGAGTAGGATTTTGCTCATCATTTAACATGTAGTTTCGACATGTGGTGACATTTCACCGGCCTACATAAGTGTGCAAAAAATGGGTATAAATAATGCTTCCATGTCTCTTTGTATTCAAAGAATGTATTTGGAGAATGTGAAAAAACGTTTATTAATAGTTTTTGGTCATTTTTCTATTTTTTACTATTCATGATTGTTACTATTCACAACCACTATCCACTTGACATTATTCATCTGGCCAATTTCACTATTCATTACTTGACACTATTCATCTGGTTATTGCCATTATTCATTCGGAAAACGACACTATTCATCCAGCTAAAGACACTATTCATCGGCTGACACTATTCACTAGTCAATTTTACTATCTACTGGTCGATTTCACCATTCATCCGGCTAATAACACTATTCATTCGGCCGATTTCACCATTCTTTGACTGATTTCACAATTCATCCGAATGATGACACTATTCATCCGACCAATTTTACAATTTATTGCCTGACTTTTTTCCAGCAACATGATAGGTTACCCCTGAGACTTTTTCGACACCTGTAGAGTAAAAGGTATGGCACCAGAAGCACGAGAGGTTGCCCCTCCCAAGTTGGTCGACGTTAATGCAATATTGCCCTCCCAGGACATCAGTTATGGGGGTCCATACTGGTTGTACTGGCTATATGGTTAGCCACCAAACCGTTTTTTGTTCCTCAATCGGTTTTGAAAAATGAAGATTTGATTTTATCTGAAAAACCTTGATTAAGGCCTCGTCATTCGTCATATGTCTGCCTTAACTGAAATGAACATATTTCAAGTTGATTTTCAAGAAGTAGTATTCTCTCTGTAAGACTATCTAAAAATTTCAAGAGTCTGACCATATACTCGTTTTGCATTCTCATCTATCATAGGAGAGCGATCATGTTTTCCAAGTGGCCAATAATGCTTTCCAATGAATGCTTGTTGGAGAATGATTCAGACTCATGAATTGTAAGTGCTGGGGAATCATTGTCTTCTAAGGGCATATTCTTTTACACAAGCCTTCTTTGATTTTCTGACTTTTACTCTTGTTTAGATCTTCGAACTATATTACTGAACTGTTAAACTTTTGGTTACACGCGCATCCCACCTAGCGTGTTAAAAATAATGTTACTGCTAATTCAACCAAACTAGGCTACATGTGTAAACGAGAGTCATGATTGGTTGTTCATGTGAGAATAAGATGCACGGGTATGCTAGAGGTTGCTCAACTTAAAGGTTTTGATTCAACCGTTGGTATCCTCCTGCATCGAGATGAACAAATTGGATATTGGATCGAGATCTAATTATTCTCTAAACCACTGGTTTGTGCTTCATTCAATTGATTTGTGAAAGAGTAGGGGTTAGCCCTTCCGAATGGATTCTTTTTGCCTTGTGACAATAGACATGAGCCTACGAACTTAAAGATTCGTTCTTTTAATGTGATTCACTACCGCAGTTCAATAGTAAAAATAGAGAAAGAAGATAGATCGAAAAGTGTTATTCTATTAATGATTTTTATAATAATGGTACTTACGACCGGTTCGAGGGACAACGATGCATTCATTGTCTAATCGGGATTGAGCTTCGTAGCAGGACGATCGTGATGTGTGGGATGGTCATCTATTTGTAGCTTGATTAGAACTGGGCCTTGTGGCGAGATGATTGATGGAGGGCAGATCTTTGACAATTTATTTATTGCTCGATTAGAACTGGGCTTCGTAGCGAGATGACCGTTGAGGTGACAACATGTTCGTGGTCTTGGTCGGAACTAAACACTGGGTAGGACAGTCGTGAATAGACTATCCAGTCATCGTCTGGTGTGGACTAAACTTTGTAACAAGATGGTTGATGGAATCACCTAGGACATAACATGAAAGCCCATAGTATTCCGTTCAAAACTGAGCGATCTTCTTTGCAATCTAACTAAATGCAATAGATGTAGTATGAAGGATGAACTAAGAGCTAAAACTAATTAGGGGACCCATGCTATGAGTAGCGATGTGGATAAACTAAAATAAATAAATAAAAAGATAAATGTCAATGATGAATGGATAAATAAAGGTAGGCTTGATTGTAATGGCATGAAGCCTGAAACTTTTCGTGGAGTCCTATTTATATAGGCTATTAGGAGGTGGTGGCCTTGCGTAGTCTTCTCAAGGTGTTCGAGGTAAGAAGATCTATTGATAACATTGTAATGGTGGAAATTTTTATTTTTTATTTTTCTCTTGAACTTAGATTCAAATGAGTTTTGTTGTATTCTTAAAGAAAATACTTAATTCCCTAATAATTTTTACTAGCTGGTTAGTACACCCCACTGTCAGTTCACACTTCACCATTGGCCACCCCCACTAGGGATCGATACTAGGACCTCAGTGTTGAAACGAGGTATCTTTCACTTAGTCTATCACTTGAGCTATGGATCAGGGTGTAAAGTACTTAATTCCTTATTATTTGTAATCTTTTATTACTATAATAGATTTTTCTTTGCTAAATTGCCTATGGATGTATCCTCAATGCGAACCACATATATCATGTGCAGTTTGTGGTTGAATTTTTCTCAATTATCTTCTTTTTATTCATTGTACACAATCTTTATTGGTGTATTATTAGAATCAAAGGATTTTTTTTTTTTTCTTTTGGTGATGCGTTGCTTAGGTAATGATTTAGTTGCATATGTGATCTATGGAGGTTTTAATCACTTCAATAGTTAAATATCAAAGACAAGTGCTAATGTGCTTCATATCACCAAAAGTTATAGATCTCCTAACTGCCTTGGGACACAGACAATCGGATCTATAGATTTAGACTGTTCATCAGGGTCAGAGCACATTTGATGGACTAACATGTATATATCATGTAAATCTGACAAATGTAATGGACGGTGAAGATCATTTACACAAAAAATACGCCCAATCAACCGATAAATCCATCCATTGTTAAGACCCATCATGGTTTGCTTACGATTTTAGACAATCAAAACCATCCCATCCATGTATTGGAAAGGATGGCTATTTAAAAAAGAAAAGAAAAAAAAAACCCAAATAAAAGATAGGTTGGAGCACTCGATCAGTGCAATTTTTGCATGCTGTCCCGTGAAATGCGTCCTGACTTAGTGGACAGTTCAGATTGATTGATTGGGTAGTCCAAGTATTCCAATGCAACTAGGAGCACTATAACTGATAATGCTCCGAGAGCACTGGAGCATTTCCCATTAATCGAAAATATGTTTACCACATTGTACTAGCTTAGTTCCCAAATAATCAGTGTATGTGCTCGTTTGAATTTAACGCGCTGGGCCCACGTTGTTTAGGCAACATCCACTCCGTCCATCAGGTTTTCCCCTCGATATCACATTTTGGAACAAAAAGTAGCTTGATCTACAACTCATGTGGGCCACACCACATGGTATAGTGGGACAGGGACTCCAACTGGACGTTTTGTTTGGGCCAACCATGCTGTTTATATACCATCCAACCCTTTGATCAGGGGCCTGCCTCACACGAATTTAGGGTTCTTTGTGTGATTTTACATTCTTCCCCTTTCGTGGCCTACATAAGGTTTAGATCGTTCTGATTTATTGGATGTACGGTGAACATTAGATCACGAACCTCATGAATGGAGTGGATTTCGAAGAAAAAAACAAGGTGGACCCCACAGAGTACGTTGTGTTTTTTGCCTGCTGCCTGGAACATGTGTTTTTTAGAAGATTCCTGCTACGTATAGGGGCGGCTCAAAGGGATAGGCAGGTGAGGCAATCGCCTAAGGACCTGATTATCAAGGCCCTAAATTGTAGCAAAATTAAAATTTCTTAATTACGACGGTCCTATATTATAGCAAAAAGGAATAAAAAAAAAGGCCTAAAATTTTTGAAATAAAATTTACTGGAAAGCCTATAAAATAATAACATCTAAAAATTAGTTTATAAAAAGCCTATAAAAAGCCTATAAAATAATAACATCTAAAAATTAGTTTATAAATTTGAAACTGAAAATAAAAAACAAATTCTAGAAAACTGTTAACTCTATTCTCTCTTTTCAAAATAATAGCATTATTTCTAATAAATTCTTCTCCTAAAACCTAAGACCATAACTACCCACTTTATTGCTAATGAAGTTTTCAAAAAATTAAATTTTAATGTCATTTTTCTAAATTAAATTCTAAATTCATATTTATAATGATTTAGATTTATTTTCAAAATTAAAAATTTAAAAGAAATTACAAAAACAGAAATTAATACTCCAGTTGAAATACTTAATTTAATAAAAGAACTAGATTATTTCCAAATTATTTTATTACATATAGAATACTATTTACCATACTTGTTATAGCTACATTATTTATAGAAAGAAGTTTTTCAAAACTAAAAATTATAAAAAATTATTTACGAACAATTATATTTTCAAATAGATTAAACGTTTTAGCAATTTTATCTATCTAAACTGATTTATTGGATAAACTTAAATATGAAAGTTTAATTAGTAATTTTGCATCTAAAAAGGTAAGAAAAAAATTTATGGTATAATTTTGAATTTAATAAATTTTTTTTTAAAAATTTTAAACTAAAAAGCCTCATTTTTATGACTTGGGTTGGTCCCCGTAAATGTTGAGCCGCCCCTGGCTACATACGCATGGATCCGGGACACCCATCTGACCGGACTAATGCCCACCACTCGTGGTTCTTCAGGTATGCACACGTGTACATTAAACACGGGGTCACTGCTTCTAGCCGTCCATTTTCTCACCTAAAGTTTGGCCAGGAATCCCAACTACTACATGATACTTGCCCTCCCAGGACTTCTACTGTCAAAAGTCAACAATCAGGTGGGCATTTTTCTAACCGTCCATTTCTAATAATAAAAATTCATTCATCGCTTGCTATCGTCATCCATAAAGTATGATTCTTATGGTACGGCCTACACGTGGTCCAGAAAATGAACGGCTGGATCCAGTACAATATGTACCATTTGTTCATATTTTAGTGACTCCACTTTCGTACCCTTGAAATTCATGTTCAAAATCCAAACCAGTCATCATCCAGATCTTACCTTGGATGGGCCATATCCAAAAATTCACAAAGTTTGGAGACTTCTAGATCTCGATCGGATCGGACATTTTTTTAAGGAAAAAATTAAAAAAAAAAGGAAAGTATTTTTCTTTTACCTTTTTAAAGCCATCCATTTTGTTTCATCCAATGGGATGGTTGGGATTGTTAGGTCAGCTTGAACTTTCGGATATGGCCCACCCAAGGAAGCTCGGTGAGAGAAAGAGACAATCACCATAGCCTAACCAATAAACTAGTTGCCGATCAACTGCCTGTTGTTGCGGCCTTTCTGTATCTACGTGTATGTACGATGATCCAGACCAGGCATTCTGTGGGCACTGCCGTTGAACGGTAGCCAATTAAAATTTTCTATGAGTGGGCCAACCTAACAATCTAAATAAGTGGGCCTCTTCTCTCTGAACGTTAGAACTTTTATCTTCTAGTCTCCATTTGTATGCCACAGATTGAATGGTGAGGATTTTTCAAACAATGTGAATATCTGAGCATAGCCCATTCATCGTTTGATTTATCAAATGAACGACTCTGATGTAGTCTATGTATGCCACGTGTTCAGAATTTATATGGAGGCACAGTACCTCCCATGTATCGAGAAGCACTGGATCCGGTCCCTGTGAATAAATACGTGGTGGGTTTAGGCTTTCATTGAGTTGGTAGCATTATCTTGATTATGTATTTGAAGAATTGCAGCGTCGGCCGTCCAGGATTTTCTGTATATGGCGGCCTCATATTTCAACTGTCCATGATCTTGTGGGCCCACTGAATGGATCCTTCAATAATGTTGCAGATTGAGAGATTCCAACCCTTAGATTAGTAGCATATTTTTCTAGAATGTTGCATTATTTAAATCTTGACGTTTTGGCCACGGATTGCATGTCCAGGATCATTGCATCAAGGAGACTTTTCGGTGACCCCCATTTGCAGCGGGACCCATAAAATCAATGATCTAGACCATTGAAATATGAGACCCCACATGTACGTTATCCTTGAGGCTGGAAAATGTATGTTAGCTTGATGTACAGGACTTCATTTCTTATTATTGTTTAGTTTTCAGAAATAAAATTCTCAGATTTTCTCAGGAAATTAAACGTGTTTGGCAATGTCCTTTTCGAGTTATGAAGTTCCCTCTAACCTAATTTTCTTTTGTATGATGAGGCAAAAATAAACAAATGCCAATAATGCAAGTTCCACCTAATGATTACAGAAATTGGGAACATTTCGCTCTCAAAAGGATGTGGAGAGTAGTAGAGGGCATCTCTTCGGTTTTCTTTTAAGACCAAAGAAAATAAATAAATAAATCTCATGTACTGGTTAGCAGCTGCAGTGTTCGCCCTTTCCCATACGCCAATGCCATGCATCATCACCAGCTAACCACGAATATTTTTCATTTTCCACATATGAAATTGATTGTTTTCTTCGCTTTCCTCAAATTAAGCACTTGGATTGTCCAACAGGCCTCCGTGCATGTTTGGTTGCGACCATAGTTAGCAATTCAGCATACAACAAAAATACAATATAACAAAAGTTTGAGTCTCTTTGGCTGACTTAAGAATTTCCCTTTTAAGTTTTCATGTACCAATAAATTATGTTTATAGACTTCCAATTATGATTTCTTCGTATTTGCTAAACATATAACCATGTACATGTTGGGGATTTGTGCTGTGGAATCACACAGATCTAGATCTAGGATAGCAATCCAATAACGTTAAGCAATCACAAGAAAGCACAAAGATTTAACGTGAAAAACCCTTACGGAAAAAACACCACGGCACAAAGCGATAGAAATCCACTATAAAATAGAAATTACAAGAGAGAGGACTTACCCGATTCGAACAACCTCAAATCTCATCCTTACTACACCCTTTGATAACCTTAAAACCTTTCTAAGAACCATTGGAAAACTTTTATAAAGCTTTAGAATACTTTATAATAGTCATAGGGACCCCTATTTATAGTTTAGGAAACTCCACTTACGCACTTCCTTTGAAAAAGTCCGGAAATCATCTCAAATTTACGTAGTCCGCACAGGATCTGCGTAACCTCGACTAGTCGAAAGAGGGCCTCGACTAGTCGAGCAACCCGCTCGACCGGTCGAGCCTGACCCTCGACTGGTTGAGCATTACGGACATCCAAAACATGTGCTCGCTGGACTTTGAGTTGAGCGGACTCGATTAGTTGAGTGGACCCTTGACTCGTCAAGCGGCCCGTTTGACCGGTCGAGCGTCTCAGAAGATAGAAGACATCTTCTGATAACAATCTCCACCATGTCTTTAATCTTCGACCGTGTAGCTGCTTGACCTCTTCTCTTATCTCTGCATCGCATCATATCTTCAATCAACGCTTCTTGTGCACACTCCGTCCTTCTTTTACGACATCGCCAAGCCCAGAAAAGCTGCACAAAACTTGAACTTCTCTATACGAACGACCTTGGTGAGCTTGTCTCCTGGATTCATGCTGGTGTGAATTTTTTTCAGTGTGACACCTCTTTCCTCGAGCACTTATCGGATAAAGTGGTGACAAACATCAATGTGTTTAGTACGTGAGTGATAAACAGAATTTTTAGCTAAATTGATAGCGCTCTCGCTATCACAGTTAACTGGCACAGCCTCCTGCCGAAGTCCCAATTGATTTATCATGCCTCTGAGCTAAACACGTTTAAACGCTTTCGTCACTGCCATATATTCTGCTTCGGTCGTGGAAAGAGCCACAACGGACTGAAGCTTCGACATTTAACTGATTGATCTATCCGAAAGTACAAACGAGTATCCTGAAGTAGACTTCCTGGAATATATACTGCCTACGTAGTCGAAATCCACATACCCTACCAACTTTGTCCCTATTTTCTCAGAAGTTAGGACATAGTCTTTCGTACCTCGAATGTATTGAAGTAGCCATTTCACCGCTTCCTAATGTTGCTTGCCAGGGCCGACTTAACAACTTTTGGGGCCTAAGGCGAAAACTTTAAGTGGGGCCTTTTTTTAATATTAAATATTAATTAAATTATATTTATTTTATTTTTTATTTAAAATTTATTTTTCTTGCTTTTAGAGATGCAAAATACAGATAAACTCCTTTTTTAGTTTTTTTTTTTTCACTCTCTCTCCTATAATGAATGCTCGTACAAGTGGGGCCCACAAATGGAAATCAAGACCATTAACTCATTGGTTTCTACCATGGATGGACCAATTCCTGAAATAATTCTCCATCAGATTTTCATAACATTTGGATTTGTGGCCTACAAATAAATGGTGAGAAGAGAAACCAATGATATTTCACATGCAAATGAAAAACGGTCACGATTAGTGTTTTGATCTTCTAAACCTGTAAATATTTCAGATCATTTATACTTTCTATGTGAGCCAAAATATCAACGGCCCGGATTACTGAACTATGGTCCAATACTATAAGCTCAAAGCCTTACTATAGTATGTATATCCTAGGTCGAGGACCTATGATTTGGATAAAATTGAAATGGGTCGCAGACGTGGTTAGAAAATTGAGAGAGAGTAAGGAAAAAAAGAAAAAAAGAAATCAGATTGTGTAAACTCAGTTGGGCCCACCGCCAATGCATGTGGTTTGTCCACGCCGTCCATTCGTGTTTTTCAAATCATTTTATGGGTTCAACCAAAAATTGATGCATATGCAAAGCTCAAGTGGGCCATACCATTGAAAAAAGTGGAACTATTGATTTCAACCGTTGAAAATTTTCTAAAGCCCCAAGTGATGTGTATTTGTCATCCAACCTATTCATAAGATCATAAGTACATGGATGAAGGGAAAACACAAATATCAGCTTGATCTAAAACCTCTGTTGTCCCCAAGAATTTTTCAACGGTAGATGTTCAATTCACACAGTTTCTGGTGGTGTGGTCCATTTAACGTTTGGATATACTCCATATTTGGAGTAAAGACATAATATTTTGTGTTAAAAGATATGGACGGAGTGGATATAATGCATGAATGACACAGGGGCCCACAGAGTTTACTCAGTATACTTACCGTACTAAGTAACTCAGTACGCAATCCACTTCCAAAAAAACCTGGAAAAGTTCCCTGGCTGTTCACGGCGGAAGGAAACGAAGGCTAACGAACAACAATGAATGAGCATTCATTATAGGAAACTATCCATTGGTATTCTACAACTGAAATTTGCCACGTCACTTCCGCTCCCTAGGTAAAGACATTCATTTTAAATTATATTATATTATATTCCTTAAAATATGGGGCCTTCTTAAATGTGGGGCCTTAGGCCATTGCCTGGCTGCCTTAATAGTAGAGCCGGCCCTGTTGCTTGCTGAGGTTTGACATGTATCTGCTTACAACACCGACTGCCTGTGAAATATCTGGTCTTGTATAGACCATGACATACATTAAACTGTCAACTGCATTCGATTAAAGCACATGACACATAACTTTCTTTTCCTCATTTTATTTAGGACATTGAAATGAGGAAAGCTTGAAGTGAGCTGCATGGGGAACGCTCATACTTGATCAACACCTTTTCAAGGTATTCTGCTTGTGATAACCAAAGCCTGCTCTTCTTCCTGTCTCTATGAATATCTATGCCGAGAACTCTCTTTGCAGCCCCTAGATCTTTCATCTCGAATGTCCTTAATAACTGAGTTTTTAGTACGTTGATTTTAGACATATCATGACAAATAATCAACATATCATAAACATACAGTACTAGGATGATGAATTTTTCATCACTTAGTGTCTTGTAATAGACACAGTGATCGTATTCACTCCGAGTAAATTTCTGACTCACCATGAAAGAATCAAAATTTTTATACCACTGCCTAGGCGACTGTTTCAGGCCATGCAACGACCTTATTAAGGGCTTGTTTGGATTCATGTATAAGGTTGTATTGTATTGTATTCTGCTACTGTTCATATATACATTCGACCATTTTCAGAATAAATCCAAATTAAGATGTCATTAACCAATGTTTGGATAGGAGGTATTGTTCTGGCAAGTATACATTAATTTCTTGTACAGATCAATGTTTGGAAACGATGTATAAGGACTGGGTATTGTATATACGTATAAATATTGATAGCACATGTAGGAGTCTGACTATTTTTAAGTTCTCATACATTGTATCCCAGGCGGGGCCCACTGTCATATTTGTGATTAATCCTATCCGTCCATCATGTTCTGATTGGTGAATCCTGACCATCCATCCATAGTCACTAAGTTTGATTGACGTGTATAAGATCCGTGCCATCCATCAGGTGAGCACACATGTGAAGGTTCTGCGGTGAAGAGTTTGCTTGACAATATGTTCAGGTGGACCACACATATATCAGAAAGAATGGGTGGTTGGGAAAAGCAACAACAGCTTAATACGAGGATGCGAGTTGCCTGTCAGTTCTTTGGGGCCCATCACGTTGTATCTACACTGTCCATCGATTTATACGGGGACATAAGAGGAAACAAGGAGATCAAAAATTCAGGTGGGCCACATCCCAGAAAACAATGGTAACGGAGACGCCCACTTTTGAAATCTTCATGGGGCCCACCGTGATGTTTATATGCCATCTAACCCGTTCATAAGGTGATTCACACCTGGATTAAGAGAAAACATAAGTATCAGCCTCATCAAAAACTTCTCTGTGACACTTATAAGGTTTCAGTAGTCGGGGTTCAATCTCTGTTGTTTCTTGTGATGCGGCCCACCTGAGTTTGTGATATCCCTTGTGTTTGGGCTCTTGTCCTGAAATGCTTCTTAGAAACAGGTGGAAGGAATGAATGTAACACAAACATCACGGTGGGCGACACAGAGCTAGGTGTTACAGGGGTTCTGGTAACTCCTATTTACAGGCTAGTTGCGCCCTTAATTCAAGCACTGATTCCTCGTCAGTCGACCCATCTGATTTTTTTAAGTCAGAGTATAATTTGCTTATTCCCACCAGATGAACGGCCTGGATCTTGATAAAATGCGTTGATCTGACACACGTACCATGATTGACTTGTTAAATCTATACAGCACAAATCACTGAACACACACGCGCACACACGCGAAAATACAGCGCATTGAAGACGCTGCATTACACGATGCAGTGACGTCTTCTTTTACTCTACCGCCTTTCGAAATTTTTGGTATTTTATTGTATTCGCACGCGTGTACACATTCGGACGCCAGCTCCTATCCAAACACGGTATATTATAAAAACCCACCCTTAATACGATACAATACGCGAATCCAAATAGGCCCTAACTTGCAAACCTTTTTCTCTACCCCTTTAACTTTGTAGTCCTCTGGTTGCTTCATGTAGATATGCTCTTCTAATTCCTCGTGCAGGAATGCAGTCTTCACATCCATCTGTTATAGCTTGAGATCATATTGGGCAACCAGTGCAAACACCAATCTGATAGACACTTGCTTAACCATCGGCGTGAATATCTCTGTGAAGTCGATTCTTTCTCTATTTGCATAACCCTTCACTACCAATCTAGTTTTGTATTTATCCTGTTTCATTTTGAATAACCACTTGCATCCGATCGCTTTTCGGCCCACAAGAAGCACCACCAGCTCCCATGTGTGATTTTTGTGCAATGAGTCCATCTCATCGTCCATAGCCACCTTACACTTTTCTGCATCAGACTCATTAAGAGCCTCCTGAATAGTAGACGGGTCCCCTTCATCTATAATGAGGGCATATGCAATATTAGAGTCATCCTTGTATCTTACCGGTAATCTGCGATCACACGGTGGGTTCCTTCTCACAGGTGGCTGCTCCACCTGATCCTATACCTCTGTCTGCACATCTGTCTCTGCTTGAGTATCATCTGAGTCAATCTGAACGTCTACGATCAACCTTTCTGGTTCCTCTTGCTTCTCTTGATCATTCTTACGGAATAAAGAGTTTTCATCGAATTTGACGTCACGGCTAATGATTACCTTGCGTGTGACTTTGTCGAATAACCTGTAACCTTTCACACCAATGCCATAGCCAATAAAGATGTACTTTTTGGCTCTATGGTCTAGCTTATCTCTCTCAATTGACAATACATGAGAGTAAGTCTCACAACCAAATATGCGTAGATCTGAGTAGTCGATTTTTTGACCACTCCATACTTCCTCTGGAATTTTACATTCAATTGTCGTTGAAGGAGATCGGTTCACCAAATAACAAGTCGTGTTAACGGCCTCTGTCCATAGGTCCTTGCCCAACGCAACATTACTTTATATGCACTTGACCCTCTCCAAGAGAGTCTGATTCATTCGCTCAGCCCACCATTTTGCTCGGGCGTGTGGCGCACCGTGTTGTCTTGATGATCTCTTCATCCTTGCAATACTCATTAAACTCAATAGAAGTAAATTCTCCACCATTGTCAATCCTTAAAACCTTCATTTTTTGCCCTGATTGTTTTTCCACTATTGCTTTTCATTGTTTGAATATGGTGAAAACTTCGGATTTACGTTTCATGAAGTAAACCCAAACTTTCCTAGAGTAGTCGTCAATGAATGAAACAAACCATGACGACTCTCAATGGAAACTTTTGGAGATGACCCCCATACATCAGAGTGCACATAATCAAGCACTCCCTTACAAATATGTTTTTCAAATTTAAAAGATAATCTAGATTGTTTATCATATATACAATGTTTGCATATATCTAAATAAGAATTTTTAAAAGCTGAAATCAAACATCGATCAGAAAGTACCTTCATACCCCTCTCGCTCATGTGGCCCAGACGAGCATGCCACATACGTAGAGACGTTGAGTCTGCAATAGCTGCTGCCGCTCCACCCGCTGAAGTACTCCCAATCAACCTGTAAAGGTTTCCTTGCATTTGCATTCTCATAATCACGAGTGCCCCTTTTGAAACTTTAAGGACACAATCAATACCGGTGAACTTGCACCCTATAGCTTCAAGTGTACCGAGAGAAATCAGACTTTTCTTCATATCAGGAATGTACCTGACGTCAGTCAAGGTATGTTCCATCCCATCAAACATCTTGATGCTTACCGTACCAATAGCCACAACATTACAGGCATTGTCATTGCCCATAAAAACTTGTCCACCATCGCATTTCTTGTAACTGGTAAACTAACTCCAATGAGGAGTCATGTGATAAGATGTTCTAGTGTCAAGTATCCATCATCTTTATGATTGTCGTGTAAGTGACCAATCATGGAAACAGACAGAACGTCACCACCACTTGATTCTTTATCAAATGTGACCACATTGGCCTCCTTGGAAGAAACCGCTGAATTTTCTTTCTTTGTTTTAGGATTTCTACAATCCTTCTTCATGTGTCCAGACAACCCACAATTCCAACACTTTAATTTTCCTTTGCCCTTGCCCTTGAATTTGGATCTAGGTCTTAAATATCTTGTACCTTGCTCAGAATCTCCGCCCCTTGTAATCAGTGCATCGGAAGATGCCCCCATGTCACCGTTTAGCTTTCTCATAGCCTTCCCTTGAAGGGCTAAGATAACGATGTCAACACTTTGGGTTTTATTAGCGGTGCACATTATGTCCCTGAAAGACTCATATGATGCAGGAAGAGAATTCAACAATATACATACCTATTCCTCATCTTTGACCACTTCCTCTATATCCAGCAATTTGCACATCAATTTATTAAAGTTGCTGATATGGGCTTTTAGATCTTTAGCCTCTGCCATCTTGAAGGTATAACACTGTAGCTTCAAGTGTGGGCGATTTTCGGAGGACTTCTTTGCATAGATATTCTTTAACTTCGTCCACAAACTAGCAGCAGTTTTCTCCCTCAAAACATTATAGAGAACTTCATCCGTGAGATATAAACGGATAGAGGCTAAAGTATTACTATCAAGGTTTTCCCATTCATCATCTTTCATGGTAGATTTCTGCTCCTCAAGAGCCTTAATCTCGCATTGCTTGGTTAACAGACTAATCATCTTAATCTTCCATAACTTAAAATTATTTTTGCTTGAATACGTCTCAATATCAAACTTGTCGTTTCTCATTATTACTAATCCCGCAGATTCAGATCTGTGCCCCAACGATTGCTCTGATACCACTTGTTGGGGATTTGTGCTGTGGAATCACACAAATCTAGATCTAGGGTAACAATCTAATAACGTCAAGCAATCACAAGAGAATATAAAAATTTAACGTGGAAAACCCTTACGGGAAAAAACCACAGCATAAAGCGACAGAAATCCACTATGAAATAGAAATTACAGAGAGTAATTAAAATTCGAAACCCTTGAAGAAACTAACTTCGAATAACCCCCTTAAAACTATAACATCCCGAAAAATCGAGGGTCGAGCATAACTTAACTCTCGAGTTTCTAGAACATCACTTATGCAACATAGATAATGATGATTGAATGTTGTCTGCATTAATGTATTGAACATGAGTAAGATTAAGCCAAACAACATATCATACTCCAGAGACAGTGAATTAGCAAGCGGAAGACTGTGATAGATATATAAAATATATAAAAAAATGTGGTGAGTCTCCAGAATGTGATAACATTACCAAGTTAATAAATTTCAAGTACATTTCTAAAATATACCAAATGTGTAAGTGTAATGTCTTCTATTCCAAGTACCATAGCCCCGTCAATACAATACCAGGTCTTCATAAACCTGTCAGAGAGTTACATGTAGGAGAGCTCCTCCTCAACATCATAGTAGTTCGGCTCGCTTCATAAGCATCGCCATCACCTGAAACTCAACAAATCTGGTTGGTGTGTACAACACCGTCCCGTAACGTGGGAGTGATTAGCTAACTCAGTGGAACAATAAAGCATAGGTTAACATGTTATCGACTCAGTCAAGCAGTAATGATAAAGCAGTACAATCAAACACTCCTAACTACTCTTATTAATGCAAGTATGGATGCAGTCATGATGTATGCCCTCACCACACCCTCCCTCGTGCGACACCATCTCACGTTCGCGGCATGCTTTCATCCCTCAGTGCTCCACATCTTCCAGGCACATGTAATGCATGATGAGCATGATTACCGAGTATTTATTAGTCTATTTCAAACAGCAGGATTGGAAAACTAAGGTACCTCCCTTGTATCGTTCCCAAACATGATCCATTCTAGGGTCGTCAGTCCTAGTTAATCTCAGACGATGGTGGTGTTTTTTAAGTCATTGCAAAGGCTGCCAGGGCTGTTACGCACAAAGGTTACACCGCTCCCCCCATCACCTCTTTAATGATTTATCATTATACAGAAACAGGCCTAGTTCATACTCCATACACCGCGACAAAACTCTAAGGCTCACCGCGATTCCAAAGTATGCTCGAGGTCACTACAAAGGGCTGCCAGGGCTGTTGCTCGCATTCGTTGCACCACTCCCCCATCACCTTATCAATGTAGGCCGACAACATGAATATAGTGTCCCATACCACCATAATCGGCTCACGAGTTTGGTTGCTCACTGGTCACTACGGGGAGGCACGTGGCCCCAGCGTAGGCGACAGCTCGACTACGGTGTCCCATACCACCATGCCCGGCTCATGAGTCTTAGCGGATCGAGGTACCCATGGTTAAAAGGGATTTCACTGGTAAGTTTGGTACCCTAGGTTCAAGCAGAGGCGTCCAAACATGGTGAACATACATAACACAGATCAGGTTACTTGACGAGCTCGGCTAGCTCGAGCGCACAGCAAGTTGGACGACATGAAGTGCATAAGCACTTCGCGTGGCCAACCACTATCGCCAACCGAAGTATGACTTGGGTTCGTCGAACACATCTCATGTGACAAATGAATCACAGCCACGAATTCAATTCTGGTACAAATTGTCTGGACTATAATCATAGCCCCAAACACAATCAATTTCAGATAGTTAAAGCAGTAATGGATCAAGGTTCAAATCATACAATCAAAGTCTGATAGTATCCGTTTAGGGTTGCCAGGGCTGTTGCACGGAATCGTTAGACCACTCCCCCATCACCCATGACGGATCATACAACGTAAATATGAATTTAAACATATGCATTACATAGATAAAATCATAGAAGCAGTTGAGCATGTTATGAAGCACAACACAAGCAAGAGTTTGTACATATTTAATTCCTAATCACACAACTATCCAAGGAAAACATACACATAGCTAAAAGAAGTTGAGAATCATATCTCAACACCCTTAAACATTACAATTTACTAACTACTACTCATTCAGACATTTCAACAAACACTTTAAAATACATGTATCAACATACATGACATATGTTGATCACCTAGGTATAAGGCCAAATCCTTTCACTAGGGAGTTACCCCAATCATAACACGCATACACCCACGACGGATAGTCATGGCAAGCAGGAATCCAAGTTCCATATTCATTCAGTCATTTCCACAAACACTTGGGCCACACATTTTAGCATATATAGTGTGTATTGGCCGTGACGTGATTTAGGGCAAATCCTTTCGTCAAAGGGGTATCATCAATACAACAATCATGTATCCATGACAATTAGTCATGGGGAGCACGAATGAGAATTCTATACTCATTCAGTCATTTTCACAAACACTTAGCGTATACTATTTCAACATACATGATGTATGTTAGCAAAACATGTATTAGGGCTAACCTTTTGCCAAGCAAGTATTTTATCCATATATAGTATATTCATACAGCAAATAATCATGGCAAACACATCTCCAAAATTTTATACGTATACTGTACTTTCTAGAATACACAATTTCAACATATATAGTGTATATAAGCAAAACATGTATTAGGGCGAGTCCTTTCGCCAAACAAGTAATTTATCCATATATAATATATTCATACAACAAATATCATGTCAGACACATTTCCAAATTTATACGTATACCGTACTTTCTCTACAAATACCTAGAGTATGTAGAATCCATATTTTTCATCTTTAATCGAAACGAAAAATAGACAGCACTCTGTACATGTGTAATTGCATGCAGATCATGAATCTATTATTATCTGACATTGAAAGGGTTGAAAACCATAACCTATACACCTAAAGTCCGCACATTTTGTCGTAGAATCGTAACGGAGTCGATAGGTTTGCTAAGCTTCCGTATACGGCAGTTTAGCCACCTAGAGAATGAAGTAGGTTAGCTATTTCATAACCTACAACCATCAATACTCCAAATCAGATTAGTGTTAGGGTTTCTTACCTAAAAAGGGGGTTGGAATCGCCGGAAAAGCGATGAGAACGGAGCAGTGGAGCTCGTGGAGCGGCAGGTAAGAGTGGCAAGAAGGATCTCTCACAACTCCCACACTTTCTCTCTCTTTTCTCTCTTCTCTCTCTAGGGTTTCTCTCAAATTCGTATGGATGCCATGAGAGAGGGTTTAAGGTCCTTATATAGCCTAAAAACTAACCGAAATAGACTCCAGTCAAAGTATACTTAGGTTATAACCAAAGTGAGCTGGTTTCAGCTCACGGAGGACTTTTGGCGGGCCTCCTTGAGCCAAAGGTCGGACTTAAGCTCACAGACACCCGGATCTACGTTCTATTAAGTTTTCGTTTCGGTCGGGATTCCAGATCACGCGTGGAGGACAGTTTCAGTTCAACGGTCAGCGGATCTCGATCGGAGATTCCGAGTACATGTAAATGTGTATGAAATTTCTCCTGATCCGAGGGTATAATTTGGTCTGATTCTAATGGTCTGGTTGCTTAATACTGATCCGCAAGCGAGTGGTGCCAGATTACTATTCAAGATATTTTATTTTGAATTTATTTCACATTTCTCACACTCTTCACTCCGAGCTCAAGCAAATAGCGCTGGGACACTGGCTGGATTTGATTTCCAAGATGGTTGTCAAGCCCAGCGAGGCGGTCTTAATTCCTTAACTTCGTGTTAATCGGACTTCTGACGTGCGGTCCAGATCTGATACGGAGTTTCGAGATGCTCCCGAGAGCAGCCGAGTAATGAGATTGATCCTAGATTTTAGGGTAACCTAGCGTCAATGATTTTACAAGTTTTGGGTCTTGCAGATCGTATTTAAAGTGATTGGTGCTAATTTCACAGGCACTCTAATTTAACACTAGCTAAATCTCGCCTAATTTCTAAAGGATTTAGTTCTGTAAGATTTCTGTCTGAGGTGGTACTTAGTCCTTTGTAGTTTATATATAAAGTGATCCAAGTTATACTAAGCTAGTTTAAGATAGTGTCTAGGGTGAAAGTACTTTGAAAAATTGAAAGATCAAGGTGGTGAAGGGTGGAATTTGTGAAGAAAATGGTTTGAAAAGGGATTTGAGGCTTTAATTGAGTGTTTGAGAAGTTAAACCTGTGTTAGGATTGACCCATCGCCTAAGGACGTCTAATTTCAGGTTGAAAAAAATCTGGGCTGTTACAAAAACCCTTCTAGGAACCCTTGAAAAACTTTTGGAAAGTCTTAGAATAGTTTATAATAGCCCTAGAGACCCTTATTTATTGTTTAGGAAACTCCACTTACGCCTCTTTTGGAAAAGTCCAGAAACTGTCTCAAATTTACGCAGTCCACACAGGATCTGTGTAACCTCGACTAGTCAAAGGAGGGCCTCGACCGGTCGAGCCTGACCCTCGACTGGTCGAGCATCATGGACACCCAAAACATGTGCTCGCTGGACTTTGAGTTGAGCGCGCTCGACTGATCGAGTGGACCCTCGATTGGTCGAGCGTCCCAGAAGATAGAAGACATCTTCTGACAGCAGTACAATCTCATCGTATCCTATAAGTTATTTGCTTGCAACTTATCATCGGTATCGATTACTTTAAGAAGGGACAAATAACACTTTAAGGACATCACTAGGGGTGTACATCGGGCTGAACCGAGTCGAACTAGGCTCAACCTAGTCCGGCCCTATCACCGGGCCAACACGTCCAGCCCGAACTCGGCTTGGTCAGTAATCGGGCAAGTTCGGGCCAGTTTTAGACCTTACACAGCAAGTTCATGGGTCAGGCGGCGTTCTCACTTCTCTGTCTGAAATGGTTAGGGTAGGATTTAGGATATATATATATATATATATATATATATAATATATATATAATATATATATATATATATTATATATTATATATATATATATATAGGGAAATGCTCACCTGCGCACCAGTTCGCATGGAATTGTGCGAACTTTTTTGAGAACCCATCATACGTGATGTGGATCCAAAATCTGAACCATTCATGTGAAGCAGCACCTCATGAAACCCCTCGGGCCCAAGTTTTACTTTGATCTAAAACTTTGATGGGTCATAAAAAAGAAAACAATTTCCTCCCTTGATTTACATTTCTCTTTGCTATGGTCCACCATAATTTTAGATCAGGGTGAAAATTTGTCATATGAGGTTTCATGGGATTCCACATCACATGGACCGTTCAGATTAGACACCCATGACACATGTGCAAAGGTGCGCATGTGCGTAGGTGCGCAGGTGAGCATGACTCTCTCTCTCTCTCTCTCTCTCCTCTCCTCTCTCTCTCTCTCTCTATATATATAATATATATATATATATATATATATATATATATATATAATATATATATAGGGTTGGGCCGAGTTGGCCAAGTCGAGTCGGGTTGTGGACCAAGTCGGGTCGAACTGGACCGGTTCGAACTCGGCCCAAACTCAGTTTCGAGCTGAAGAAAATGGCCCGTCCCAGACCGAACTCAGTTTCGGGTCGGGCCAAGTCGAGCTTTTTCGGGCCGAGTCGAGCGAGTTAACTGGGCTAGCTCAATTCGTGTACAACCCTAGACATCACACATGCTTTAGCATGTTCTTAATATTTTCATTTTTTTTTTTTTTTTTTTTTTTACAGAAAATATAAAACTTTAATTCTCAATAAAGTAATTCCCAAATCCAAACAAACTCTAGTGTGAAAGCATTTTCAACATGATATATAAGTAAGGAATAAAAAAATAGATGAACGTAATTGTATCTTTTGGTTTATATGTTGAATAGAATCTTTATTTTTGTTAAATAAATGAATGTGTATCACATGTTCATTGGTTAGGTTAGTACGATATTAGTAGCTCTCTATTCACCTTTGACTGGTGAAACTTGGACCGAATTATCTCTGACTCGGCGACTTAATACTCGGCTCAAAGCTGATAGTCAGGGACGTCATGACCAAAAACCATGATTAGAAATGGGATTGTTCCTCAATGCCATAAAAATGGGGCACACACCTGGGACAAGGTGGCACACACGCTTAGACTGGCAGACATGAGCTGTGGATCCCACACATGCGGCCTATCTCAACTGTTGTGAATGGTTCCCACACACTTTGATTGGTTTGGATGGATAGTGGAACCCACATCTGAGTGCGGCATCATTTTTCAATGAGAAAAAACTTCATTACTCTGGTAGAGTATGATGGATGCTACACATCCACTTAAACTTAATGAGAAAATGTACTATGTTGCATGCAAGTAAGTCAAATTAAACTGTCCAAATTAAAGCTAGATGTGTCATGTACCTAAAATTACAATTATGTGCTTATCCGACCATCTGGATGGTAGATTTTATTCTATGGCTAAAGATAATATCCAATGGTCATGTTTAAACAAACAAGTACCGTCGAATCAGAGGTTTGGATTGCTTGACTAATCTGATATTTGGAAATCTGACTTGGCAACGGTGGATCCACAGTTTGGTCGGTTTAATTTAAGTTAATGCATGCAACTTTGCACAAATTCTTGGTGCCTGTGTATCATCCATCATAGGCAGCCTGAGTATCAAATAATCCTCCTTTTTAAATGGGTCCTCCACCTAGTGAACCAATGAAAGCGCATGTATACAACTTTTTCACATGGGTGCGGGACCACCATTTAGGATGACCTCGCAATCATGCTAAGTGGGTTATAGAGGTTCAACTCACCGACACTGGATTGCAAATTGGACGTGTGCTCATGAAAGTAATTCATTCTAGGTCCTTAGCGTGGACGTGCCACAAGACGTAATCGCTCTAACCGGACGATCCTGACCATCCAAATCAGTTTCTTGCAAATATCGGGGCTAAAAACAAAAATAGCAACGGTCCATATTCGACGATCAAAAGCCTACCAAACCACGGGGACCTCCAGATGAACAAGCTGCATCATCATCAGTACACGTGTAATTCATCCAATATTATATGTGGATTAGTTAAATACTTAAGAGAGGTTCTTATCTTAAGAATCTGGATTAATAGATACAGGACACTGCTACAATATTCATAATAAACTGCCTTGTGTTGCATGTATTATGTAGTATGTAGATGCGCGGGTACTGAGTAAAAAACATTATTTTTTAAACCTTATTTTCCCCTTTGGGCTGATCCATGCAAACGTTTTTTATTACAGTGCAGACGAGTTGTGTGGGCCCCATGCCGACGTATTCATGCTATCCACTCCGACCATCATGCATGCCATGCTTTGTTTGTACATGAATCCAAAAACTCATGCAAGTTCCTAAGTCAGCTGGGCCATACGACGAGGACAGATTGGGACGGGAAGGGTGTGTCCTTTCATGTGTTTTCTGTGGTGTGGTTCATCTGAGTACTGGATTGTAATGATTTTTGGGATCATGCCTACACATACAAATCCATGTATGATGATCGGAGTGGATGCCATGATCACATCACGTTTAGGCCCATACAGCTCATTCGCACCGCGATTGTGGTGAGAATGTTTGCGCTTTATAATTTTCCTATTTTAAGATGTGCTTCCCTTTAGTTCAAAGCAAGAGTCTACCGTTCCATGTTTTCATATTAATCATCCACTCATATGATAGTTCATCACCATTTAAACATGGCAGTGGCTCCTCAACTATACACAAGACATCACTGTACAACAATCCAGACCATCCAAATTGGTCACCCAATTGTTGATGGAGCAAAAGCCAAATTTTGGGTTAAGATGATAGTAATCATATTTTGGTTTGAACCATCCACTTGACAGTCATCCATTGAATGGATAGGATTGCTTGATCAGTGTAATTTTAGAAATATACTCCATCCACGACGTGTCCCACAATTTGGATGGTCTGGATATGCGTACATGGGTATCAAATATGAGAAGGAAGAGCCACCACCATTCTCAAAATGGTGGTGAACATGGATCCCGTGTTCCAACCACCGGATCCATATTAAAAACCAACATGTGTACGTTTGAATGACACCTTGTCTGGACTCTTTGAGAAACGTGGATTCGGTGTTCCGAAAAAAATAAATGTTAATAGGTAAATCCGGTAAGGTAAGCTCACTCAGTCCAGCAATCCATGCACTGTACATGGCCTACATGTATGACAATCCAGACCGTCCAAATTATGGACCACCATGTAGATCAAGAATATACGTAAGATCAGGCGAGTCGGATTAATCCCAGAATGCCAACTACGTAATTGAACATATCAAATGAAAGGTAAAAAGGAAACAGCCAACGCTCGAAATTTAGTGGGATAAATTGGATGGTTAAGATGATCTAATAGTGTTCTTTTCATTTGACGATCCATCCACAGTGGGGCCAACAATTTGGACGGTCCAAATCATTGTATATGTGTGTCTCGTCAATGATGGATGGGGCTGGACTGGTGTGACGTCCAGCCTACCTGAAACTACCCGATCCGAAATAAAACGCGTCGGTCATCCCCCGCTGCCCCACCACATCATACGATGCCTTCTAGTGGGCCCCACCACAGTAACCACCCAAATCATAACAAAAGTAGTAATGACGATCAATGACGCTGATACAATTAATAATAAAGGTTCGCTGATTCCACACGCGTATGCTGCCCTGCCCCTCCACACTCAACTACACACATGCCAAATGAAACACGTGTGAGAGATCTGAGCTTTCCTTAAATAATACTTGGATATTCTGCCTCAAAAAATAAGGCTGTTACACTCCTCACGTCGACTACAACGTGGAAAGTAAACTGACGGTTAAAACAATTTTACCTAGTCGTCCATTTCTTTCGTACGTTATTGCCCACCTAAGGGTCGAAATTGCCTGATTTTTCATGCTGGAATCTTTAGATGTCCCGCACACTTTCCACGTTCGTGTGGAGAGGGTACGTGCTGAGAAAACGTCTAAGAAACATGATGGACGTAAGGGGGGCCCATCTCTTCCATTGTTTGAAAGCGAATCATTTCCGCTGTTGAAAGAGATTCTCAATTTGTCTTGCAATGTTAATATAAAGTTTTGTCGAGAATCTGCATATTTATTATTGGGGGCACATATGCATGCTTGCACGATAGTCTAGACCGTCCAACTAATGGGCCACATATAGGGATAGATCTTAATCGCTTAAACTCACACTTTTCAGAGTATACACTTTCCCTTTCACACGTCCATTTGATCAGGGCCACTAATTAGATGGTCAGGATTCTTCCATCGGTGTATTTTTTAGTTGTGCTTCTTCCCCTCATGGCCCACAATTTGATTTTCCAAAGTACGGTGCATGAGTTGCCACAACTTAGTAAGATGCAACAAACGCACACTTTTAGCCCGTCAAGCATGCATATTATTATATTAAAGAATGAATTTATCAGGAGTTGATAAGTTATCGAGAAATTGCCAAAAACTCGCGTCTGAGAATGCTTCAAGCTATCCTTAATAATGAAACGGCCGGCATCTGATAGTTTCATTCATTGGTAGTGGGACCCACACACCAGGGCATATGCAGCTATGGATAAGAGGAGTTTGCCAGCCCCACACGCACCCTTGTCGAACGCACCTTTACACACCGCATACGTGTCGGCAACACAGAGGTGGGCCTCAGCCGCAGATGGCCTGACGCAAAATGATGAGCAGTCCACTTTTCAAGCAGGCTACCGTGTACGGAAAAGCAAGGAAAGGTCGAACAAAACACGGCAACGGTTCATATTCAAAATTCAAGGGTGATGGTCAGCCTGATGAACGGAGAAAGTTCATCACTTTTGCCATCTCAAAGGGTCCCACTTTATGATGGCTCAGATCTCTGGCACGTGCAAAGGACTGCATGTAATACCTTTGGTAAGTTGAAGTTTGTTCAGCCCACGTGTGTAGAATCATGATCCTACGACTTAGGAAGAGTTGCTAGTCGACTCGGCCGAGACAGACATAGGACCCGACCCGACCCGACCCAATCCATTCGATCCCATGAATTACCCAGCCAGTCACCATCAACATGGCTGAGTCCCAGTTCGACTTGGGATTGGATGAGTCCGGGTGTAAGTCTTTGAACCATGGCCTAGAAGGTAATTCACCTATACACCACCATATTTGCCGTGCTGGCTGTTCATGTGTGCCATCTTTGTGAATTTTGGATTGTTTTTTATATGCATGAATAATAATGCATCTAAATAATTTAATGATATATGATTATATATTCTTCTCTCTTTTAAATCCTTCATTTTTAAGTAATATAAAAATCCATCTTCATCTTTTCTCAATTGTATAGATGTAAGGCAACCACCACACACACTCTCTCTCTCTTTTTTAAAAACACCCTAGGAAGAATTTCAAAATAAAAAGCATTTTTTAATGGGTCTAATGCAGTTTGCTTGTGAAAGGTTCCATCTTAAAACAGATATGAGTCTTAAACGTTGACTTAATTACATAAATTTTCTCCCCAAATAAAAAGTTTAAAATGGAGTTTGCTAACTATAGTCAAAGATTGAAAAGGATGAAATTTATATGATAAACAGCTTAGATATCAAGCTCATATCTTATGCTGGCACATGTGGTGGCATGTCTATAAGATGCTTGTGCATGCATGTGGGATTATCAAAGCTAGGGCAAGGTAATTGAAATTAATGATGCAAGGTATCATATCAAAGCAATCTAATAGGGCTTCCTTGGACATCACACAGCTGAGTTTTTTCTTTTAAGATGAAAATGAATACAACCGAAGATAGAAAAAAACAAGTAGAGAAAGATTCTCATTTGTCCTTTTCCATGGGTTCGCTTGTATTATTTATTATTTATTATTTTCGTACCATATGTTTGGTTAAATGAGGGGGTGACTTAGATTGACTCGCTAATGAGCTGGCACTTTCTTAAAAAAAAAATAAAAAATTTATTATTATTATTATTATTTTTTAACATGCATACACTCACACCCCCACACACCCAGCTCACTCACACAGTGGTGGAATTTCTCCATAACGGATATTTGAACCCATGACCTTACATTGAAACTTTTGTGAGTATGCAACCGGCCATGAGTAAGTGGACATAGATTCCTTTCAAAACTAATTCACAGGAAGTCCCTATGCTAGGATGTTAGTTGGGGCTCATTGCGATATTTGTGAGACGCCAAACTTATCAATCTGTTTTGAGATCTCATTTAAGGATATTTCATAAAAAAAAATGAGGCACATACAATACTTAATTGGGCCACATGGGAGGAAACAGTGGAAAATAAGTTACCACTAATGAAATATTTGTATAGCTACAATTTTTTTGTTAGTAAGCTAGTGTTTTTTTTTTTTTTTTTTTTTTTTTTTTTTTTTTTTTTTTTTTGTATTTTTTCACTTCATCCAATGACCTTATAAAAGTTTAGATGGCATATATATATATATATATATATATATATATATATATATATATATATATATATAATAAAGGTGAAACCCAAGAAGATTTCAACTGTAGGAATTTCTTTTCCCAATTTCTCTCTCATATGGCTTATTTAGTTCTGTATATGCCTCATTATTTTATGGTGCATCTTAAAATGAGCTATCTAAATGGACTACCCGGGTAAATTTCTCACAAACATCGTAGTCAACCCCACCTAGCATCCTAGCAAAGGAACTTCCTGCCAATGGCTTTCACAGGAAATCGGCATCCTCGGTAAAGACCTACACAAGTTGGATTGAGCTAAATCTTGTGTCTTAAAACCACGAGGAGATGCTGAAAATTAATCCAACAAAATGTTTTTTATTGTATGCTTAAGCATGTTAATTAACGGCTGATATTGGATTGGCGAATGATCACTGATGTGGGATCCATTTATTGATAAATCTGAACATCGTCCATAGGAAATGGGCTCGCTTGACCTGAAGCAAGTAGATCAAGTGGCACCAGCTTCCTATCACAATTCAATGTTGATCAGACTATATACCATAAGATGCTGAAGGGCCCCATCTTGAGATTGATCATGTCCGTTTATCTCCACTAACAGAGGATCATAACCATCCAAGCTGATGGTATGCGTTTTAACTGGGACCGACTCAGATGATCAAGGTCACAGAGGGGATATTTTATGGGCAACTTCTATCCATGATGGGACCCACCATAAGAACTGTTTGGATGACGACAATTGGGCCCCACAGTATTTCATCATTATTTAATCACTTGATTATTTAAAATCGCTCCCTATCAAGCCCATGAAATTTCTTATCATCCTACTTGCTTTATGTTGTGGACCCAAACCAGTCACCTTAGTGGACACATCTACCTTTACCTAGGAAACACTCCAATCCATAGTGGCCCTTCTATATGTGGGTCCCAGTGTCTGTACCAATTCAAAGGGCATCCAAGCTTTTTGCTAGGGACGCGGATCAGTTGGTGTTGCCCTTACCACACCCAGCGGTGTGTGTTGGGTGTTGTGGGGGCCACTATGATGTATGTGTTTTATATTTATGCTGTCCATCTGTTTTTTTAGCTCATTTTACAGTAAATAATAAAAAATTCAGATCTAAAACTCAAGTGGGCCACACCATTGGAAACCGTGGTGATTGAACACCTACTATTAAAAACTTCTTGAGGGCTACAATAGTTATGGATGGAGTAAATGTTTCTTTTTTTTCACTTCATCCAAGCCTGTGTGACCTTATCAACACATTGGATCTCGAAAAGGTTGCAACAGTGAGTGTCATTATCCCCACTATTTCCTAGGGTGTGGTCCACTTGAACTTAAGATCTGCTTCATTTTGAGTTCATGCTCTAAAATGAGCGGTAAAAACGGATGAACATCACTACATCACCACTCGGTATGGTGTGGGCAACACCACCTAATCCGCGTCCCTTGCTGGCTAGGATTTAATTCCTCCAACTACTTTAACTCCCAAATTCAAAGGCATTGTACCGTTGGGTGCTTGTTAATGTATGGAAAGTAATGACACTGGTTCACCCTTTTGTCTTTTCTTAGATAGATACGTATTTCCATGGCCCACCTTCACCCATCACGTACGTACGATACCAACCTTTCTTTCCCTTTTCCTCTCTCTCTCTTTCTCTCTCTCTCTCTCTATATATATTCCATTAATCTTTTCTTTAATCTTTTTTTGGGTGGATAGGTTGGGACCAAAATTCCATGACCTTCAACCACTAGGGATCGTGGCTCAGCCCATTATCTCATGCCATCTTCACCAATCTCTCTCTCTCTCTCTCTCTCTCTCTCTCTCTCTGTCAGCGCTCGATAGTCTGCAGGATCACATTAAATTTGTAGTACCGAGGCCTTCTACCTTTAATAGGACAATCTATATGAGTGGAACCGGTCATCCTGTTAACCTCACCATGTATGGAAGATGGTGCAAATATCTATCCGGTGGTTCTTCCCGTGGCTAGCAAACCAACAGCTAAAAAAAGAAAAAGAAAAGCCAAAGGTTGGTATATATATTTCTATCAAGAATCGTTACATATGCTCCATCTACCGTAGGGCCCACCAGATGAATTGTCATGGTCATTGAGACTAGACCCCGCGTCCAATGCATGGCCTCGACTACTGCAAATTCAGGTGGTCCCACAGGCTAATAGACTGGGAAGCCGATTGTGTGGTGTGCCACACACCACCGACTTCCCTGGTGTGTGTTGATGTCACCAACTTTTGTGGCCCCTCGATGATGTATGTGTTATATCCACACTGTCCATCCATTTCGCAAGATTATTTTAGAGCTTGTGCTAAAAAGGTAAACGGATCCAATTCTCAAATAGACCACGCCAGAGAAAGCTGTAGGGATTGAACGCCCACCATTGAAAACTTCTTGGGAGCCACATAAGTTTAGAATATATCTGACATTCGTTTTTTACTTCATCCATATATTTTTGACCTTATCGACAGGTTGGATGACAAATGAACATCGTGGTGAGCCTAGAAAGGTTTCAACGGTCAGAATCATTGACCCCACTGCTTTTTGTGGTGTGGTCCACTTGAGATTTATATCTGCCTCATTTTTGGTAACATGCTCTAAAATGATCTCAAAACATGAATGGATGGTGTGGATATAACATATACATCTTGGTGGGCCCACGGGACGTGGTCACGTCAACACACCACACCACGCAATCCAGCAGACTTGCTACTGGAATCCTGAGAAGGACATGAGACGGGGGCTGGAATCACTGATAGGATAAGCTTAACCAACAAATAGGCGTGTGGGGCCCACCTTGATATTTTCACGACATTCAATCCATGCATCATTCGTGCACCCTAATGTTCTCCTTGGCGCCCAATAATCAGTCTGTGTTAAAACTCATGTGGACCACACCACATGGATGGGGATGCCCACCGTACCTCTTTATTTCCATCTAATCCATTGACAAGATGCATCCGGCAGTACGAACGGTCAGCCAGAAAATCAAATCATTCCAAAACTCAGGTAAGCCACAATACGTGATTTTAAAGGTTTTATTAATGAATTTTGCTTGTTATGACCCACCTGAATTTTTGAATCAAATGAGAATAGAAGGAAATCCACTTGATGGACGGATTGGATGCCATTAAAACATCATGGTGGGCCCGGTCGATATGTAGGTTAAACTTAATCTTCAAACGTTTGTAATAGATCCAGCCTCATACAAAAAGTGGATTACTCAACCAAACCACCGTCTTCCCATTCTCTTCCTTATATTAATTGCAACCAATCCAACCAGGATGAGCACGACACCTCAGCTAAGTCAAGCTGGGCCACCCACGTGTCCCCTCCTTTATCAACATGACAGCTCGACGGGTTTCTCAATCAATCATAGGTGGGCCACACGTAGAATAGTGCTTTTCAGCTAACACAAGTGTCACATTCCTTATCAACCTTAGCTGACACTAGGTGAGCGAGATAAGAGAAAGGGTGAGGTGGTGAGATGGAGCTCATAGAAAAGGTATAAAGAAAGGTGGGCCTTATCATCTAGATTACGCAAATGAGGCCATCCCTTATCTGTGTCATGGATGAGTTAGCCACGTAAACAACATGGGTCTTGATAATTAAAAACCATATCCACATTCTATTATCCTTGTATGCTTGATTGTCTCATATACGTGCATGATCTTTACAGAATTTGTGGGCCGTATTTCAAGTGGGCATTTTCTATCCAAAAAATGTATCTTCCATTGGTTATCCTCCTACATGAGCCAATGACCTTTTATCCAATGAAGATTTATAGAGTTCTTTCATTAGCAAACTGACATGCGAGATTCCATGTACGGAGGGGCTTTGGTTAGGTGATCCAAACCGTTGATCTATTTCCCGCAAAACTAAGGAGACGCTTCCACAAAAGGGTTGAGATATTCAAACGGAGAGATTTTTTGGGTGTCACCATTTATGGTGAGACGCATTAGATGAACGGCTTGGATCATCGAAACATGCTCCCACGTGTGTTAAATCCTGTGCATCGGTAAACTGCACGTTTGGTGATGAACAGAACAGGACCCTACTATCTATCCATACATGTGCAAGGTGCACTTTTCTTTCGCTCTCTTTCGCTCTACGTCCATTCATCATCAATGACTTTGACGTTTTTGTACCTTTATTCCTCGCCATATTTGAATAGAAAGAGATGCGATATTTAATGTACAGTAACAGTAGGTGATAGGTCAATATATATGACCGTCCATCTTGGTGGTCCACATGAAATGAACACCTCTGATAAGGTATCCATACAATTGGTTATATACGTCCAATAATCAACCATCAATTGATTAGATCGGTTGGGATCATAAAAATGAAGAACAGCTCATGTAACTGCACATCAAGGCTGGCGATGAGCTGGATGTATCCATTGGGTTTAAAATCATCGATCGTATCTGCTTAAATGTAGTAGGTCCATGTGTTAGCCCTGGCCTGATTTTCAAGAGGTCCAGTAGATATTTTTATGGTGGATCCTGCACGGCCTGCTTCTGGCCCACCTCGTGCTGGACACCACAAATGAACAGCCCAGATCTTTTTTGGGCTTATTGGGCCTAAGTGTTTAGAGATTTTAATTGGGCCGGCCCAGGTTCGCAACATTGACAGCCTGGCAGCATACAAGATCAAATCATCCGTCTACAATGAATGGATAAAGCTGTTACGCAAGATGCAGACGTTGAATGATTGTATCTATCTTTCAATTGGATTGTATGTTTATGATACATGCACTTGCATGCAAGAAGAGCCTTTACATGTGGAACCATGGTTAGGTGATCCAGAGATTTTAAACTGTTTGTTTGGATTGTGTATCCACTGGTACAATCTCTAAGGCTGTAAAATCCTGACGCTTTGATCGTTGGATGTGGCCCTGGGGTTTACTTTCTTTTTAGCTGTATATTTTCAAAAACTTAGATTAAGTGGCCGGGATCTTTCAATCCAGCTGCTTTTTTAGACATCCTTCATTCACAGTGGATTCAAAGAGATCAACGGTTTGGATCACCGAATAACGGTCACATATATACAAAACCATATGCATCAGCAAATGTACAGTTAATGGGGAGTCTCAGTCTATCCGCAGCGCAGTGATCCAAACCGTCCATCTGATGGGTACGCTTGAAGATCTCTGAGGTTGCAAGATAATAACCATTCGGTGTTTTTCTTTCCTTTTGTATGGACCGTTCGTACTATTATTATCTCAACCGTCAATTTGTAGGTGAATTCTTAGGTGGCACAAAAGAAGACTTCAAAAATAAAGGTGATATGAATAAAGTCGCAAGTGATAAATCCATTTATGTAGCATTGAATCCAATGGCTTGACAGGTAGATGTAGCTGGGAGCATATTAGGTGAGACACCGGCCTCACTCAAAAATAAAGAAGATCCAATTATCATATCATTTTAGGGCATGATACACCGGGCCCACCTTGATGTGTTTATTCTGTATCCACCCCGTCCATCCGTTATTTCAGATCATTTTAGGGCATGGTACCAAAAATAAAGAAGATCCAATTATCAGGTGTACCACACACTAGGAAACAGTGGTGATTGAACACCCCGCCATTAAAAACTTCTCAAGGGCCACCTTAATGTTTCCATAATATCTATTTGCCCTTCATCTGTTGATAAGGTCACATACGCCTAGATGAAAGTAAAAAAAAAAAAAAAACAAATATCAGTTTTATTCAAAACTTTTGTAGCCCATCAACGGTCAATCACCACTTTTTCCTAAGGATACATAATACACACATCAAGGTGGGCCCCACAGTAAGGTTTGCAGCATCTTGGGTGAGGTGAGGGTCTCACCTAATCCGCCGACAGAGCTTTAACTAGCACACTTAAATGGATCACTTGTCAAGGCAACACACAAAGTGTAAATGCTTCATCTAACGATGATGAATTCTAGGATGTACCAATTTATGATGTGATGTACTCATTCACGTGAAATTTTTTAATTTTTATTTCAACATTTGATTCATATATTAAATAAAACAGATTTTTTTTTTATATAACAGCGTGTTTGTCTTTATTTCGAATGAATTGATAGATATGGCCCGTTAGCTACTATCCATCACAATACAGTCTTTTAGACACAGTAGACAGGTTAGCACGTTAGGCATATGGGCGCTGTCAGCCTCGCTTTCCAAATAAAAATGACGCGACAATGCATGGGGACTATTCAATCTCTATGCAACCCCTTTACATTCCCTACCCCTAACTGCGCCCCTTCCCCTTCCCATCATTGTCCAATTGTGAGGAAAGATTGCCACCCTTAGTTTTGGCTAAGGTGGCAATGGTTTCCTTGCAATTTCATGAATATCCAATATTTTCTAAATCTTACAAGTGTTTTTTTATTTTTTATTTTATTTATGTAATTTTGATAAATTATTATTTTTAAATGTTAAAAGAATTCATTCATATTTAGATATTTAAAATTTAAAGTGGATTTGTTAAATCATAGTAAATATTTTTTAGTGTTTTATTTTCAATAAGATTTTTTTAATAACACCTTAAGGGCTTGTTTGGACTTGTAAAACGCATGGGAAATGAAATATTGTTTCTTTAGAAATCTTATTTCTAAGAAATGTGAGAAAAGAAACATTGTTTTTTTATACTTGTTTCGAAATATTAATTTTCTAAAAAAATTTAAAACATGTTTTTCTATTTTTTAGTAGTTCAAATGAATCTTTTTTCTTGATAGCCATTGGCATGTGCTAGATTGATCACCCATGATACAAGTCATGAAATACTTGTGACTGCATTTGTAATTGCTTAAACTTAATGGTGTCACACATGACATAGGAGGGATGCTTTAAGTTGTATAATGACACATATAACATAAGAGGCATATTAACGCATTTGATACATGTGACACATGCACATGTAAAAAATTGAAGATGGACAATGGCACATGTGGGGCGCAAGCCAAATATGTAAGGTGGCACATGTGAAGTCAGCACTTTGTACTTGTGGGGCCCTAGTGAAGATTAATGGAGAGATGTGGCACATTGAAACATAGACGACAAATAGAAAATGGATGGTGGAACATTTATGCATGTGACACGTGAAGCAATTGGAGATGGGTGGTGGCACATGGGTCTAACTCAAAAATTCATTTTTTCTTTCAATTGTAGGAAAAAGGCATTTTTAAAGGAGAGGAGGTGAAATAAATTTCTTAATTTTTCAATAAAAAGAAGAAGTGAGAAATTGCGTTTCCCACCAATTTTTACAAAAAAAAAAAAGAAAAAGAGTACTCACAAATAATTAAAAATTAGTTTCGTGGAAAATAATATTTCCTTTTCTTTCCATGTATTCAAACTGATAGCTGAGAAGAAGATTATTTTGGTATGGTCCTTGGTGAGCCCTGGCCCTAATTGGGTTAAAAAGGCCCTGGCAATGGCCTTATGGAAACCCCTTTTAACATTTTATGATTAAAGAGAGAGTAATGGTCCCCATCCCACAAAATAAAAAAAGATGATATTTAGAAATTGGAGGATGATCATTCCTTCATATTGATTTAATGAATGAAGGAAGGGTATTATTTCCCAGACCTAATCCATCACCCACACAATAATAGACCCCAATATGTCAGTTGTGTGAAAGAAACTTATAGTGGCTCAAATGCATGCTTTCAAAGATTCTTTCCTTGTTATTTGAATCCAAATGTATAAATTGACTGTTTGCTTTTCAAATTTTCTTATAAATCAATTATTATTTTACTTTCATTAGTAATTCCTACACCCTTTCAAATGTGATGGGTACAGGCATTGTTTGAAATTATTTGTCTGGGGTAAAAAGTGTGGAGCCCACCATGATATATGTGACTTATTCAGGCTCATCTCTTCCACTAGCTTATTTTAGGGCATGAGCCAAAATATGAGAAAGATCCAAAGCTCAAGTGCACCACACCACGGAAAGAGTAGGAATTGAGCCTCTACCGTTGAAAATATCTTGAGGCCCTTAGAAGTTTTGGATCAAGCTGATATTTGGGTTTTCCCTTTATTCATGTCTCCATGGCTTTATGAATGGGTTAGATGACAAATAAACATCATTGTGGACTCAAGGAAGAAAATAGCTTTCAATGGTGGATGTTACATGGACCATTGTATCCAGTGGTGTGGTCCACTTGAACTTTGGATCAGCTTTATTTTTCGGCTCATGCCTTAAAATGTTATAGTAAAACAGATGGATGGCATGGATAAGTCACATACATCACAGTAGGGTCACTATTTTAATGGGGTCCAGAGTGGAAGAATTCCGTGTCTCTGCAAAAGGGATGTTAATATTAATAATAACTAATTTTCTAGATATTTACCAAGGATTTGAAAAATCATACACCCCCTCAGGCCAAGCTGAGGGCATAGTTGCGAATCTGGTCCTTAGAAATTTCAGAGTTAAGAAATTAAATTTTGGGTTTTTCTCAATTCTAATATTATTGCGAAAATCTCACCAAAAAAATAATAAAAAATTATTATAAATTAGAAATTAAATTTGGGGTTTTTCTCAATTCTAATATCATTGCGAAAATCTCACCAAAAAAATAATAAAAAATAATTATAAATTAATAAATATGTTTACAACATAAATATATGTCTATATAACAAATTCCTTAGGTTATTTATTTTTTAACTACTTTTCTAATTAACATTGTGCTATTATTGAAAGAAAAACACAATGTTTTGAAATATGCCGATATTTTGGAAATCTTGCAGCATTCCTGCTGGGCCTAAAGGGCGTTTGGATTCTGGGAGTCGTAACCTGTAACTTGAAAGCTGAGTACCAAATCCTAGATTTGTTAGTCTTCAAATCCAGAAATAAAAAATCTATTTTTTTGTTGGTTGTCATCCCATACATAAATCTTGGAATTTGTAAATCATATTTTATGAGTGGAAATAACATTTCCTTAGGAACTTAAAATATACAAAGATGGGGGCTTCACCGTTGATCCATGGTTGCTATCATTTCCCATGCCTATTACATCCAAGCAATGCAAGAAGGCACCCCCTGATTGATGTATGATATAAAGGTGGGCCTTTAAGAAATTGAGACCCACCATCAAGATCGCCTGTTTCAAAGTGATTTCCGTTAGTTTTGTTTGAATTAGAAAAAAGAAAAAGAAAAGAGAGATATAACAGAACAAGGAGGTAGTCTCATGGTTATTATCCTCAGTTTCTCCTGTTTTTAATTTTTGTAATTCATTTGTTCTATTATTGTACTAATTAGATTTATTTAATTCAATAGAGTTGTCTATTACAAATCTTAGTGCCATCTATTAAATTTCCAAATAACAATTGGGACTCTTGAGAGTTGATCATCCATTATTGCTAGATTTGAGCCATTCACCATCCATTAATGTTAGATCTAACCATTGATTGTCCGTTATTGTTCTATCCGACCATTTGATCATTCATTTGATTATATATGGCCATTGATCATCCAATACAACTAGATCTAATAATTGACCATTCATTTTGAATAGATCTAAACATTGATCTTCTAGAATCGTTAGATCTTACCGTTGATATTCCATCACCAAAAGATCCAACCGTTGATCATACATTATCACCATTAATCTTCAATATTACTGGATTGGATCGTAGATCTTAAACATAGATTGACCCAACTGTGGGGTTGCCTGCGATTTCTAATAATTTGCTGTTGACCTATCATTTTTCACTACTGACCTCTGGATCTTTGATCCTTGCCTTGAAATCTGTCTTGGTCCACCTGATCGACTTCACCCGTATCAAATTTCAACTATAGCTTAGAGAGAGAGAGAGAGAGAGAGAGAGAGAGAGAGAGAGAGAGAGAGAGAGAGAGAGAGTTCAACTATAGCTTAGAGAGAGAGAGAGAGAGAGAGAGAGAGAGAGAGGCAATGGGTTGAGTAGCTCGCCAGACCCCAAAAGCCCGACCCGGCTTTGGGTTCGGATTGGACCTAGTAGCACGGACAGCAGGCCAGGCTTGGGTCGATATCATTTTATATGTAAATGTGTTATAATCTACAAAGATGCCATTCCAATCCTAGCCATTCATATTGAATGTAGACGGTTGGTTTCAGTTCTCTAATGCCTATTTATTTGTGGATGTATGGCCCACGTAACCAACGGATGGATTAGGGAAATGATTCAAGTGGGAGATAGGATTTTATCAATATTCAGGTTGGAGCCCACGCCCAACCAAATATTATCTCTATATATTTGGGCTCAGTGTCTGCAAACCCAGTGCAATGATCCCACGACGTTACCCAAATCACCTTCTCTATCTTCAGAATCCCCTCTGCCCTCTTTAAATTCAAACTGCACTAATTGCACGGGCGCGGATTAGGTAACCTAGTTAGAGACGGACGGTCCTGTCAGGGGATCTGTTGGGCCCACCGTTATGTATATGTTTTGTCCACGCTGTCCATCCATTTTTGACAGATTATTTTCAGGTGGGAGCTTGAAAAGGAGGCAGATTAAAGGCTCACGGGGACCACACCACAGGAATCAGAGGGGATTAAAATTCCTACTGTTGAAAACTTCCTAGAGCCCACCATAATTTTATTTGCCATCCAACTTGTTCATAATATCACATAGATCAGTAATATTCAGTATGAAGGGAAAACATAACTATCTGCTTGATACATAACTTTTGTGCCCCCAATAAGTTTCCAATGATAGGAATTTAATTGGCCCCTCATTCCTGATCTGCCCGTCAAAATGGACGGACAGACGGATGGGTGTGGATAAAACATATACACCAAGGTAACCCCCACAGATCCCCTAATAGGACCATGTCTCATAACACATGGCCCACTTGTACCTAGAACCCATACACGAGTTGAACCAAGTCAAACTTGGCATCACTCGGCTCGGCTAGCAACCAACCTCTACTTGAACCTGACTTGGTCCTTGAGCGTCTAGCCAGCATGGCTCAATTCGTTCAACAGCTCAAGCCAGCTTGAGCCGAGCTTAAGCCTGTGCAACATTTTCTCAAACATATATATTGCATCTTCAATATTGCACTCTTCAAATGCAAATTAGTAAGAACTCACTTTACAAGCATTTCATCAAACACTCAGCGAGCAACATGAAGATCAAAATATAAGAACAGTCCTACAATATAAAGTTAGAAACAACACTTATTGAGATATTTCATCAAACACTCAGCGAGCGGCATAAAGATCAAAATGACCTAGCCATTGATTTGATCTGAGAAGATTCGAGTCACTGTTCAAGCCGAGTCGAGTCAAGTTCGGGCAAGCTCGAACTCGGTTCAAAATTTGTTCAAGCTCCAAAAACCAAAACCAGCTCAACTCGGTCTGAATCCAGTTTCAAACTAAGAGTCAAGCAGGCTGACCGAGCTAACTCGACTAGCGTACAGCTCCACAATCCATATGACATCATCAGCGGACAGAGCACAAGTCAAAGATCACACTAGGCAATCGTAAACACACTGTTGCATTTTGAATTGGATGCAGCTATGTTTACTCTTAAATATCCCATTCGATAGCCCACCAATTGGACCGTTGGAACTTCATTTTGATTTGTGTTCCATCCAGTGCGCCCTCACAATTTGGATGGACCTGATAGCAGAACGTGTGAAGAGGAACAATCATCACCATTTTACCACTGGCTTTGACGTCCAAGGATGAAACTGCAGTATGCAATCGTTATTGAGCAGAGAGAAAAGAATAAGGCGAGAGATTTTTCAGACATGGTCCATAGAAGATGCGGCACCAGTCCATGCTTATGGAGTATGCACACCGATCATTAAAAAACCCCTTGGTAAGCCTGGTTATATAATTCTTCTCAAAGCTTACAGATGATCTCCAAGGCACTGCAGATGTAAGAGATATGCAAGGATAGAGTGGAACAATAAAACAGGCAACAACCTCATCAACTGCTCACCACATTTATGATAATCTTAAGCTCCTAATTATAATTAAGTCAACGATAATGTATGTAAGAAGCAAACATACGTAGCAGCATTTGGAAATCTTTCTACATATATAATATAGACGGGAGATTCACATGTATTGTAGTATTCATGCTTCTCCTAAGCAGAAGATGTGGAAGTGGCAACTGCAGCATGCTTCTCGATCAGCTTCGGTAGCTCATCTTTCCTGGCACCCACGAGCTTGTCGACCAATTTCCCTTCCTTGAGGAACAAGAAGGTGGGCATAGCCTCCACCTCCCACTCTCCCGCAACAGTCTGCAACAAACATCACTTGCACTGTCAGTCAAGGATACCCTTTTTAGGTTTGTAAAACAGAGTCAGGCCAGCTGAACTATGAATAATCGAAACAAAATGTTTCAGTTTTCTATTAGGACTGGCCATGGGTAGGGGCCTGGGCCAAGTAAAATCATGAGATGCAGAGAATAAAGGATATTAGAATAGCCATCATTTCTTTATTTTTATTTTAAGAGCAGGCATTTTAGATAGGGGTGGAATGGGCTGACCAGGAATGAATATGCCTGAGCCCAACCCAAACTTGACTAATAATCATGCCTGACCTGAACACTGAGACCTAAGCTTGTGCCAAAGAAGGTCAAAACAAGGGGGCTTGTGTTCATTGACCAGTAAAGTTGCTCTGATGGACCCCAACATGGATGGCAGATGCCCCATAAATCTAGCAAATCAGATCTCTCTTATTTTTTTTTTTCTAAATCAGAAGATCCTACCCATCTAATCTTTGCTCTTCTTTCCGAAATTATTGTTGTATTTTCTTAATTGTCTATTTGTTGTCCATTAATCAAAGGATTAAGCCCATCAGATTAATGGTCTTCATTGCTAAACATGGTTCCACCTGTATGGACAGGGCTCATCAAGGAATTTCATCTCGTTAGGTATAAGCCAGAGAATGAATACAGGAAGAGAAACTTTTGAATGGTTGTTATCTGCCTGGAAATCTTCTATGAAGGTAAAGTTGTAACATCCCCAGCAAATTATTAAGAAGGAAAAAAAGGGAAGTTGTGAGTAATGGAGTTCCATACAAAATATTGGGGCAATTCCGTAAAAAAGCTGCCCAGATTTGATCTGACATGCATGGTTTCCAATTGTTGAATTCAAAACAAATGACCTGATGAAACTGCCAATCAAAGCTTTCTATGGTAAGCTAACGTACAAAGTGCATCTTAATGTGTCTGAGTTTCAGTGTACTTTAGACTGCACATAAATGCACTTGATGAACTAAGACATACAAACTTAGACGCACTTTGTATGTTAAGCTTAACATACACTGTTTTGTCTTGGATCTGGCTCTTTCTTATAAAATTAGATCACAAGTCTTAATCACAAGAAAATCAACTGGATTTTCAAGGTTCTGTCAGGCATACTGGTATAAAAACAAGAGCATTACCTTCAGTTCATCAACATCAACCTTCAAAAATATCACGTCAAGGAACTTCTTGGCCAACTCTGCAAGCACTGGGCTAATGACCCGGCATGGTCCACACCAAGATGCAGTGAAATCCACCACCACCTACCATTTGAACACTTCAATATTATTACACCAAAGAGAAGAAATCTCCAGTTCAAATAATTAAGAATCCAAAGCATATCAAAATAGCACCCATTCAAACATTTCTTGATATAATATGAATCAGGTCTGTCAAAGTTCGAAGCAGGTCTAGGTCATGCTTTGAATCATCTGACAAATACGGAAGATGTTCAAGACCCAAAACCTGAATTCAAGTATAGAAGACATGGATATAATTGAGTATTTAGCGAGTATTTAGCAAAGGAAAGAATAAATCAATTTTCTCATCCATTATAATAAATGCATACAGTCGCAAATGATGTGTTCCCATGGAATTCTAAGATAAGACAACCTTCAACATTGATAAGAAAGTTAGGCCCCGTTTGTTAAATCTGAAGTCTAAAGCCTGAATCTAAAATCTGAAGACTGAATCTGAAATCTGAAGTCAAAAAACTTGTTTGGTAACTATGGCTGAAGTCTGAAAATTAAGTACTGAATTTGAAATAATCAGTTTGTTAACAAACATCTGAAATATGTCAATTTGGCACATTTGCCCCTATCTATCTCCTGTTTGGAAAGGCTTTACATTATAAAAAAATTATTTTTATTAAATGAAAATAAAATTAGCCAGGTTCAAGGCTCAAGTGAATGACAAAGTGGAGATTAAATGTCTACCATTAAAAACTTCTTGTGAGCTAGAGAAGTTTTGGATCAAGCTGATATTTGTGTTTTAATTTCATCCACGTTCTACGTGACCTTATGAATAAGTTGTATGGTAAAAAACATCACGGTGGCCTTGAGAAAGGTTTCTATGGTGGGTGTCATTATCACTGCAGCTTCCTTTGGTGTGGTCCACTGGAGCTGTGAACCTACATGATTTTTAAGATAAAAAATTCAAATGTATGAGAAAAGTAATGACAGCGTGGATAACACGCTTACATCACGGTCGGACCCACCGAGCCCTAACTGGACGGATCAGGGGTAGGATGCAATCCACGTCCAGCTATATAGGTAGTGCAGATACATGTCGTGCGAAGACACAACGCTGACGCTGCTCCGAGCTGTACGAACGGTTCAAAGGAGATCAAAGTTACATGGCCCTACAATGATGTATTTATTATATCTACATTGTTCATCAAAATTTTGAGATTATTTTAGAATATTAGCTGAAAATTGAATCATATCCACTTGATCCGAAACTTCTATGACCCCAAAAGGGTTTCAATGGTAGACATTCAATCCTCCACTGCTTTTTGTAGTGTGGTCCACTTTATCTTTGGATCTGTCTTATTTTTTGGCTCAAGACTTACGACCAACTCAAAACATTTATGGACGGTTTGGATATAAAAAATACCTCCTCATGATGGGACCCACAGAACTTGCTGACGTCAATACACCAGCTATAGCTGGTGTGTGGTACAACAGCCAATCCGCTTCCCAATCCCGTCTGGATTTCCAGCTAAAGGCTTCCTGTGCTGGAAACCTATTTAGGGCCCACCCTGACTTTTGTGACACATCCACCCCGTCCATCCCCTTTGTGAACTCATTTTAGGACAGTAGACCAAAAATGAACCATATCCAAATATTCAAGTTGGCCTAAAAGGTGATGATTGAATGTCCACAGTTGAAATATTCGTGGGACTACAGAAGTTTTGAATCAGATTAATATTTTAATATTTGTGTTTTCAGTTCATCCCAACAAGAATGACGTTATTAACAGTATGGATGGCATGTCAACATCACTGTTAACCCCCGGGAGGTTTCAACCGTAGAAATTTCCATACCCACCTTTTCCTTTAGTGGGGCCCACTTGAGTCCTGGATCCTACTCACTTTTGTTATAAAATTCTAAAATGGGCTGATAAAACGTATGGACGGGGTGGATTTCTCACAAACATCACATTGAGCCCCAGCTAGGTTTTGCAGGAACCTCATGCAAAATGCCTTCAAAGAAGATCCACGTCCATCGAGGAAGAAGATTGGCTGTACGATGGAAGCAGATTGCTTAGTAATTAAAATTTGTGAGGTCCTTCCATTAATTTTATCATATAATTTTAGGACCTGAGCACAAAAATGAAGTATATAGAATGTTCGAATGGACCACACCCACAAGAAACAGTTGAATTGAAGGTGTACAGTTGAAATTTTCTGGGGAGCCATGGAAGTTTTGGAGCAAACTTATATTTGTGTTTTTCCTTCATCCATGCCCGTATGGATATAATGAATAGGTCACATAACAAATAAATATCAATGTGGAGCCTAGAAAGGTTTCAACGGTGGAAATCATTATCCCCACTGTTTCCTGTGGTATGATCCACTTGATCTTTGGAAATGCTTCAATTTTGAACTCAATCCCTTAAATTATTTGAAAAAGTTGATGGACAGTGTGGATCAAACACATAAATCATGGTGGGGCATAAAGAAGTTTCATAGGTTAAAAGGTTGATTTTGTATTGCGCAAACAATTTAAAAGAAAAAATTTCCATAGTAACTTGAAAAGGGGTATTTTTGGAAGCAAAGAATTTTTGTTTAATGAAAAATCATGGAGCGCATTTCGCGTTCACCATTAAGCTAAATTCCTATCACGGAAAGAATTCAGTGAAAAACCACTTCAGCGTTAACAACGCATTAACAAACACCACTAAACACGGAAAATTTTTCCCATTCCGCGTTAAGTGTAAAAATTCAGCGTTAACAAACACGGCCTTAGTACCCTAAAATAGAGCCATTCTCCAGTTGAGTTATCAGGACAAAATACAGATACAAAACAAAGTTGGAAGTTCCATAGGAGTGAAACCAGAGAAAACAAAAGTTCCATAGGAGTGAAACCAGAGAAAACAAGAAAGTACAATGGAAAGGCAGAAAAGGCTAAAAAAATCAGCATCCATATCTGTAGATTTCATTGTGACTGAATGTTGGACTGTAAATATATGCTATTTGGATCCTTGAGAAAACATGGACTACCAAACTTGGATACTGCATTGGGGATAAAGGATGTCTCTTTGATAGAGACTTGAACTCCAAATCTATTAGGTTTTTGAACACCATACGTGTTTTTCCCTTTCCAAAATCTTATTTATTGGAACTTGGAATCTGCTTCTTGCAAGCCCAACAAGCATTTTTCTGGAAAGTAACCATTATAAAGGACAGGGATGCAAACTAAGAAACGTGAAGAGATTGCCCAAAATACAAAAGAGTATAATCTCCAAATGCACTCCTCTCAAACAAGAACAGTGGTAGCGCATTTGCTTCCCCCAAGGACCATTTTGACATCAAATGCTGAAATGAAAACCAAATTTTCAACAAGAATGGGGTCCCTTTTTTTTTTGTGGGGGGGGGGGGGGGGGGGGGGGGGGAATGGTTGATAAGAATAAATTATACAAAATTTACAAGAACAATTCCCAACAAACAGAGCACTCCATCTGCGTTGACAGGTGTTACATGACCTTTATAAAGCAAGACACTTGCAAATGTACCCAATCCTAAAAGCCAGTTGAGTTCATAGTCATTCATCATTCCTTGGTCTGTTGCCAATTCAATTGCCCCAGCCAAGATTAAAACCATCACTTTGGAGTGGCAAGCTCCAATTGAAAACCAAATATAATGCGAGAATGTAAGTGACAGTATTTTAATGTTGACTTATCTAACCAACAACATAGGGGCAAGTTATGACTAGGTATCTTTTCACTTTCACCAAGTGACCGAGTCATGAAAAAAACTCATAAAAACTTAGTAGACACATTGGTTTTGTGCTCTCTCCACATGGACCACAACTTTTTTTCTTTTTTCTTTTTGACTTGGTGAGTGAGGCATCAAAATAGGGATATTAGGAGACTCACCTTCCATAATTGCTGACCCACCAATTGGTGTGATCTATAGTTGCACAAAGCATGAAGCAAAGTGAGAACAAATTCGGGTGCAGGAGCAGGGAAGTATTTGTTGTTTCAAAACATAAACAAGTATAAATAGGCAGGGAAGTGTGAGCGGGTGCAAGAGTCTGCAATGCGCTTCAAAGCAGGAGAGGCACCTAGTTAGAAGGATCTTGTCATCATTATCTAAAGCTTTGACTATCATTTAAGAGTTCATTCCCAAGATTTTCATAAATGCAATCCCAATCGAGTTTATGGAACTCCAAAACTGCATTGAAGACAACAGCACATCATAATTGTTATTCACTTACACAATTTTCCTTGTCGATGCTTACGAACTTACTTTCTTTCAAGGAAGAACATTCATCTTTTTTGGCAATGCAAGATCAATTGTAATGTTATATGCCCAAATCAAAAGTCAGCGAAATATGGACGACATGATATTGGGCAATAATCCTTGGATTTTCCTGCTAACAACATTCCCACTGCTGGCATACTTGCACAAATTTATTCCAAGAATCATAAAGTAGCAGCTGATAGACGTCCCCCATCTAAACCTTTGGACTTCAAAACAAACATAAGAACAACCATTCATGAGAACAAGACTAAACGCAATCACATAACCATGGTCCACCAAAATATCAACTGTCACCAACAGGATCATTCAAGCTATCCATTTACTTCCAAATAGCTGGAACACAGCTATGATGATAATCTCCAAATCTCACATTGTAACATGTCACTTCTAAATACACCCAATTACATGCTTTACCGTATTGATTTTCAACATCACACAAATCTGTTGTGATCCTGAAATTAACAGCTCTAGAGCCCCAGATTTCGTCAGGTAATAATGCCTAAACTTATGCTGATGAGGTACATAATATTGCTGGCATTGTCCTCGTAGTTACTATGGAAGTATTGACAGCACATATTTACAATAGAAAAAAGATCTAGCGGGCCAAATGTTTGGAAAGAAACCTTTACAATAGAGAAACTATCTAGTGGGCTAAGTGCATGTGAGCCTTTCCATGCACCTAGTTGCATTTGGACTTGCTGGCATGCACGTCATCTATCTGGGCTGTCCATTAGATCTAACCCAACCATCATAAGCTGACTTGAAAAAATCATACTATTTGGATGATCCAAAGAAAGTTAGTGGCGCAACAAAAATGGATAGACCATCATATTGCTGTCACTTTTGCACAGAAATGGATGAAGAGTGAACTGAACCAAATGGACAGTCCAGATAGGTGATGCGAATGCCAAGTCCAAACCAAACTAGGTGCATGGTAAGGTTTCCAACTTCCCATTAGACGGCACTTCCCTTTACAATATATGGCTTTAAAGGCCATACCAGAATAATTGTCATTTGGACATCACTAAGGAGATCTCTATCAACAACATCTTGACTTAATCTAAAACCCACAGAGCATTGGCATTTTGTTCAAACTACAAAACTGACGAATGGAAACAAAGCCCTTGTCCATGGCTTATTATTATTATTTTCTTTAAAGATCATGGCTTATTATTCACATCCTACCAGTTCATCAAGTTAAAGCAAATGCAGAAACTATCCCACAGCATATGCTCTGACATGCATGTCTGATGATCAGGTCTGTTGATTCGATGGGCAACCAAAACAATGGTCAATGCATCAATTGGGCCACATGTGTACCTTGAATATAGAAAGTTGGTAATCAGTTTTCTAACCTTCCATTTTTCTCATACATGTGCAACAGCACCAATTTCACCAATATCCATGAGAATTCCTCCTCAAAATTTTGATTGGCTTAAAAGGATTCTTAAAGTTGACCTAAAATATCTGAACAATGCTATGATGATGATGGCATGTGGCCCACCTAATGAATAGACTCAACTGATATTTGGGCCAGGACGTGTTTATGGCGACCAAGATAGGATCTTTTTTAATATTACATGAATGTTTGGTCAGCTATCCTAGCTGAGAGATGAATGTTATATTCATCTGTCCTTGACCAAGTGGGCCTTTCTAAAATGGATCGTAAATAATATGCAGAATGACAAACAGGGCTTCTAATGGGAACAATTTTGCCCTACATTTGGTGGTACACTTGGAAGGCTTGAAACTTGCCATCTTTGAGAATGGAAAAACAGGTTGGATGACGGTTCATTGAGAAGCCAAATCAGCAGTCTTGGAGTTTTGTAGTCTGCATGGTCCCAAAATATGGCAAGCTGCTTCAAGACTTGTGAGCCTTGAGGCATGGAATCAATTTGACTTGAAATTTGTGGACAAGCAGTTGGGAAAAGTGGACCCCCCCTACGGGTGGTTTGCTTAAACTAGATTTTGATGGGTCTTCCGTGGGCAACCCTCCAAGGGTGATATCATCAGGAATGATAAGGGTGGTTTTGTGGCTGTTACCTACAGATCTCGTAAGCCGTGCAACAATTATGTGGCTAAAATTTATGCTATCCTAGCACAGAAGGTTGGTACCCAATGGATGGAGATCAAGAGTGATTTATTAGCAATGGTGAACACTATAAAGGGCACATGGGCACCCAGCAGGGAGTTTCATAACCTGGCAAAGCTGCGGCATAGGCTAGCAACAGACCTGTAATGGGCTGTAACAGTGGGAAGCTTTACATGATATAGCCCTTTAACAGACTGCTAAGTTTTCTTCCTTACGGGGCCTTACGCCCTGTATCATGACGACTATAATTCTGGCCATTACGATCACCATTACTTGAGCTGCATAGACATTTTGAGAGGATTTGAGGCATGGGTTATCTCCCACACAGATTGTGAAGATAATTCTGTTGCTGGCCACCTTTCTAGTATTATCAGTGTATCAAATAGCGCTGGTAGCGTAGCGGTAGCGTACGCTACATAGCGTAGCGTAGCGAAATCGCTACGTAGCGCTAAAAATAGCGTTTTTCCTCTGTAGCGTGCGCTACAATGGTCGTAGCGTATGCTACGGATATGTAGCGTGTAGCGCAGGTAGCGTACGCTACCTGTGTGGTTTTTTTTTTTTTTTTGTTTTTTTAGTGCAGAAAACAGTGGTGAACTCACACCACAAGCTAAAGTTAAGTAAAAAGAAAAAAAACCTAATTCTCTAGTGCTTCCGATCCCAAACGGCAGCAGCCGACGCAGCTGCTCTCGCTTCCGATTGATTTGGAGGGCATCCGACACTGCTTGGAGGCCATCCGACGCTTCTTGGAGGCCATCCGACGCTGCTGCTCTACTTCCGATCGATTTGGAGGCCATCCGACATTGCTTGGAGGCCATCCGACGCTTCTTGGAGGCCATCCGACGCTGCTGCTCGACTTCCGATCGATTTGGAGGCCATCCGACGCTGCTTGGAGGCCATCCGACGCTGCTGCTCTCCCTTCCGATCGATTTGGAGGCCATCCGACGCTGCTTGGAGGCCATCCGATCGAGTTGGAGACCTAAAATCGTCTCAGAGAGGCCATCCGACGCTGCCGCGTCTGCTTCTCTCCCCACCAGGCACAAACCGACCTCATCTCGAGACAAAAACAGGTACGCTCCTTCTTTTTTTTTGAATTTTTTTGATGTACAATGAAAATAACTTGGTATTTTCAATTTTTTCCTCATTTTTTTCCCCTTTTAAAATACTATTTACAGTCGGTTTGTTGTTCTTTATACCCCTTTTTTTTTTCTGTGGTATGGCCACGTGGGCCCCACCGTGGTGCGTGAAGGGGTGGGATGTGCACTATTTTCTATGGTGTGGCACACGTGGGGCCCACTGCGGTGCGTGAAGGGGTGGGATGTGCATTATTTTCTATGGTGTGGCCCACGTGGGGCCCACTGAGGTGCGTGAAGGGGGGGTTTGCATTATTTTCTATGGTGGGCCACTATGGTGTGCGTATGAGTGTAAGTGGTGTGCGTATGTTTATTTTTGTGATTCACTGATTTATCTGTGATGTGTTTTTTTTTTTTTTTTTGGGTTTAGTGAACTAAAGAGAGAAGAATGTTTGAAGAAAAAGAGAGAGAGATTTTGCATGGAAATATGTGGCTGATAATCCACTTGGACAATCTCATAGAAATTATGTGCTATGCAAATTTTGCGGTCAAAGATGTACGGGAGGCGTGACTCGCCTAAAGCATCATTTGGCCGGAACCCACAATGGGATAAAGCCGTGCCCAAAAGTGACGGAAGAAGCCAAGGAGGAGTGTAGAAAGGCTTTAAAGGAATATCATGATGGAAAAAATAAAAGAAATGAAGTGTTTCGAGATATTGGGAGAGGGGGATCGACATATCTTTCTGGTTCTGGCTCTGCAAGTGATAGCGTTAGTGTGGGTAATGATGCTTTCATTGGCAGCCAACTTGGTAGTGGATCTTCTGGTAATCAACCAATGGCAAGAGCAAGGGGTCCTATAGATCAATTTGTTACTAGTGACCAACGTCAATCCACATTGAATTCAAAGTGGAAGAAGGAAGAAAGAAAAGAAGTATGCAGGGTGATTGGAAGATTTTTATTTGGGAATGCTTTGTCATTCAACCTGTGTAATAGCCCATACTTTTCAGCAATGTGTGAGGCTATTGGCAAGTTTGGACCGGGATTGAAGCCACCATCCATGCATGAGATGAGAACATGGATACTAAAAGAGGAGGTTGCTAATACTGATAGTTTAATGAAAGCATACAAAGCTTCCTGGAAAACTTATGGATGTTCAATTATGTCTGATGGTTGGACGGATGGAAAGAATAGAAGCATCATTAATTTTTTGATTAATTCTCCGATCGGAACAATGTTTTACAAGTCTATTGATGCTTCAGATTCAATAAAAGATGGGAATTTGTTATTCGAATATCTTGATGAAATTGTGGAAGAAATTGGGGAAGAAAATGTGGTCCAGGTTATCACGGATAACCATTCAAGCTATGTGAGTGCTGGGAAGAAGTTGATGGATAAGAGGAAAAGGATATATTGGACTCCGTGTGCTGCACATTGCATAGATTTGATGTTGGAGGATATTGGAAAAATGAAAATATATTCTGAAACGCTTGAAAAGGCAAGGACAGTGACAAAGTTTATTTATGGGCATGGAATTGTATTGAGCATGATGAGAAGCTTCACGAATAACCATGAGCTTCTATGGCCTGCAGTAACACGCTTTGCAACATCATACCTCACCCTTCGAAGTCTTTACAAGCAAAAGAATGGTCTTATAGCCATGTTTGCATCGAAAAAATGGTGCTCTTGTTCTTGGGCTAGAAAACCTGAAGGAATAAAGGTACGGGCTATTATAATGTTTGATCCGAAGTTTTGGCCTCATGTTGCCTTATGTGTTAAGAGCACCATGCCATTGGTAAGCGTTTTAAGAGAAGTAGATTCGGAAGAGAGGCCAGCAATGGGGTTCATTTATGAATTGATGGACTCAGCGAAGGAGAAAATTGCATTTAATTGCAATGATGTAAAAAAGAGATATGTTCCAATTTGGAACAAAATAGATGAAAGATGGACTCCTCAGCTTCATCGTCCTCTACATGCAGCCGGGTACTATCTGAATCCTCAAATACGGTACTCAGATAAGTTCTCTACACACCCTGAGATAAAAAGGGGGTTGTTTGAGTGCATGGATAGGATGATCCCCCGTGAAGAGCATGCTGATGTTGATATTCAGTTGGATGAATATGACAAGAGAAGAGGGGATTTTGGCTCTCGCCTTGCCCTCGAAACCATGACAAAGCGTTCCCCAGGTAATTTATAATTTTATATTTTGATATTTTCATTGTTATGTAAATTATATTTTTATAATTGGTAAAAGTATTAATTAATTTATAAATTATAACTAATTTATGTAGCTGATTGGTGGGAATGCTTTGGAGATAGAACTCCACAGCTTACGAAGTTTGCAGTACGAGTTTTAAGCCTCACATGCAGTGCTTCTGGCTGTGAGAGAAATTGGAGTACTTTTGAGCAGGTGACTTTTGTACCATTCAATATTCTAAATTAGCTAATTTTTATTTAGTAGATTAGCAAGTCTTTGATAATTGACTGACATAGAACATCACATGATTAGATCCATACAAAGAAGAGAAATCGGCTAGAGCAACAAAAACTCAACTCTCTAGTATATGTGATGTATAATATGAAACTGAGAGAAAGAAGCATGAAGAGAAGGGCGGCAATAGATCCAATATTGGTGGACCACATTGAATCAGATGATGAATGGATTGCTGAGAAAGAAGGCCCTGTTCTCCCAACTGATCCATCGTGGCTCGAAGATCAAAATATGGCCTTTGATATTAGTGCCATTACAACTATTCCGGAGTTTGATGATCCAGTTGACAGCAATGCACCATCAACATCTAATATTTCTGAAGGAGATTGCCCCCCACCTTCCTCAAGGAAAAGGAAGGCAACTACTTTAAGTAAGTGTTTATAGTTATAGACTAAGTTACATGAACATTTTTAACAAAGAAAGTAAAAGACCAATGAATCTCTCTTTTTTTTAAAAAAATGTGTAGGTGGTCCCATGGGAAGATTTCTTACTCCTATAAGAGAGGAAGGAGATATAGGAACGAGTGTTCATGGTGTGGATGATGTACATGCAGATGTAGATGCTGATGCTGATGATGAAAGGCCTAGACTTGGTGACGAAGTGAATGCGGATGACGACAACGACGATGACCTATTAGATATAGATGACCTTTAAAGTTTAGACACTAGAGTCTAGAGACTAATTATTGAGAATTTGAGATATTGATTTTGAGGAATATGACATTTGTATTGTACTTAATGCTCTTAACTTTGGGATTTTTATTTTGAAGAATGTGACATTTATATATTTTGCTTTTTTATTTATCATATATATATATATATAAATTAAAAAATAGAAGTATTGTGTAGCTTACGCTACACGCTACGCTATTTCGCTACACGCTACGGAGGGTTGAACGCTACGCAACACGCTACCGCTATTTAAAACACTGAGTATTATATTAAGCCTTTGGGCCTCAAACCTGGATGCAGCTTCTGCCTGCTTTTATTTTGATTTTTTCGTATAATGACTTTGACTTGTACATTTATCTGTTGTCATTTGTACCTTGTAGTTTTATATGAAATTGATATTTAGCCAAAATTGTAACATTCAGAGCAATTAAAACAGGAAACCATCTGCATATAAATTTTTGCAAGAAACCTAAAATAGATAGGGAAACCATGACGGACAGTCTAGATCAATTGATTGTAAAATCCCAATTTAACAATGCTCTATGTCACTTCCACCGTCCATACTCCATATCTAATAGAAACCCCAAAAGAGGATGCAAATATAAAGAAAAGAAGAAAAGAGATTGCAGAAAAGAACAAAACAATCATCTAGCCGAATCCTAGAGACCATGAAAAAACTCCCCTCTCCAAATCTTCTACCGGATAAAACCAAAGAAAGAATCATTTTTATTCGGTAATCATAATAATGCATTACACTTCCATAACATAGCTTTATATAGGCTTAAAACAAAAAAAAAAAAAAAAAAAAAAAAAAAAGAAAAAGAAAATTCCTAATAATAGAAAATGACCAAACTACCCCTAAACCCCATTCACTACCATATGGGCATTATCATTATGTAATTTCTAGTGAAGTCATATGAGCATTATGTAAATGGGCCACAACTCACCCAAATGGCCCCGGATTTGGGCAATCTTGGGCCCGCCTGAAAGCTTACTCAAGAGCCATGTGAGATCATTTCGTTAACTAAATTATGACTCAATCTCCTTCAAAAATCTAATGATTGATCCCATCCAAATGATCATCAGAACAAGGACTTGTTCCAAATCATCAATCAAGATAATATGAACGGTTGGATTGATCAGATCTTAGATCAACCAACTTGGGTGGCCATTGACTCGGTTGTATCAATACCAAATCCGGACCGCAGAAAAGGTAGAACCGACCTCGAAGATCATCACGTGCACAAAAACCTGACCGATCCATTCACCAGGCAGGCCACATAGTAAAAAATAAAAATAAAAATGGACAGGCATCGGACGGCCAGCGGACTTACTCAATGTAACGCGAAAACCGAATTATCCTGAGATCTTCAAGGTGAGGTCTACCTTTTCAGTGGCTCAGATCTAGAGATGATGGCAATAAACGAGTCTGACGATTATTATTCTACATACCCATCTTCTCCATCGATCAGACACAGACGAAAACGAGATCTACTACGACGAGAGAGAGTTCGTACCAGTTTTTTGGAATCAGCTCCGCGTTGAAAGTGGCTATTCCAATCGGCCACGCTGTGGCAGCCGATCACCGTTCCTACTTCAGCCGTCGCCATTTCTCTTTGTAACTCTTCTTTCTCTGTATCTCTCTCTCTCTCTCTCTCTCTTTACTTCTTTTTACGTTTACTTCTTCGCGCATCCGCCCTTTAAATAGGAAATCAGATTGCGTACTGAGTAACTCAGTACGCTCTTATCGTACTGAGTAAACTTAGTTGGGCCCACCTTGAATGTATTTGGTCTATCCACACCGTTCATCCGTTTTTCCATCTAATTTAAGGGTTTGAACCCAAAATTGAAGCATATCCAAAGATCAAGTGGATCATACCACAGGAAAAAGTTGGGATAATGATTTCCACCGTTGAAACCTTTTTAGGCCCCACGGTGGTGTTTATTTGTCATCCAACTTATCTATAAGATCATAAAGACATCAATGAAGGAAAAACACAAATATAAGCTTGATCCAAAACTTACGTGGCCCCCTAGAATTTTTCAACGGTAGATGTTCAATTCAACTGTTTCCTATGATGTGGTCCATTTGAACTTTCTATATGCTTCATTTTTGGGCTCAGGACCTAAAATTATCTGATAAAATTGATGGAAGGAGCGGATCAAATACATAAATCATGGTGGACCTCACAGAGTTTACTAAGTACGGTAAGCGTAGTGGGTTACTCAGTACGCAGTCCGCTTCCAAAAAATAGAGCGAATGTCGGCTATTACGTGCGTTCTACAACTTCTGTAAATGGTGGTGACTTCTCCATCTTGTGCACTTTATGTGACATGACCATTTGAAAAATGGTGGTGACTCTACAACCGTATACATGACGTGGTTTTGAAGCAATCCACTCCGTCTAAATTGACGAACCGATTGTTGATAGAGTATAAATAAAAATTACAGTAACAAGATATCAGTAACCATCTGAATTTTCTTTTGAATTTGGTTCACTCGTTAATTTCCTCTTAACCATCCGTTTGATGGCTGTCAATTGAATTGTTGAATTTCTTGATTAGTGATTTTAAGATATGATCCATCACGATATGACCTGCAATTTGGGTGGTCTGGATAGCTGTACATCAGTGCGACGGCTGAGGAGGATGGGTCACCACCATTTTTGAAATGGTGGTAAAATAAAACTGGAGATTGATTTGATACTACTGCGATGGGTGATGGGAAATCGGATTGCGTACTGAGTTACTCAGTACGACTCTTAGGCCCTGTTTGGGCAGCTGTATTAGAAGAGATTAGGTGGTATTGTATTCAAAAAAACATCATTATTACCCATGGCAGGGGGTTGTCCCCTGATTCCATGGGATTAGATTAATGCTCTGCTTTGTTGGTAATACGGTGGTACATTGAATGGATATACCTACCATCATTTGAAATTATCGGAATAACACATGTATTATATCTAAACCGTTCATTTGTTTTGTAACCTCATTTTATGGTATGGGCCGAAAAATGAGGTAGATCCAAAACTTATGTGGCCCCAAAGAAGTTTTCAACGGTAAGTATTCAATCCCCATTGCTTTCAGTGGTGGGTCCACTTGAGCTTTAAAATTGCCTGATTTTTGGCCCATGCTCTAAAATAATCTCAAAAAATGGGTGGACGGTGTGGATATAGCTCACACATCAGGGTGGGACCTACACAACTTGCTAGCATTGAGTGAAATTGGCACGGACCCAATGTAACTCCATCCGATCTAATTCCAAGCTTTGCCAAACATAGAGTGGAATTGGCACGGAACCAGATGAATCCAATCCCACCTAATCCCTTCTAATCCCGTTGCCCAAACAGGGCCTTATTGTACTGAGTAAACTCAGTCGGCCCACAGTGATTGTATTTGTCTTATCCACTCCGTCCATCCGTTTTTTCAGATCATTTTAGTTGTTTAAAATTGAGGTATATCTAAAGCTCAAGTGGACTATACCACAGGAAACCGTGGGAATAATGATTTCCACCGTTGAAACCTTTCTATGGTCTACATTGATGTTTATTTGTCATCCAAACTGTTAATAATATTACAAAGATATGTATGAAGTGAAAACACAAATATAAGATTGATCTAAAACTTCTGTGGCCTCCACAAAATTTTCAATGGTAGATGTTCAATTCACACCGTTTCCTTTGGTGTAGTCTATTTGAGCTTTGTATATGCTTCATTTTTGGGATAATTACTTAAACTTATCTACTAAAATGTATGGACGGAGCGGATAAAATGCAAGAATGACTGTGGACCCACGGAGTTTACTCAGTAGGCGCAATCGGCTTCCGGGTGATGGTTGTAGTCAGGCATGCAGTGAACTTTGTAGACGTAGCATGCGCTAAATTCAATATAATTAACCATCCATGATTGCGGGCCTACAATGGATAGATCAAGGAAGGATTCATGGAACGATCCTAATCTCTTGTCAATAGGCACCCGTTTCTTGAAATTGAGACATTGACTACTTTACATTTAGACCGTAAATCAAATGTCCAATTATCAACCAACTCGAAAATCGGATCTTGTCAATTTTCTATACACGAGCCATCTAAAATGTAATCCACGATTTGGACGGTTTAATTTTAATCATTGATGTGCTAACCTTTGAATTTCTTAGTGCGTTTGTAGAGACCATCATACTCTGCCAGATATACGATATTTCTCTTTACCGCGGCGACCGTCCAAAATGTGGGCCCGAGTAGTCGCACTGACGGAATGATATTCGTCATTCCTTTGATATCGTCTGTGAATTTGGTCCGCCGACGTTATTTTTTTTTTTAATTGACCGTCGTTGGATGGCTGCCAAATGGATGGTCAGGATCATGTCATCTATTGATAAATAATGACAAACGCAACCAACATTATCGGTCAGGGAATATCCGCTTCTTCTGGTCGCCGACTCAAATGGCGTTCTTCCCTCTACCGGTAGTCGTACACGCGAGTCTACCTTTAAGTCATCCACACCATTTATCTTGTCGGCCCGTATAAACACAACTGTGTGATCCCAACCGTTAATATTGTCGTCTCGATCATGATGATGGGTAATGCCCTAAAAATATCCACCAACGGTAAATATGTGGCCTGTTAGCGGAGAATTTCTTTGTTCTTGAATTTGGACCGCTGGATAAGATGTACACATGCAGCTACCAATCGAACGTCTAAGATCTTTAGATGACACAGATTTTTTCTCAGGCCACATCCATGACTAGATTCTCTGGATGAACGGTCTCCATGACTAGATTCTCTGGATGAACGGTCCTTGACCAGGTGTTGAAACTCGTGAGAGTCTAGCACCGGAGCAGGAGAGATTGACCATGGGAAATTGTAGCCCAGCAGCCTCCATCGAGCCAACTTGTTGGTCGGGACCTTTCATACGACAGTGCATAAAACATTTTAGAAAACATCCTAGCTTGTGATGGTGCCATCGAATTAATTGATGTGTGCCTGCTTAAGATAAAAAGCTGGCCGTCTTACTTGTGGGGTCCATTTGATGGCTTTGATGGGCCCATTTGACTATTCTAGACGGTGGGATCTTCTCTCTTTGAGTAGATCAAGGTGGGCCCACATTGCAAGGATTCTTCTGGTCGCTAAGTGCGAGCCACACTGGGCTCTTCGACTGGATGCATGGGTACAAATGTTGGGTAGTCCTGCGGAACTGATTTACGAGATATACCTTGCTCAACGGCAACGCTCTGGTTTCGGGTCCACTTACGTTCCTTTAAAACGAAATGACCAAAACACCCTTGTCTCTTTCGCCCTGTTGAAGGTAGCACGCTAGCACCGCACTTTAGCTCCTTTTAAGCGAGGATGGGGTTGTCTTTTGACTTCAACCACCTCCTTGGGAGCAGACCAAAATCCTATCCTACACGAAGCGCGTGCAATAGTCGAGATCTGTGGGCCTCACCGTAATTCATTTATTAAATCCACTCCGTCCATCAGTTGATCCAATTCATTTTCACCGTACATTAAAATAATTAGATTTTCCAACATTCAGATAGTTCATAATAACGAAATAATGTAAAATCAAGACTAAAAGCTTTTAAATTCACAGGGTGCGGGCCCATCTGATCTTTGGATCATGTTGACTTTCAATAGTCTCTTTCTGGTGGGAATCACCTGATAAAGGGGTTCTATGGCAAATAAGAAAACACGATGGAACCCAGGAAGGTTTCTATGGTGGGCTTATCCATTCTCACCGTTCAATGTGGTGTGGCCCATCTGAATTTTCAATAATCCTGATTGGTAGTATTAGTTAATAAAATGAGGCGATGCAACTGATGGACGGAATGGATGTAACACAAATATTACAGTGGGCCGACAGATCTTGGGTGTTGCACGCTCGTGTCACGCTACTCGGTGATATTTATTTGGCAGGTAACCTATTCAGAATGCAATCCGCGTCCCTTGTAGAGGCGCGGGACCACACGGAAAAAGATGAGACACGTCTTGGCGGGTACTACGTAGCGGATGACGACTGACGACGAACATTGGGAAGAATAAACACGTGGGAAAGCAATTAAAAATCTTATCCATGTGGATGCCCATGGGCCGCATACGTTCACACGTGAATCATAAACGGAACCTTCCAGATGGTGGCACTCGTTTTGGAGAGTTACGTCAACCTATCTTCTTTCTTTCATTAAATGCTGGAAAAATAGAATTGACTATTTCTTTTAGAAAATATCTTCAGGTTAATGAAATATTAGGTTTCTCTGGAAAACAATTAAGGGTTGTTTAGATTACGTACTTAAAAGCTACGAATAACTATGTTTGGGTATCATTTTTTTTGCCAGCTCATTTTACGACAAGGGCCCAAGAGATGGCTTGAGATGTTTCTATTGTGCCTTTCAATCCCATTGTATTATTGTACCGTAGCCTACTTAAACTTAGGATTTATATTATTACTTAGGCTTATGCTCTAAAATGATATGACAAAATAAATGGAGTAGGTGGATTTCTTAAAAACATCATGTTGTTTCACAAATGTTTCAATAGCAGTTATTCAATGCTATTGTTTCACTTGTTTAGTACACTTGAGCTTTGGATTCAAAGCAAATTGCTTCCTAGCCCTGCCTGATCTATAATTTGTCTAGGGGGTCCTTGCTCTTGCTCTCATGGTAGACTCTTAGGAGTTTCAACACCTGGTCAAGGTTTCGAGCACCCATGGGTGGTGAAATCCCACTAAGGCGTGCGTGAGTGTGTGGTGGTGGGTACGTGTGTTAAAAATAAAAATAAAAATTGTCTAAGGGTTATATGGGGATCCACCGTGATGGATGGGTTTAATCCATGCTCTCTATCTAAATTATTTTTATTTATTTTTATTTATTATTATTATTATTATTTTAATATCATTTTAGAATTTAAACTTAATAATAGAGCACATCCAAAGCTCATGGCGCCCCACTATAAAGAGAGGTGATAAAATCACCCACCATTAAAACCTTCTCAGGTGGCACTGTCATGTTTATCTATCATTAAAACTGTTCATAAGGTCATAAAGACCTAAATAAAGGGGAAACACAAATATCAGCTAGATCCAAAACTGATGCAATTCTGAATGAGTTTTTAATGGTGGGCATTCAATCCCCACTTTGCGGTCCATTGTAATCTTAAATTTGCGTTATTTTCGGTCCCATCTCCTAAAATGATTTGTAAAAGTAGATAGCGTGGATATAATCCATACATAAGGTGGGCCTTACACAGCCTTCCTTGGACAGACTTAAATTATCTACCAAGCGGCTTACGCCTGCATTGATTGTGATGGTTGGTGCCAACCCATCACGGGTCTGGATTGGAGCTGAATGTATTGTATATCCACACCGCCTATCTATTTTCTCAGCTCATTTCTATAGGTTAACGAATAAATTAAGCACTCCAAATCTCCAATGGACCACACCACTGCAAAAAGTGGAGAATAGCCGTTAAAAGTTTTTCGTGGGCCTTGGAAGTTTTGGATCAACTTGATATTTCTATGTTTCTTTATCCATATTTGTTTGACCTTATTAACGGACTTGATGGCAAATAAACATTACAAATTTTCTTACCACGTAAGTTTTAATGGCCAGCATTTAATCACCACTATTTCCTGTGATGTGGTCCCTGTGGTGGTGGTCCACTTGGGGCTGGAATCAAGGTGGGCCCCATGGTAAGGGTATCAAAGTGTTACCCGGTAACATCTAATCCACCCCATTAATGTTTGTGAGAAATCTACCATCCTTTCATTTTGCAGAGGAATGTTAGCCACCGACGGGTTGAATCTAAAACCACACTCCATATATGTGTTTTATCATCCATTCTAAAAGATCATTTTAGGGCACCATATAGAATGAGGCAGATCCGGAGCAGTGGCGAGAATGATGCCCATAGTTGAAACTTTCCTAAGGTTTACCATGATGTTTATTTGATATCTAACTTGTTCATAAGTTAACACAGACATGAAAGAAAGGAAAATACAAACATCAACTTGATTGAAAACTTGTGGCCCTTGGAAAATTTTAATGGTGGGCATCACTCTCCCCACTGTTTTCTGTGGTGGGGTCCACTGGAGCTTTGGATCTAAATCATTCTTTGGATCATGATCTAAAATGATCTCTCGAAATGGATGAACAGTGTGGATACTAAACATACATCATGGTGGGCCCTATGGAACTTGGTGACGTTACTTCGGCAGCGGGTCTCGCTGCTCAACCTGTAAATAGCTAATCCGCGTCCTCATTTTGCCACCTAATTTTAGGAAGAAGCGAAATGCGTGGCCTTCATGGTGGTATGGAGACGTTACCAAGTTACTGTCCATTCATTTTGTAAGTCATTTTAGGGCATGGGCTCAGTAATAAAGTAGATCTAAAGCTTAAGTAGATCACACCACTGAAAGCGGTGCAGATTGAATATCTATCATTGAAAACTTTTTGGAGGTCATGGAATTTTTGGATCAACATGGTATATGTGTTTTCCTTTCATATGAATAGGTTAAATGTCAAATAAACATTATGATGAGTCTTAGGAAAGTTTCAACTGTAGATGTCATTTTCAAAACCTATTTCTCTAATGTGATCCACTTTTTTGGCTTATTCTACAAAATGTGTGGATATAACACATACATCATGGTATGGCCTGTAGAAGTTGGTGACATCAACAAACCATGCAACCTAAATGACGTAAATACAGAGCTCGAAGGTGGGCCCGGCCTAAGATGGCCACGGGTAGTTCCAATCACGGGTTTCTGGTCCCCTTGTTCATGTCCGGTGGCTCACTTGAGCGTTGGATCTGTCTTATTTTTTAAGCCATGCCCTAAATTGAGCTGCCAAATAGATGTTTTACCCTCGTGTGTTCAAGCCCTGCTATTTCTGGTTTGGTTGGCCTACTTTAGCTTTGGATCATCCTTATTTTTGGGATATGCCTAAATTAGATGTTAAAACCAATGGACGGAGTGGATCTGTCACGTCTCAACTAAAATATCCACTATCTATCTTCTGCATTGATTGATGTTGATAGTCGTGCCAAATCGGGGGTAACCAATAATTGCCAGAAATTCCTGTTCACTTCTTTTGTCAGCCTATTTTATGACACGACTCAAAAAATAAGGTAGATCCAAAGCTCAAAATGAGCCCAAGATGGCTCTTAAGTTATTTAGACCATGGGCATTCAATCCCACTGTTCACTAATATGTGGTCCACTTGAGCATTGGATATGCTTTTTTTTTTTTTTTTTAGAAAAAAAAAAATCCCCAATCCCACCAATGTCTCAGCCGCTATGGTTATGGTAAGGGGTCGTTTGTTTGGCACCATGGATTGGAGGGGGTTTCAAATCCCCTTGGTTGTTTGGCAGCATAAAGTAATTGGGGATTGCCAATCCAAGGGGTTTCCAATCCCCTCTTTGAGGGGGTTTGTAATCCACGGTGAGAGCTTGGATTACACCTAAAATCATTTCAATAGTTGCAGGTGTAGCATGTATGTCACTGTACATTATCATTTTATTGGGCACATGGCCCACAAATGATGATTAGCATCGTCCAAACATTGTCCAGCACCGTTCAAACATTGTTCATATTAATCAACGATTGGTTAGTCACTCAGACATGATCTTGTGCTTGCAGTCCATCCGAGACTTGGAATTTCATCATTTTTAGGCAAAGCATATATTTCAGCAAGCTTATCACAATCATAGTGTCAAAAATTATATATCTCACAAATTAGGGATATTAAAGTTGATTTAGTAATTAAATTCATACCCCTATAAATATACCATGCATTGGTATTTTTGAATTAAAGTTGATTCACACTCTAGGGTGCCAAACACACCGCGAGGATTGCTAATCCAGGTGGTTTCCAATCCTGGGGGTTCCGAATCCAGGGGGTTCCAAATCCATGCTCCCAAACAGTCCCTAAGGTTTCAAGGTGGATTTAGGACAAGAATGGAATGTTCAGTCAACGAGGCTAAAGCCGTCTTTTTGGCAACTAATAGCTACATGTATACATGCCGCCTGGACGGATTTGATCCAGGGAGGGGCATGTGGGGCCCACCATGATGTATGAATTTTATCCACACGACTAATATTTTCTGTATCATTTTAGGATATGACCCCAAAAATTAGGTAGATATGAGGCCCAAGGACTACACAGTGGGGATTGAATGCTTACCATTGAAAATTTGATGGGACCATAAAAGTTAGTATGCACAGTCCTCCGGATTGAATGCTTACCATTGAAAATTTGATGGGGCCATAAAAGTTAGTATGCACAGTCCTCTGTACATCCGGAGATGCACCGAAAACCGCCAACGCTGCCAGAATCCACGTCTACTGGACTGTGATATGTGTACCCTATATGATGTATATTTTTATCCACGCCCTTTATCCATTTTTCTAGATAATTTTAGAGTATGAACCCAAAAATGAGGGACAACAAATGAGGACAGTTTTGTCCTTTAAAAACTATAGTTTATAAACGATACATATAATATTTTGAAAGCATACATTTATTCAACAAAAGGTGGAAAAACCAACTAACCACTACACCAAAATCGATGATAAGAAACGGCTCTGTTTTTGGTTTAGAAACAGTTCTAGGCCGTACGTAACAAAGGTTAAAAAGGTAATTAAAATAAAAGGCTGATTTGATTTCTAAAAGAGCACCGTCTCTCTTTCTCTCGCTATTTTCCAGAACTTTAAATCTCTTTTTTTCCTTTTCCAAACCCTATGCAGGGATTTTCGCAACATTTGTGATCGAGGCCACCGCCTAGGGCACGAACTCCTCACTGTTGTCAAAGGAAGTTATTTTTCCAGTTGTCAGATTAGGCTCTCATTGTGATTCTCTTTTTCACAGATTGGAAGGGTAGATCAGTGTCGTCGTTTGACGAAAGGGGGTTTCTAAAACCCTAGCATTGAAGGAAGTGTGGAAGCAATATGTGTTGCTCTCGACGGAGCAGGGGTGGAAGTCATTAGAGGATGAAGGATTCAAAAGAGGTTTTCCCCTTAGATTTGGCCCGGATTTGAGGGTTTTCGTTGTGATTGCTGTTTGAGGGTGGAATTTGAGGGTTTTCCCCTTAGATTTGGCCCGGATTTGGACGAATTCGATTCAAAAGAGCTGGTTTTTAAGGTTTCGGATGCGACTTGGAGCGAATCTAGTTGAAGTCGAAGCATTTGGCGGAGGGTTTCCTGCAGAAATTGCATTTTGCGAGAAATCCATTTTTCGGCCTTTTTTTAGGCACTTGAAGTTAGATCTGATTGGCATTGAAGTGGTTTGCGGAAAAATGGCAGTAGATCTATTAGAGATTTGTGTTATAGACGGATGTCTTAAATCTGTCTGGTGGTCTGTCGATGATATCGACTGGACCGTCGATGATATCGAGGCTGTCATCGACAGGGTCTCGATGCCATCGATAATTCACAGTATTTTTCACCCCTGGTCACTGGACAGTTTTGGTCCTGTTTCGATATCATTGAAGGACCGTCGATAATATCGAGGCCGTCATCGAGAGTGGCTCGATGACATCGAAGAGTTCTGCAGATGTGATTGCGAAAACGCAGATTTTGCGGATTTTGTTTCCTATTTGGATTCTACCTCTTTCTATTCTTATTTAAAGGGGTGTATGCGGGATTGGGATGTATGCTAAGGCTTTCTAAAAGAGTTCCAAGGGTTCCTAAAAGGATTTTAGGGTTTCTAAAGGGTGTAGCAAGGGTGAGATTCGAGGTTGTTCGAATCGGGTAAGTCCTCTCTCTTTGTAATTTTTATTTTCATAGTGGAGATCTGTCGCTTTGTGCCGTGGTTTTTTCCTGCAAGGGTTTTCCACGTTAAATCTGTGTTCTCTTGTGTGTGCTTGGTGTTATTGGATTGCTATCCTAGATCTAGATCTGTGTGATTCCGCAGGTCAAAATCCCCAAATATTTGAGCATTTTTATCTGTCCAATCTGCCAATGGAGGCAGAACAAGAGATAGAGGTTCATATTAGTCTTTTCTCATCTAATTCACTTAAATTTCTCTTCTTTTGCCTTAGCATACGCTCTTGGTTGCTGTAATTGATGATTTTGATGTGCATTCCTTCAGTCCGTGATTTCGGTTTCTTGGTTTTCTTTTCCTTCTTCAGTCGTGCATTTAACTTTTTCATATCATTTTAGGGCATTAATCTAAAAAGAGGCATATCAAAAGCTAAGTTGACCACACCACAGTAAATAGTGGGGATCGAATTCCTACAATTGAAAACGGGAAAGGGTTATCAATCTTGTTGGATTTCGGATTGGAAGATCTATGGTCGGAGTTGACAAAGAGTTTCGGGGGAAAGTTTGTCGGAAGCTCCATTTCCTTTAGAAAATCTCGCTTAGCCGGATGTTTTTGCCATTATGCTGTTTAACCTACCGGATCTCGTAATCTTCGTCTTTTTTCTGCTCGCATTTGTGGAATTGACAGAGAAAGCGCTCGAGAACCGGAATGAATGGTTGAGTTGTAGGAATTGAGATCAGAGGATATAAGTGTAGAGCTTAGAGGAAGAGAAAGGGGTTCGAGGAGATTGTCCAGAAACTCGAATGGAAGAGATCAGATTACTTTATTGAATTTCTCTATTTTGAAGTTTTGTAGCTAAAAATCTTTGTTTCTTCAAACCATTTGGGTCAAGCAGTTACAAAGTTAAATCGGAAGGCTCATGTGACTCGGTGGCCCACTGCAAAACATAGTGTAGTCAACTGGCACAAGAATTTTCAGGTCTAAATTGGTCGATTGGTCAGTCTAGTCTGGGTTTTAAAACATTATTATGTATGAATCATAACAAAGTGTTAACTGGCAGTATTGCAAGCCCACCTGAAAATTTGTTAAACGCTTCTAGGGATGATGCTTGATCCCACCTGAAAGATTTTACAGAAACTTTCTTTAGGTTCAAGCCAAGTGGATTTGGTCATTGCAGCAAGAGAAGCTTGTTGGTAGAAATTTCTACTTCCTTTGACAATCCTATCAAGTAGTTTGGGTGAGGTATTTGGAAGGGTAAATCTATTAAGAATAAATGTTGTTGGGTACTTGGGCTACTTGTGAAAAAAAATGATAGACATTATGGATTTTTTCCTACCACAATGTTTTCCATGATTTTGATTTCCCAACATCAGTTCTTTATTATGTTTGCTTTTAAATTAATGATATAGTTACAGTCTACCTGCCTATGTTGAGTTGCACCACTGGCATTGGCATTTTTATAAATAGTCCATTATTTTTATAGATGTGTGGTCCACATAGAGTTGAAAACGAACTTATTTTGGTATTTTACATATAGATTAGTGGTATTTTTGAAAAATTGAATATTTGTGTGCTTAAAACCAGACGGCTTGGATATGATTGTCTAACATCCATTTATACATCTATCATTCAGATTTTCAATGTGATCACTGATTAGGGGGACTTTTTATTTATTTATTCATGGAGAGGGCTTTGATACTCTGGCAGTGTGTGATGGTTGATAGGCAGGCACTTAAAACATGCAAGCAATCAAAATCCCGTAGAATTTTAATATGAAGTTCCATAAAGAGGCAATGATATGCCAAAATCAAAACAGTTCTGCTTTGATGGCACAAAATTTTCCACAGAAACAGTTATGATTTGTTCTATATGTATTAGCAAGAGGCCACTGCAGATAAAGATTTGTGCATCAGGTGAGGCCAATGCATGGATGACTTGGGCTCAGCTACATGTACAAAAACATTGCATGGTTTAAAAGAGAAGTTGCCTAGGTCCACATTCAACGTGTGAGTGGACCAGCCTATTTCTTAGCCAGGTCATCTAAGTTGTGTGACCAACCTGATGCATGGCTCAGGCATCCCTTGTGGCATGTGGGCTTAGTGGAACTGTGACCAATCGGCATTTCTTCTAAAGTAATTGTTGTAGGAATAAATATTTACAACCCTGATTGATTTTGAGTAACCCATTTTAAATTTATGGATTTGAAAAACTGCAAGAATGCGGCTATAGGAAAAATGGGGTGTTTACTAGTGATCTGCAATGGAATTGCTTCAAGGTTCAGGTATATTTGATATGCATTGGAGCTTGTATATAGTTGGATGCCACTCAGATCTTGGATTTATCAGGAAACCTATTTTCTGGAAAAATTCTGTCAGATCTTGGAGCTTGTATAAAGGCATGGAAGTGTTGGTTGTCTGCTAATTCATTTTTCTATCACATTATTCTTGGTGCTTGCCTTAAGGATCTGTGGATTTTTGCCTTCATGTGGACTGAGGTTCATGGTCTTGCTTACACACTGTAATATTAATTGTAAGGACATGGAAGACATTGCTTGCAAAAACATTAGCTCGCTTTGTGAATGTGCCATTTGTCATTGCAGATGCAACAACGTTAACACATGCAAGTTCATTTCTCATTTTCTCATTAGCTTCGTACATCTACAAAATCACTCTTTCAACTGTTTGTTGGCATTATGATTTTTCAGGATTGCATTTTTTATGGTTTGACTCATTGTTGTGAACTCAGCTGGTTGACTTGGGACTCCCCCAAATCAACTCAGAACAGCCATATTCTGAGTTAACTTTCATTTGCATTGACTTGGTATTACTTGGCTGGCTCATGTCAACAGAACTCAGCTGTCATTCGGTTTCTACTTGAATATCCAGGGTTGAGGCATAACATGTTACACGACTTGCCCTGGTATTTTAGTGACTAGGCCTGGTTATTTTGGTGACTTGGCCACATTGCAGCTCTCTCTCTCTCTCTCTCTCTCTCTCTCTCTCTCTCTCTCTCTCTCTCTCTCTCTCTCTCTCTCTCTCTCTGTCTCTCTGCCTTGTGCATTCTCGTGGGACCTTCTTTGTGTACACGTGCCTGATCCTTTCGGTTCGTCAGGCAAGGCCCATTATTCATACATGTAAGCCTATTTGGACCATCAATATGATGTGCTCTTTGTTGATGGCTGACGCATATAAATGCTACCGGATTGGAAGATCATAGTAGTCCACTCTTTTGGTCAACAGTCTAAATCACAAAAGTCATGGGCCGTACATTTATGGAATCTAAGAGCAGGCTTATGCTTTACCCTTTTTGCATTAATGTGTAGCCCACCATATGATTTCCATGAGCAATGCTCCTCACTAAAGTGTCGTTTTTACTAACCGTACTGTTTTGTAGATTGCATTAGTATACAAACTATATTTGATCGTGGTGTCTCTTATCTAGAATGTTTATGTTAAATAACTCTGAGACATGGTTTCTTACTTCTTCGGAAACTGGTACATGATAGCACGACAACATTACTAGTTTGTGTATGAAGCATTACTTTCCATCTGCTGAATTTTACTTTATTGGCCCCTTGAGTACAAATCTCTCAAGTCTAGGAACTACACCAACCATATGGTGTTGGAAAGTAATCTTGTTGATGGGGTTTGTCAAACTAAATTAGGAAAGCCCTTAGTAAAGAGTAGGAAGCAGTTGCTCAACAGGATTTTAGCTTTGCTGCATACACAGTGACTTCCTCTTTAGATGCTGCAGCATTTGCTTGTAGGATGAGACAACCTACTGCAATGACATGTCCAACAGAACCAAAGCCTTAATCACCCAAAAGCAAATCTAACACAACCATTAATAATAATAAGAATGAAATAAGTAACGAACATAAAGAAATTCAACCTGAAACTTTGGTAGAAAGAAGCCTTTTCAACAATTATCTGACACCGACTACTTTCTTCATACACATGTATTATAAAATTATCATACATGTTCTTGTCGTTCACATGTATAGTAACACAACCAATATAAAATTTTCAGTTTCTCTTGAATCTCTCTCCTGTTCTTAAATCATAACCTTGACCAAGCTATTTTGGTTATGCTTTGCATTTCCTATTTTTTCCAATCAATTAGCATTTATGTGTGTAAATGTTTTGTTCATTTGTCTTGCACTCATGTTGTCTGATCTCTATATGCTTTTTAGGCTTTCTGTAGATAGTCATGACAAGCATTTTAATGGTTATTCATCGACTTTTTTAGATCTTGGAAATAAACCTGGAAGATGAAGTTGAGGAAGATGGTGCCAATGTTGATCTTGACTCACGAAGGAAGGGGAAGTGTGTCGTTCTATAAACATCTACAAGCCAAGTGAGTTTGGATTTCTTTTTTCATTGATTCAGTATCTCTTGGATTGCTTTATCTGGATTAGATTACTGTGTTTTTATTTATTTATTGAATGGCTGCTTAAGTTATATTTTTCTTTTCTTTTTATTTCTCTATTAGCTATTTGAGCTAACCTTATTATTGGTTGGTTTTCGTCCTTCACGATTAGCTTTTCTTTGTCGAGTTTTATATGTTGTATTGAGATCATGTTTCAAATTAATGAGATTTTTCCCACCATTTTGTTTTCTTTAGCTAATTGATCACACGTGTGGATTGAGCAATTTTCTTACCTTGTATAAAAATTAACGGACCTATCGGATGCACCTGGCGCCAGATTGATAGATGACATCTTGCTCACGAAATTCGATACTATTGACAACAAGGTATTTCATTGTAGATTTTAATCAATCTCCACCTTTTTTTTATTTTTTACTCTTCCTTTGTATATTTTCTCACGGTCGTTTTGGGCTTCTGTATTTTGAAATTTTTAGGGGTGTCCTTTTTTAGCAAGGTGCTACATGTACAATGCTAGATCCTCCACTTGAATTGTACAAGTGGTGGGCATGGCATTGTTCTTCTTGATTTGTAGATGAGGGGTTATGGACCTAAATCATCTTTTATTGATAGTATATCTCTTTCATGGTAAGAGACCTTTCTTGTTTCAAAGTTTGTCTAAGGATGTTCATGATGTTTGCTTCATGACTTTAGAAATGCCTTGTATAGATTAGCTTGTTTTTCTTTGGATTAATCTTTATTTTGATGGAATGCAATAAACTTTTGTTAATTTATTTCCCTTGATCTTAAATATCATGTGTTTATCTGGGTTTGAAATTGTTTATAAAATTTCATTTTAAAATCTGACCAGCAACATTAAGAACAGTTTAAAACCGTTCTTAATATTTTTTCCATTGTCACTACAACGGTTTAAAACCGTTCCTAAAATTCCGTTTCTAAAATTTGAAACGGTACTCAACGATCCTGAACCGTTCTTTTTTTGCGACGCCTCATTTAGGAACGGTTTTAAACCGTTTCTGAATAATTTAGGAACGGTTTAAAACCGTTCCTAAATGACGATTTTGTAATTAACCCTCGCATTTACTTGACAATGGCCTGAAAGGTAGGCTGTTAGATGGAAAAATCCCCAATAGGATATACGAAAAAAATCTAAGAGAATTACCTTCCGGGTTAAAATATTTAAGTGGTCTTGGAGGAGGGAAGTTATCAAAGAACCTTTATATAATGTTCTTTTTCTAGCTCACTAGATGTGTATCACATTCATTGTATCAAATACATGCACCTATCCATGATGATTGCACTTACTAAAAATCTTTCTGATCAAGTCATTTGATAAATTGCACATGAATTTTGATACTCCTAAGTGGTGTATATTATTTTTTATGGTGTAGCTCACCTATGTTTAGATTTATCAAAATTTTAATTATTCAAAACATCACAAGAGATTACATCTATTGAAACGGTTGGATATCACATAAATATCATGTGGGCTCTACAATTCTCTCTAAATTACGACTTTCTATAGAAAAGGAGTATACAATAAGCATTATGGTAATTATCCTACTCAAAAAGTACATTATGGAATTTCAACACACGGAGGCATTATTTGGTAAAATCACAATTTCTAAAAAAATTTGTAGTAAAAATCCAATGTTTTTAACTTGTATTAATATATTTTATCTAAAGAGACTTGAAAAGTTCTTATTTTTAAGACTTGATTACAAAAGCCTATCTACTTTTTGGTCTATGTTTTTAATACAGTTTTATTTAGAAAAACTTATGAACACACGTATTCGATTTAAAAATAGTTAAATACAATGAAAAAGTAGTCTGTTTTACTTTGACTAATGTTTCCTTTTTTTTTTTTTTTGTTTTTTTTTTTTGTTTTTTTTTTTGTTTTTTTTGTTTTTGTTTTTGTTTTTTCTTAAACACACCCCACACACTCACGCTGCAGCGGGAATTCACCACCTATAGATACACGAACTTTGACCGGGTGTCAAAACTCCTGGGAGTCTACCACTCGAGCAAGAGTAAGGATCCAAAATTGACTAATGTTTCCTTACAGAAAGGTGCCAATAAGGTCTTTGAACAACCATCTTGCCACTGCTGCCAATCATATTTACAATTGGATTCTAATTTTTTGTGCTCGCTTACATAGTGTGTTTGGGGCTCAACTTTAGCATACAAAATGATCTATGCCATCCATTTGTTTTGTAAGGTTATTTCACGGACTAATCACCTGTCCTAGGAAGGTTTCAACTGTGTTCATCATCCGGATTTAGTTTTATTGTTGTAGGCCGCATCTACCTCAGATCTAGTTGATTTTTTGCCGTAATATGAGCTCCAGTCATGATTGATCCCCCACCATTAAAAGCTTTACAAGGGCGACTTGAATGTTTATTTGCCATCCAACCTTAGATAAGGTCACAAAGACCTAGATGAAGAGATCACACAAATATCATCTTGATCCCAAACTTTTTGTGGCCCATGAAAAGTTTTTAATGGTCGATTATCATTGTTTTCTGTATTATGGTTCTCCTAAGATTTGGATCTGCTTTTTTTTTTTTTTTTTTTTTTTTTTTAAGAATTTGCCTCACAAATGACTTTTCAAAATGGATGGACGATGGGGATATAAGTCAAATACATCAAGGTGGGCCCTGTGGTCAGGGATCCCACCCACTTCCTTGGATACGAGATCCACTGAGCTACACCTGCTGCTGTTAGCCTGTATTACAAGCTGGCTGACGTAAGGCCTTTAAACGACGTGACTGTCCCATGGCAAGTGGGGCCACTATGGTGTTTGTGAGAAATCCACTCCATCAGTTTTTGGCAAGTCATTTTAAGGCATGAGACAAAAAATTAGGGGATATAATGCTCAAGTGGACCACACGATAAGGAACAATAGAAAGTGGCTGGTTACCGTTCAAATCTCTCTGGCCTCCACCTGATGTTTTATGCATCCATAACTGTGGGGCCCACTGTGATGTATGTTACTTTCATCCACACCATCCATCCATTTTGACAACTAATTTTAAGGCAAGATCCAAAAATGAAGCAGATCCAATTCTCAGGTGGACCATACCATAGGAAAGAGTCGTGATTAAACTTTCAGCCATTAAAAACTTATTAGAGAGAATCTTAATGTTTCCAGAGTGTTTATTTGCCATCCAATCCGTTGATAAGGTCACATAAGCCCAGATGAAGGGAAATAACAAATATCAGCTTGATCTAAAACTTTTGTAGCCCATTAATGGTTGATCACCACTGTTTTTATGGTACGATCCACCTAATCACCGTTGTTGTTGTTTTTTTTTTCTTGGTTCGGTCCACGTGATAATTAGACCTGCTTCATTTTTTGAATAATGCCCTGAAATGATATGGGAAAATGGATGAATGGTGTGGATATGGAATACACACATCAAGGTGGGCCATAGTAAGGGCCGAACAGTCTTGGGTGAGTCAGTCTCACCTAATCCATTCCCTCTCTCTCCATTCCAACCAGCCTGTACTGTCGTAAGCATGGGAAGACTTTTAGGCCCTGTTTGGGCAACGGGATTAGGTGGGATTGGATTCATCTGGTTCCGTGCCAATTCCACTCCATGTTTGGAAAAGCTTGGAGTTAGATCGGATGGAATTGCATTGGGTTCCGTGCCAATTTCACTCAACGCTAGCAAGTTGTGTAGGTCCCACCCTAATGTGTGGGCTATATCCACACCGTCCACCCAGTTTTTGAGATTATTTTAGAGCATGGGCCAAAAATCAGGTAATTCTAAAGCTCAAGTGGACCCACCACTGAAAGCAACGGGGATTGAATACTTACCGTTGAAAACTTCTTTGGGGCCACATAAGTTTTAGATCTACCTCATTTTTTGGCCCATATCATAAAATGAGGTTACAAAACAAATGAACGGTTTAGATATAATACATGTGTGTTATTCTGGTAATTTCAAATGATGGTGGATATATTCATTCAATGTACCACCGTATTACCAACAAAGCGGAGCATTAATCTAATCCCATGGAATTAGGGGACAATCCCTGCCATGGGTAATAATGATGTTTTTTTGAATACAATCCCACCTAATCCCTTCTAATCCCGTTGCCCAAACAGGGCCTTAATGACTTGACTGCTCCAAGGCATGTGGGGCCCACTATGATGTTTGTGAGAAATCTACTCCATCCATCCATTTTGGCAAGTTATTTTAAGACATGGGACAAAAATTTAAGAGAATATGATGCTCAAGTGGGCCACATGACGGGAAACAATTGAAATGGGCTAGTCACTTTTCAAACCTTTAGGGCCCGTTTGGCCGGGTGGATTGGAAGGGAGTGAACGGTATTAGGGTGGATGGCGTGGATTTCTAGGTAATGATGGTGTTTTCAGCGGATTGTCTTGAGATCCATGGGATTGCTATATCCCTGGATTGATACATCCCGTCCGTTTGGCACGCCGGGCCAATCCAGAGATTAAAGCGTCCGATCCCTTCCAATCCAACTAACCAAACACGTTGTAGGCTAATTTGAACGGATTAGGATGGATTGGATGGGATTTAAAGGTAATGATGGTGTTGTCAGTGGATTGTCTGAAGATCCATCGGATTTGGATTAAATCACCTACACTGTTTGGCACGCCCGGCCATTCCCGGGATTTACCATCCAATCCCTTCCACTACCATCTAATCCCTTCCAATCCAACCGGCCAAACGGGTTATGGGCTAGCTCCACCTAATGTTTATATGCAATCTAAACTGTCCATAAAGTGGTCCAACTATTTATAAGGTCATTACCACTAGGATGACTGAAAGAAAAAAATATTAGCTCAATCCAAATCTTTTGTGGCTATACTATTGTTTCAATGGTAGGTGTAGAATCTCCACTATGTTTTGTTGTGTGGCCCACTATGACACACAAAAGGTAACCGCCTCTCTTAAACTACGCCAAAAGTAGGCGTGTTTTAAAAAATAGACCAGAATGTAAGTGTATTTTCATAAATAACTCTTTTTTTCGATAATGCTCCGAAATGATCTCGAAATATGGATGAACGTTGTGGATTTAATAAATACATAACTGTGGGGCTCATGTAACTTTGATATCTTTTGAACCGTTCGTACAACTCGGGGTTCGAGGAGCGTCAGCGGCCTATCCTCTTGCGGAAGGGATAGCAGGGGCATTTTCGACCTTTGGGAAGGCGTCCGTACAGCTGGGGCTTATTCTTGGAAGGTAAAATGAGGTGGGCTTCGTTTCGGAAATGGGCCATAAATGGGTCGTACAGTCGGAAATTTCTCTGAAAAGAATTAGGCTATTGGGCCTAAGCCATGTAATAAGGGCGGATGCGGTTTCTGCGAGTGGAGAGAAATAATATAAATGTTGGGGTTAAGGTATTAAACCCAACTCCCATCTCACGTTCTATTGCAACCTTCTCTCTCATCTCTTCTTTTCGTCTCTCATCTTTCCATCCCCGTTCTCCATTGGCCCCTAACATCATTTGAGCTGATAGAATAAGATTTGCATAATCATGACCACACTGTTCTAATCTGGTTTGATCTGTTGGATGATTTGATCTACTAGCTGCTTGGTGGTTGTGCAGAAGACATCCCTCCTATCTGTACATCATTTCCATTCGATGCTATTTCATACGCCTTGCCCATTAAACACCAGATGTCCGCCTTCTCTTCTTGCTGCTATTTTCGTCTCTGATTTGGTTTTCTTTTTGGATTGCTAATCTGCAGAGATCTGCAATCGGCACCATTGCTTTGCGTGGCCATCAAGATTTTGTTATTCTAAGAAGAGATCTGCTCAAGGTGCATACATTTAGGGGGCGTTTGGATGGTAAGCTGCTTAAGATAAGCTACTTATTCCACAAGTAGCTTATCTTAGTTTCTACTTATTAAGAAGATGTGTATGTTTAGCAAACAACATATTTATCAGCTTCTCCTCTCAACTTTTGTCTCTCCTTGTTCTTTTCTTCAGCAACTTATAAAAAGTATAAAAGCTAAAAAAATTAACTGAAGTGATTATGTACTTTTAAGTAAAACAGTTACTTACAACTATTCATAAACCAAACTTATCCAAAATAAGTCACTTATCTACTGCTGTAAGTATAAAAAGTAACTTATTTAATAGTATTCAAACAGGTCCTTAGGGGCTGTTTGAATAGTAAGTTACTTAAGAAAAACTACTTGTGCCTTAAGTAGCTTATCTTGATTTTTACTTATTAAACTTAAACTGAAGCGATTAAATAACTTTAAATAAAAAACCTACTTATAATTGATCATAAACCAAACTTACTTATCTCAAATAAGTAACTTATCTACTGCTGTAAGTAGAAAAAAGTAACTTATTTGGTGGTATCCAAACGGGCCCTTATTGCCACTGCCGATTGTATCTAAGGCCCATCATCATAACCTTTAGATCACAGGTCTCTACTGCTATTCTAGATTGTTGCGGCCCATCCGATCATCATCGCAGTTACTAATCTGGATTAATCATCTTGTTGCTGTGGATCCATTGCTGAAGATCCATTGCTTCTGAACTTGCTTGTGGCCTATCCATTGCTACTGGTGATTTTCACTGCAGATTTGTTGCTCCAAGGTTACTGTTATAGATCTGTCATTGATTGTGTTGATCTTCTTGTATTAGATATCGGCTATTAGATCTCTATCAAATGATGACCCACAATTTCCAAAGCTCACCACCCATTGCTACTGATCAATGTAATTAGTGTGCTGTACATCTAAGATCATCTTCGACGTGTTGGGTGCAATGTCCTCTTCTGTGGGACCCATCCTTTTATTGCTGGTCATTGTAGCCGTTGGATAAGACGCTCATGCGGCCTTTTCTTTTTTTTGGATCTACACCTTTGTGATGGAAACGGATTGGCAACGGCCTGTCGGTGCTCTGTGGGCCCCACCATGATGTATGTGTTTCATCCATGCTGTCCATCTATTTTTATAAATCATTTTAAGCTATGATACGAAAAATTAGGTATATGACAATCTCAAGTGGACCACATTATAGGAAATAGTGTTGAATGAGCGTCGACCATTAAAAACTTTTGGGGGCCATAAAAGTTTTGGATCAAGATGATATTTGTTTTTTCCCTTAATATAGGTCTGTATGACCTAATCAGTAGATTGGATGTCAAATAAACAGTACAATGGGCCTTAGGAGGATTTTAATGGCAGATATCCAAACACTATTGTTTTCCTGTGATGTGGTCCACCTGAGATTTATAACTGTAGACACCCCACCAAGGCAAACATCTTGAGAAGGCTAAAGACAATCTGGGAATCATGATCAAATCCTAAACCCTAAACCCTAGCTTAAACCGAAACCTAACCCAAAAACCCTGACCCAAACCTCAAATTCCCAATCCGCAACCTGAAACCCTAATCCAAACCATTCAACCCACATACAGCCCCGGTCTATATACCATACCCTAATCTGAGTCCTTTACCCAAACCTAAGTCCACTTATCTGAACCCCCAAAACCCCAAAAAGAGGACTATTGGACGAACCATGTACCAAACAAACCCACGCGCTTGAGCCCGGCTCGAATCCTTACCGGGCGGTAGTCCAACTATCGCCGGCCGTACTTGGAGTGTCGCCGCTCGTGGCCCGCGTGTGAACTTATGGGGACAGCTGTCCCAGCATCCGAAAGTCAACTTTCTCCAAGAATTACCCAATTATCCGACCTTATTTACTGTTTTACCAATCCCAATAGCCAATGAGAGTGCGCCACGTGACATTCCTCTCCTCTCAACCACTCACAACTTGCCATGTCATCATTTACCCCTTTCAAACCCAGAAATTACCACATTGTCATTGGAGAAGGCTATAAATAGCCCTCTCCTCTTCACATTTTTACAACAACCACTCCTCATTCCCAAGCTTAAGTGAGAGGGAGATGAAGAGAAAGGAAGAGAGTGAGGGTGAGGGAGAGCTCCCAAGCCTATAAGATCAGATTTTTCTAGCCATCTCTTAGTCTCCTCCTAACCTTCTCAATCCCAAGTGTGGCTCGGATTGATCATGGTGAAACTCATGTCTTAACCTACTCAAGTTCAAGCCAAAGATCATTTACCTTATGCAAGCATTCATCATGACATCTATTCCCTTCTCAACCCTCCTATTCATTTAGATCTCTGGTGAATATATGCTCTCTGACTTGTCGTACACCGGATCCGGTCACATTAGAAATTCCTAGTGATCTAGTCTACTCTTCTTTACCTTTTTTACATAAGCATCATCACATTCGCCTTCTAGACACGCCGTTGGATGTATGATCTATGGCTTGCCGATATCTCGGATTTTGCTGCATAAAAAATTCACGTGTGCTTAGTCCTATCTCGACCACATCATCCACCCATTGAGATTGTTTTACCACACAAAGTAGAAACCGCACATTCGTGCAGGCAGAGAGGGTGCTTAACACCTTCCCTCTTTGTAACCGAGGTCCCTTATACAGAATCCCGGATTGCAGACCAGAAGTTAATCTAAGGTAGGAGAGTCTTCGAATTTCTCCAACCTTACGTATTCCGTGGGTTTTAGCAGACCGCGGGATTTTGAGATTAATCGGCTAGTGGCGACTCCAACATCCACAAATCAACCTGCTAACCCCACCTTTCACACCACATAAAAGCATGCCAAATTTGTGTAGGCGCCGATTTTTCAATGTCTACAATAACCCGATAATATTTTTTGGGATCAAGCCATAAAATGATCTGAAAAAATGGATGAACGGCATGGATGAAATACATACATCATGGTGGGCCCACAGAGCAATGACCACCAGCTAGGGCTGAAAGTTGGGTGGGTTCAACCCGACCGACCCGTGACCGACCCAACATTGGGTTGGGCTCAGGCAGGATGTATTGGGTTTTGTCTCGAGCTTGGGCTATACAAACACCAACCCGATCAAACTTGGGTTGGGCTTGGGTTGAGGTCTCGAGTTGCTCGAGCCAACCCGAACCCTATCGATATATAATTGAGTGTGGATCGTCTATGTTGAATGCATAGGAAATTCCAGTGTCGTCGGGTCTCATTAGTCCATGTCATTTTCGATGAGTCAAGCTAACAAGACACGCTTTGATTTCTCTCTCCTGAATAGATTATGTGCTACACAACACGACTTTTAAATGAGTGGTTGTCCTATATTTAATTTAGCTTGTTTATTTAGAAAAAAATGAAGTTCGATAAATAATTACATATAAAATTAATAAAATTATAGGAACAAAAAATAAGACGTGTATTGAAATATAATAGAGTAATGTAATAACAAAAATATATATTAGCATGTATCCACCCGACCAACCGGAACAACCCGAGCGAGCCCGCTTGGGTTGGGTTGAGTTGAGTTAAGGTTGAGGTATGGGAACCTTGGGTTGGGCTAGGATTGAGCACCAACCCGACCCAACCCAACCCAACCCAACCCACCCGACTTTCGGCCCTACCACCAGCCACCGGGCTGGTGGCAAGGGGAGTAGCCAATCCGTTCCGCTTTGTGATGTGGCTGTGATCGGATCATCATTGTGGTCTTAGATTAATCACCATTGTTTCTGTTGCGCCCCATTGCCTTTGTCATTAATAAATCATTTGTATTTGTTGACAGCCAATCATCTACTGCTTTTTCACCATTGGACATGGTCACCACCAAGTGTGGTGGGCCCATTTGGCCGTCTAAATGTAAAACGCTATTGCTGCTACTAGTGGGGCCCACTTATTGTCTACATCATTGAGGAGGAACCATCTACATCTTGTTGGGCTTGGAAATTATTAGACGCTGGTCATCTTCCTACGTGAGTCCTACTTTTTAAGACTTTAGTCATTTTATATTTGAACAAGTTGTCGTTGTGATTGTGAGGTCCAACTACTTGTTGGACCTGCCAATTATTTTTCGGCCCAATTTGTTCATTATAACACTAGATCTTGAATGTGGGCTTAAGTTACTGTGAGCTTGTTGGTAGTTATGTTGGTCAGGTTTCTTATTAAGCCATTGTTGTTTGTGGCTTACCTGGTTTCCTCATTGATTGGATCGTTTCTTGTTTCTTGCTCTGTGATGCGGGCTTGCATATTCTCCACTGTCGTATTCGACGACTTGGAAACTTCGTTTCAGGCTCTCTTTGCAACGATGTGTCATGTGATCAGTTTATTTTTATTTTTATTTTTATAAATGTAGGGCAGTTGGCCCATACTCCATGTACTGAATAGTTTGTTGGATTAGGTTGTCATCCTAGCTATGTTTACTTTGAGCAGTACTTGGACTTAGATTCGTCTGTATTGAACAGTTGGTCCATTCTCAGTTATGTTGGATAGTCTGGTTATTCACATTACTCATCATCATTAAAGTACCTACTTGTATGAAGTTATTAGTGGTCTCGTTGCTTCCACCACTCACCCACCGGCTCACCTTTTGTTAAAGCTCTTGCCACTCATCTTCAGGGCCGCATCATCTTTTATTTATCACTTCATATTGCGAATTAGTATATACATGTGGTATTTGATATAATGATTGTAATAAGTCCTTTAAAATATATACTTTGACCAAAAAGAGGAAATTCTGAGCCTTGGGTGAGCCAAAAATGCAAGGATCACAAAAGGTGACTCACGGAAGTTTTTTTAACCGTCCATTTAGATGTCCAATGTTTGGATGGTTCATCATTTTATTGATGTGATTTTAGTGTTGCCACTGATAATTAGATTGTTTTGGAATATAATCGCCGTATCATGTATAATAGATTAGTAGCATAAAGACACATTTCTTATATGTGCGACTCTACTCTCTAGTTGCAGCATTTTGTTGAGATTTCAAAACACATTAAAAAGGTAAATTTGAAATACCTCAAATTCTATTTACTTCTAAATCCAAGGCTATCAAACGTTAAAAAAAAAAAAAAACAACTATTTGGATTTTAAATACACTCATTTACCACCAAAATCAAAATGCGAAACGTGGTATAAAGGGTGTAACCAAGGAGGGTTCCTGCTCAATGTCCATACTCTCACTCTGGCTTGACCTATGGTGGGAGCCAGTGGATGTTATCTTACCAGCAGATTGGTGGCTCTTTGTACATAAGATTGAATGGATTATCTGAATCATTTCTAACCAAGCAGGCCTTGAGGCCAAAAGCAGGCGCAATTTTTATGAAGCCTGTGGACCGCATTGATCGGTGATCAACATTGCCCAAGGGTTACTGAGGATTGGGTCAGTTTCCATTCCTCATTGATGCATTGGCCCTTATAACAATGAAGTCTCAACCACCTGTATAATCCATCGATTGGCTGGACAATATTCATCCATGCCAGTGTCCACCAACAAATTAACATATCAGATTACTAGAAAAAAGCAGCCATGTGGGCCCCATCAAGCAACACATGCTGTGATGATCTTAATAACTATTTTATTTATTTATTTAATGCTTGATGAGTTACAAGCTCTATTACCATGCTCCTCAACTCTCTAACAACAATTTTCATTTGGAGATGCTTCCCAATGTTTGGTACTGAAAATCATTTGTCCAGGAGCTAAGATCCCTTTCGGATCAAATTTCCGTTTCCGCTCTGAGAAGTCGTCCCATTTTGGACCGAAATGCTTCTTCCACTCGTCACTGGTTTCATAATGAGGGAGATACTGCTTAATTTCAATACCGGCATCATTGCAGAATCTCAATATTTCTCTGTTCTGATCTTCTAATGACTCCCAGTTGTTCTTCGTCGCAGATCGCAGCAGCCCTACTGTGTAGAAAATGTCTTCATCTGGTGTAACAGCAGACATCTTCTCATCCCACCTGTATTGAAGTTTCCTTTTAATATTAGAATTTTATACCCTTTGGTGATGAATGGCCCACACATGCTAGCCTATGTGGCACTTGTGTGCCCCATTGTTTTGATTCCCCATAGCAATAGATCGGGCTGGTCCAATCATTAGGTGGGCCAGATTGGTCCATCGAGAATTCTTTGATGGTCCACTAGTTTATTGAACCAGAAATCAGGATGGTCCATATATCAAGTGGCCCACACATTACCAACAGCCAGATCTTTTAGCATAACACACAGATGGTGTGACCCTTCCATGGATGTTCTGGGTCCCACACAAATGTTACTTTGGCATGTTTGGCATGTTGGTAATTACTGAAATTCATTTTCTTACTTGTTTTTATTCATGGGGTAGACTAGAATCGGCCCCGTTGACGCATTTTGCTTGAGAATTCCCTTGAAAACTCCGGCGTCCAAATCCAGGATTCTTGATTTGGGCAAGAAGAGATTCAACCATGGATGGGGAACATTCCAAAGGCCTTTTGACCGCAGTGTCAGCTCTTCGTCGTGAACTCTATTGAGGAAATCAATGTACGAGACGTCGATCTCAAAGGCGAATCCAGGGATGAAGTTGAGTCCTTTCAGTAGCAAATCCACATCCTAAAACATATAATCGAATCCTTATTAGCTGTGACCAAAACATGGCTCAGGTCTACGTAAACCCATGTTCTATACTGTTGTGTGTGAGAAATGATAGTTGGGTGGATCTTGTATCCTTATTAATGGTGTGTACTGATCAGGTGGTCGTAATTGTCTATTTGGTGGCTTTCAAATGAAGGTCTGGACTCCTATATTAATTCTGCACCACTTTAAAAATGGTGCTGGCTCTTCAAACCTACACGTGGCATGGTCGTACTGCAATCCTGACCGTCCAAATCCTGATCCAACTATGGATGGAGCATAATGGAAAATATTGTACGGATAAGAAAATATTAACCATCTGATTTTTTTCTCCCTCCTGATTGGGACCACTCATTATTTCACTTTTGGGGAGCTGTCAGGCAGCCTATGAAGCTTGACACACATGCACAATGAGTCAGTTCTAAAATCAGATTGGTTGAAGCTCTTCGGATGGTCTAATTATCAAATAAGGGCGATCTTTGGTTCATCTTGCATCTAGATTGGGACTCAAGCCATCCATCTGACATCTACTTGGATGGTTATGATTGCTTGATCAGTATGATTTTGAATATATGCTCCATCTACGACAGAGCCCCCAACTTGATTGGTCCAGATAGCTGTACATCGGTGATACATGTGAGTGGGATAAACCCCACCATTCAAAACTAAAAAACCTACTATGCATAAAGCGATCCTGGAAGAGTGCAATTAGACCGTCCAACCAAAGGCTATATGGGCCCATCATTTTGTCCATGTGACATCTACTGTGTCCATCAAATGTGGCTGACTCATGTTAGGACACTAACCCAAAAATGAAACAAATCTAAAACTCAAGTGGGCCATGGCATCAGAACAGTAGGATGGGAATCCTCTATTTAATAGCCGTAGACAGTTTAATTTACCCTTTGTGATGAGCGGTGAACTTAGGGTTTTAAAGGAACATGCATGGGAAGACATTTTTAATAAATTTAAGTGGATTTTATGAGCCTCAGAACATGGTTGCTCACCAACATATGGTTCTATTCATCCACTGCTCACCAACATATGGTTCTTATTTCACACTGTTTAGAAGGTAGGATCAGACGGTGTAGAATTGCATTTGGTCCCATGCAAATTTCATCCACGATTTTAAAATAATAATAAGAATCATCCAATCCCAATATAAGATACTGTAGGATTTCTTGTTAATTTTAAAATCCAATACAAGTGTGGGACACATGTTGATGCATATGTTTTTTTTTTTTTTTTTTCATAAAAGGGCCATTTGAGTTGCATATGTATTGTAGAGCAAAATCTAATCCGTTGATTACAATTCTATAATTTACCAAACTGAACTTGTGAAATCTAGTCCTTTAATTACAATTTTATGGTCCACCAACAATTCCTTAGTACAGCAAACCAAACATTTAATTTGTTTTGCTTAATAGGTACTGTTTTTTTCTAAAGCAAGAATATACTACCAAACATGTGATTGGACAGCCATGATATTTCAAGACATGCAATCATTATGACGGCCATGACATTTCATGGCATGCAATCATTATGGAATAATAGCATTAAATTTCATCTAATGCAGTTCCATGTCATTCTGTCCGCCTTTCCAAGCCGGCCCTAGATTTTCCCAGCGAAAAGACTCTTGAGGGGGCTTGGCACATGATATTAGATGAGATTAAGTGTAATGGAATTGCATTCGAAGAATGGAAAAGCTTGGAATTAGATTAGATGGAATAGCATTGGGTCCTGTGCTAATTCCACTCAATGTTAGCAAGTTGTGTAGGTCTCACCATGATGTGTGGGCTATATCTACACCATCCACCCATTTTTTGAGATCATTTTAGAGCATGAACCAAAAAATCAAGTAGATCTAAAGCTCAAGTTGACCCCACCATAGAAAGCAGTGAGGATTGAATACCTACCGTTAAAAACTTCTTCGGGACCACATAAGTTTTAGAGCTACCTCATTTTTAGGCCCATGCCATAAAATGAAGTTACAAAACAGATGAACGGTTTGGATATAACACGTGTTATTCTCATTAGTTTCAAATGATGGTAGGTATATACATTCAATGTACCATCGTATTACAAACATAGAATGAAATTAAGCTTATCCAAGGGTAATAGGGCATGTAATAATTCTGATTTTTTTATTTTTATCCCATCCCACCTAATCCTTTCCAATACCACCCACCAGACACGCCCTTAGCTCTTATCCTTTCCTTTCCCACGTGTATGGCATGTGCCACACTCGTTGGTAAGTCATAAAAGCCTTATCCCAGCTATTTGGTTCCAACCACAAATTAAATGTTCAAATGCTCCCAAATCACATTGCCAAGATCTTCCAATCAATATGATTTAGACGCTCCATGCTAAATGGGCCCCACAATAATTGTAGGCTTTCATGTGTTCCACGCGTGAATAAATTGCCGAGAGAGGGAGAGAGAGAGGGATGTGGGTGTACCTGACGAACACTAAATCGAGTGACGTTGTTGTAGTACTTGACGACTTCTAAACTATAAATCATGGGATGTTGGGTAGCTAGGGAACATATTGTCTGGTGGTCCCTCGCAGAGAAAAATGAAGACCTCCAGTCATCGATACGACTTTCATCACTGATGAGAGATCCTTCCACGTAATCGAATCCCTCTTTCCCATCCCGACCGTCCATCGATATCAAGTACTCCTGGTCCCTTGTAAAAGCCTTTACATCACCGTACAGCAACCGAATCCACCTCACCTGCCCAATCCAGTTTTTACTGTTAGGATGATTACTATACTTGCAGACCGAAAAAACAAGCTCCCCACACATCTGGGCCGTTCATCAGGGGACCACACATGCAGAAAGAGTGGACAGTTGGAACCAATAGCTAATTCAAGTGATGGGGTACTTTTTGTGTGGCCCACCTGGTGAAAGGTGAGGATCTTGCAAAAAAAAGAAGAAGAAGTTCCATCATACCCTTGATGGTGCTGGGCCCAGTGCAATCCTAGCCCTAGTGATGATTCCAAACTGGCCAAGTCCTCCCAAAACTCCATAAAATAGATCCGAGTTGACGCGTTTGGAGCATGTTACAAACTCCCCTATCCCTGCAACAATACGTGCGTGCATGCTTTAGTTGCTAAAACCATAGAGCTTTGATACGTCCACACACGTGTAGCAGCCAGCACATCTGCATGCCACAAGTGTTTTATACGGGTGTGATATCTAAGCTGCCCATCAGGTGGGCTCCACCGTGTGGATGGTCTGGTAAATCGGACCCTGTCATCAAGTGGGTCACAGTTCAAAAACAAATTATGAACATAGAGGGTCACCATGTTGTATGCTTAAAGTCCACTCGGTACATCATGTGCTATCTGGATACTAGACCTTGTCGCCCAAAAATTAGCCAGATCCAATTCTCAGATGGACCACACCACAAGAAATCATGGGGATGGGATGCCAACCATAGGTTTGTGTGTGGGGCCACCATGGTGTGCATCTTTCATCAAACCCCTTAAGATGAAGAGAACATAGCCTGATCCGAAAATCAGGTGGGCCACACCACGTTGGACTTGGAGGTGAGCAATTTTACAATAATTCTCGTTGATGTAGCTTATCTGAACTTTCTATCGGATTAATCTTTCGTATGTACAGTAAACATAATACTTCTCATCTGATGGACGGAGTAGATTTTAATATACAACACTATGGGCCCCACAGGGCTTGGGTGAGTTACTGTATACTATTCCTGTACGGACAAATCTTGACCAAGTTGTTCTAAGCCGTCCGCCTATTTCTAACACTTGGTCACACCAGATGAGTGGACCAGTGCATTAACAGAGCAGGACCCACCTGATGGACGGATCACTGGCACACGTGCAAGCAAATTGACAAGCTTGTTAGTAGCTGGTTGAGAAGATAAAATTAGAAAAAGAATACCAGTAACTACATCCATTTCATAAACGTTGTTAATCTGTGGGCCATGTCGGAATGCCTGGCCACTGATCCCAGCGTTAGATAAGGTGCCACCGACAGTGAGATACAAGTAATCGGTCCACGAAAGTGGTGCAAGCCCATGTTTGAGGGTTGCATGCAAAACATCAATCCACAGCTGTTCAGCTCCGACATCTGCGTAGTAATATGTAGGAGTGGATGATACATTGATACGGACATCTTTTTCATTGTGGTTCAAGGATCGCATGTGTATGATGACTCCGTTGTGGGAGAGTGACTGGGCATGAATGGAATGGCCGTGGCCCCTCGCTGTTATAGAGAAAGGGTGACGAGAAGAGTATGAAGCTTTTATGAGAGTGGAGATGTCGTGATGGGAGGATGGATAGAGAACAGCGGCAGGGAGTGATTGTATGAGGTTGCCATAGTCGGTGGATGCGAGGGTGATGGCTTGTTGGTCGACTCGAAGCCTGGTGGCCAGGTCTAGGCCAAGTAGCTCAGGTGGGAAGTGGTTAGTCGATGGACTTTGCTGTCCTATTATGGAAACTAATCGGATGATCATGATGAATACTACGGTGATGAAAGACGAAATATAGTTGCTTCTAGGCATTCTTGTGTTGTGTGTGAAGGAGATGTGCAAGTGTGTAGGAGGGAGGTTTAAGTGCGTGTCAGAGAGAGATAGAGAGATGGTTATTGATGGTTGAGAGAGAGGAAGAGGTGTAAGTAGAAAGATGTGGAGAGAAGGGGGAGAGTTAGAGGTGTATAAGAAAGAGGTGGAGAGAGAGGGAGAGCTATTGAGGAGAGGAGAGAGGTGGGGGTGGTGTGAGAAGAGACGTAGGCAGGGATATATATATACATTCAAGAGGGTTGCATGAACTAGTTGCATGAAAACGAGGAAGAGATCTTGCCTGCAGTAAGGAAATCTGGTGTCTGTTTCGCAAGAGTCGTCAGCGGGCCTAACGTGTCCCTCTTTTCAAAGATATGATGGACGACTCTTCCGATTCTATACTGTATGCGCTTACGTGCACCTCCTCTTCCCTCCCCATCACTGTAACCCACGGGATCGCCTTTCCTCGAGGCCACCCATCTCATCCGTTCATTTCAAAACCAGCTTGGACCATTTCATCCGTTCTTCTGGTCCTTACTCTTACCCGGGTGGTAGACTCCCAGGAGTTTCAACACCGGGTCAAGGGTTCGAGTACCCACCAGTGGTGAAATCCCACGGCGTGCGTGTGTGGGGTGTGTGCGCGTGTGTGTGGGGTGTGTGTGCGTGTGTAAAAAAAAAAAAAGCTTGGACCCTTTCAAGATAGTCCCAAAAGTCTACGTAAAGATTCTGCCTTCTCCTTTCGTGCTCAATAATCCAACTGAGGTGACACAGCTTCTTCAATGTTTGGTATTGAGATCCGTTTGATCATATTTTCAGATTCGGTATTGAATTTGTCTATTTTAAACAACTTTGAAATCATTAACTAGATATGCTTACGGGGCATATTTGGATTGTAACTAAATTATAGTCTCCGGTGCATCACCTCACATGTGGCCCACTCTCATTGATTACAACGGTTCATTTGTTGGGCCTCACTTTGAATGAGCTACCGGTTGAAAAACCTCTCTCTCTCTCTCATCCAGTGGGCCGTGCTGAAGCTGCAAAGAGATGGTTAAAAATGAGAGACAAATGGTTCACATGTGAATCAAAACGTTGTTGATGTTTTAAATCTGTAAACAACGTATCCATGGATGCCATCGACATATCATTCAATGCCTTCGAGTAATGGTCAATGCCATCGGAAAATTTAGAAAACCTATGTTTTATTATTAGAACGTCTTGGTATTCTACTATATATCATCGAAGGTGTTCAATGCTATCGACAGATCATCGATGCCATCAAAGTCCCATCAAAGGTGCCTTTAAGCGGACACAGAATTACATAAGTGTGGGGATTTATTTCTTATTCCAATTGTGATACTATATGGTATTATATATATCAGGTGTAATGGGAATTTGAGAGTAAAAAGAGGTGTTCTAGGCTTTCTGATTCATTCCTAAGGGTTTTAAGGGCATAACTTGGGCTTGTGGAGTAGATTGGAAGCTAATTAGAATCGGTAATCTCTATCTCTTGTAATTTCTATTTTCATAGTGCATTATTCGTCGCTTTGTGTCGTGGTTTTTTGCCTATATAAAATTTGGATTGTTTATATTTGGACTTAGTTGTGCGATTGGTAGTACTTTGCTTGATTTAACTTTATGTGCTTTCGTGATTCCCCAACAAGTGATATCAGAGATAACATTTGGGAAACAAGTCAAATCTAAAAGCAACGTATCAATGACATCTAACCCGAAGTTCAATGTTGAATAAAAATAATTTTGAACTATAGAAAGTTAAAATGACCGATGTTCTAGTTTAGCAAGGATTAGACAATGTCCTCCTTGAAAAGCGACTAGAATCTATGACTGAATATGAATGGAAAAAGATGGATAAAAAAGCGAGAACCTCTATTCAATTATGCTTAACAGATGAGGTCTTATATAGTGTCGTGAGAGAGAAAAATGCAGCAAGTACATGAGCGAAATTAGATAATATATCTATGCGAAGAAATCTCTTAAGAATAATTTGTACGTAAAGCTTTAGTTATTCAATTTAAAGATGGTGGAGGGGCCTGATGTTGAGGCCCACATAAGTAACTTCAATAGATTGATTTACAAATTGTTTGATGTGGAGGAAATGATGAAAAATGAGTATCAGGCATGCATTTTGTTGAATTCTTTCTCTGGCTTCATATGAGTTGTTGCGTAGCACGCTAATAACGCAGTGAGCTGAGATCCAATCTCAAAGCCTCACCCACAAACAATAAACAAAAAGAAATATAAACTGGAAATAGATCAAAGCAATCCAAACAAACCACAAGACAAGATATACGTGGAAAAACCCCAACAAGGGTAAAAAACCACGGATCCAATCTTCCACTATGAAGAAAAACAGAGATTACAAAGCGATATACTAACTGTTCACTCCCCAAGTGCAGGGTTGTGATGTAGTAATAAACTCGGTAAGACCGAGATCGAATCCACAAGGACTGAAACCTGTACATATTCTAAAATTAAGTAGAATCAGAACTAGACTATGGATTTTAAATCAAGTGTAGATTGAAGGATATTTGGTGAAATAATTAACTAAAACTTTAAGAGAATTCAGAGGAGGGAAACTAGGGATTCAGAGGATCCACTTGTAGAGATCAGGGAGATCTTATGCCTGATTTATGAATCATGGAAATTAACTGAACTGCTGTTGATATAGTTTTCTAGGGATGAAGGGTATATGAATTAGAATGGATTCCGTCACTAAACCATGCCCATGAGACAAAGCAAACAACAGAATTAAACTAATTACCAACCAATCATACGAAATATGAGAATCAGGAAGGGTGCTGTCATCCAACCATGCCCAGGAGACGATGATGAACAACAGGGCTTCCTGACATCGTAAAAAGTAAAGAAACATGTTCAAAGTCATCACAGACCCATTGTAATTTCAGTCACAACAAACCATTAACGACTAAAAGCATTCCTTTAATAATTGAACTAAAATCAACTTCAATTCAGTCTAAACAGAAGGTACAAGCAAAGAATCATCCCATCACGCTACAAGCTTCACCTCTTAGCCCTAGCTAAGAGGTTTAGCCTAGCATGGATAGGCTATACATCTTAAAAGAATTACTAAGAAAAACCAGTAAAAAGAAATTAAAATAAAGACTAAATGTTACTCTTTCTCTCTCTGTCAATCCACGTCCAAGCTCCCAGCTCCCAGCTCCTCTCTGAACGCCTGGCCTCAAACTCTCTCTCTCTCTCTCTCTCTCTCTCTCTCTCTCTCTCTCTCTTTATAGGCAACAGGGCAGTGGATGCATCCGTGGAAATTCGGCTGGAGTTGTGCGTAAGTTTACGCAGTTAGTTTGTAATGGAGCCGGACTCCTTATTTACGCAGACATAGCGAAAGGTTCATGCGCTGGTTCTTCATAGGGCCCATAATTGAAGTCGATGGAAAAATCTACTCCGTCCATTGAATGCGGCTCGAAAAACCAGTTAGAGATGTTAATTTTGGCTCAGATTTGGTGTGGTCCACCGGTCATTTCTCGCTGTCGTCTGTTCTTCTTTAATCGGCTGAAATCTGATCTCCATTATCTTCTACAATTCAGACAGCTAGGTCTTGGTGAGAGGGCCCGCGGGCTCTTGATGGACGATGGGGATCAGCCCAAGGATGCACGATGGTGGCCCAGAAGCTTCCTAGACAAGCTCTGTTGTGAAACAAAGTTTCCAAATTCGCTTCGTGATGGTCGGTGGGCCCCAGATTGACAGTTGGAGAAATCCACGCCGACCATTAGATTTTCAACGAAAAATCGTCCAGAGAAGTCCGGTTTTGGATCGAGCTAAGTGTGTCCCATTGAATTTTTGATTCTACCGTCCATTAGATACATTGGCACTGTTTCCATTCATAGTCATGCATGGATCTAAAAAACCACCGTGTGTACGATCGGTTTGACCTCCTGAATCTAATGAACGGTGTGGATCATCAAAATGCATGATACTGGTGGCCCACCAGGAGTTGAGCGCAACTCCCTGTTTAGAAGCAGCAGACGCTGTCTCCGTTTTGGAAACGGAAATCGGGTCAGCGCCTGCTGACCGATTCCATCGTTTCGGTGCACTGAAAGTGCACAGCTAGTGTGCACTCCACTTCTCAAAGTGGGTCCCACCTTGATGCTCATGAGAAATCCGCTCCATCCATATGCTTTTCTGGCTCATTTAATGGGTTGGGACCAAAAGTTAAGCATATCCTGATATCAGGTGGGCCCCACTTAATGAATTAAGGGGTTGATCTGACCTTTGGGACACTTTCTCAGTGATCCAACGTCTGAAATTTAATATGCACGGTTAATTTATGTCCCCTAGGCCATGTAGGAAGTTTCGGGTCAATCGGATGGCGGAAAACCTGTGATCTTGCATTTTAAACCAAGTTCGAACCTCTTTAATGTGAACGGCTTGATTTCCTCGGATCCCTGACATGTAAATTCTTCAATCTTGGTTCTCTTGAGTCCGTTCCTTGCTTTGGTTACTTCTGAGCATCAAATCCACTCTTGTAGTACTCTTTTTCAGTCAACGCTCCTAATTACACCCTGTAACAAAAACGCAATTATAATATTTCATTAAGCATTGTCATTTACGTAAAATTAGGCAATAATCGGGGTCTAATATGTAATATTTGACCCTCATCACTAACCTCTCCCTTGAAAATACAGAGAAAATCCTTTGCCCACACCTTGAAATTATTTCCTAATGCTTTTCCTTAACCTAGAAAATCCCTAAGGACCCTTATTTTAGTTTAGGCAACTTCCCTTTCGCACCCTTGCAAAAGGTGACACAAAAATCTACAGTCCGCATCAGATTCAGAAACGAATCTACGTAACTACGATTGGTCGTGTAGGCTGCACGACTGGTCGAGCGGACCCCACGACCGATCGAGCATAGGCCACGACCGGTCGAGAACCTCGGAACCCAAAAACCTATGCTCGCTGGACTTTAAGTCGAGCCAGTCCACGACTGGTCACGACCGGTCGAGTGGGATCCACGACCGGTCGAGCAGGGGCCACGACCAGTCGTGCGTGGCCCCAGATGTGCCTTCACTTCTCAACAATCTCTCATTTGGAGACATCGCCATAAACCTTTGTCTTCTTCATCCGGAGTGAATCACCTCCCCGTCTTCAAGCTTGAAGACCAATCAAATCTGAAAAGAGCTTCAACTTCTTCTGTGTGACCGCCTTGTTCAGCATATCCGCACTCACTTGTATGAATCTTCTCTAGAGCAATCAATCCATCTTCCAGTAATGAATGTATGAAGTGATATCTGATAGCAATATGCTTGATCCTTGAATGAAAGACTGAATTCTTAGCCAAGTGTACTGCAATCTGACTATTACTGTACAGCTTGCAATCTACTTGCTTCTTACCCAACTCCATAAAACCTTACATCCACACCATCTCCTTGCATGCTTCTGTAGCAGCAACATATTCTACTTCCGTCGTACTGATAGATACTATCTTCTGTAACTGAGAGACCCAACTGACTGCAGCACTACCTAGAGTATAGACATAACCTGTAGTGCTTCTTCTGCTGTCGATATCTCCTGCCAAATCTGAATCCACGTAGCCTTGTAGCTTGATTTTCGGTCTACCATAACACAACCCTACATCCTTAGTACCTACCAGGTATCTAAGGATCCACTTCATAGCTTCCCAATGTTCCTTCCCGGGTTGTTCATGAACCTGCTAACAACTCTCACTGCTTGAGTAATGTCTGGTCTCGTGCTTACCATAACATACATGAGACTCCCTATAGCTAACGCGTATGAGACTTTAGCCATGTAGTCCCGTTCCTCCTGTATCTTTGCACCTTGCTCCTTAGATAGCTTGAAGTGGTTGGCTAATGGAGTGCTAACCGGCTTAGCACCTCCCATATTGAATCGATCAAGTACCTTGGCTATGTACTCTGCCTGTAATAAAACTAATTTCTTGTTTTCCCTGTCACGCTTTATCCTCATGCCTAGGATTTGTTTTGCAGCTTCTAAATCCTTCATGGCAAATTCTCTAAACAGTTGTCTTTTGAGATCTGAGATGTCCTTCATGCTTGAACTGGCCACAAGCATATCATCAACGTACAGAAGAAGGATGATGTAAGACGTATCAAACTTCTTCAAGTAACAACAGTGGTCTGCATGACATCTCCTAAAACCGTTTTCCGACATGAAACTGCGAACTTCTTATACCACTGCCTCGGGGCCTGCTTCAAGCCATATAGACTTTTCTTCAGTCTGCACACCTTGTTCTCATTACCTGGTGCCACGTATCCTGTCGGCTGATGCATATATATCTCTTCTTCAAGGTCCCCATGAAGAAAGGTTGTCTTAACATCTAGCTGTTCTACATGTAAGTCCTCTGAAGCCACTATACTCAAGACCATGTGAATCGTAGACATTTTCACTACGGTGAAAATATTTCAGTGAAATCGATACCTGCCTTTTGTTGAAACCCTTTCACAACCAATCTGGCCTTGTACCATTTCGAACCATCATGCTCCTCCTTCAGTCTGTAAACCCACTTGTTATGAAGAGCTTTCTTACCCTTGGGTAGAGTGACTAGCTCCCATGTACGATTAGACTCAAAAGAGTCCATCTCATCATCCATGGCCTGCTCCCATTTAACCCGTATATCTGACTGTAATGCCTCTTCAAAACACTCTGGCTCACCATTATCTGTCAGTAATAGATAATGTAAGGAGGGTGAGTATCGGACAGTGGGTCTCCTCTCCCGAGTAGACCTCCTCACAACCGATGTATGCGGCTCTGCCTTATCCTGTGGCGGTGTAACACCCATGTCTAGTAACTCTTCTAACTCTACGAATTCCTTTTTTTCAGCCTTATTTTCCTGCACACTGTCCTTATGCATTACTTTTTCATTGAAGACTACATCCTTGCTTCTGATGATTTCCTATTTTCTGCATCCCAGAACCTGTAGCCAAAATCATGCTGCCCATAGCTTATAAACGTACACCTCCTGCACTTCGTATCCAACTTGTTTCTTTGCTTTGCATCAATGTGAACATATGAAGTGCAACCGAACACTCTGAGATGTGAAAGGTTCACTTCCTTCCCAATCCACGCTTCTTCTGGTAGCCCACCATCCAATGGTGCTGAGGGACTTCTATTGATGAGATATGCGGCAGTATTCACAGCATCTGCCCAAAAGGTCTTGGGCAACCCTGCATGTAACCTCATGCTCCTGGCGGGCTCAAGGATGGTCCTGTTAATGCATCAGCCAAACCATTTTGCTGTGGTGTCCCTGGAATCATTTTCTGATGTTTGATTCCATTTGCTGCACAATACTCCTCAAACCTCTTATCACAATACTCTCCCCTATTGTCAGATCTGAGACACTTTACTGTTTTACCTGTCTCATTTTCTACCATAACTTTTCACTTCTTAAATACATCAAATACATCAAATTTATGTTTTAAGAAGTAGACCCACAGTTTTCTACTAGCATCATCAATAAAGGTAACAAAATAACGTGAGCCATTAAGAGATAATACCTGTGCCGGTCCCCACACATCAGTGTGTACAAGCTCCAACAAATGTGTCTTTGGAGCGCGTCCCATCTTCTTGAAGCTTACCCTCTTCTGCCTGCCATACACGCAGTCCTCGCAGAATTCCAAGTCAATAGACTTCAGCCCTGGTAGCTTCCCTTTTGACAATAGCACTTTCATCCCTTTCTCACTCACATGTCCCAACCTCTGATGCCATAACTGCCCATTCACTCCAGTTGATGCGACTGCAAGTGAACTATACGATCCTGAAGTCATGTACAAAGTACCTTCCTTTTTGCCTCGAGATATCACTAAGGCACCTTTTGTGATCTTCCAAGAATCACTGGTGAATGTCGTCACATAACCGGTATCGGCCAACTGCCCCATAAAGATCAAGTTACGTTTCAAACTCGGTACATGTCTGACATCCTTCAATTTCAAGACTGTTCCGTCTTTCTGATTTACATTAACGTCCCCCTTTCCAACAATACTGCACGGCGCATCATCACCCAGGTAGACTCTCCCAAAGTCACCTGACACATAATCACGCAGAACTTCCTTACACGAAGTAGCATGAAACGAAGCACCCGAGTCTATAACCCAAGACTCATTCCTCGCATCAAGAGACAAGATCAACGCCTTTGTGTCGCTCTCCTCAGACAGATTCACTGAATCCTTCCCGCCTTGAGAGCTTCCTTCTTATTTCTTGAGTGCCCTGCAATCACGTTTCATATGCCCCTTCTTGCCGCAATGCCAACACCCGTCTTTGTCTTTCGGTCCATTAGACTTCTTCCTCGACTTAGAACGCCCGTATTTATTGCCTCATTTGTTCAGCGATCTTCCTCTTCCTTCAACGTTTAGAGCATTCCCTGAATCTCCTGAAACTCCTGATGCCTTCCTTCTAGATTCTTCGCTGAGAATTAGACCGGCCACATCATCAAATTTCAGCTTTGTCGATCCTGAAGAATTGCTCACAGCAATCACCAAACCATCCCAACTGTCTGACAAACTGGATAAGATCAATAATGCCCTGACCTCATCCTCAAAAGCAATGCCAACGGATTCCAACTGGCTCGTGACTGTATTGAACTCGTTTAGATGTTCAGCCATGCTCCCACCATCTGACATCTTCATGTTGAATAGCTGTTTCATAAGATGAACCTTGTTGGATGCTGGGGGCTTTTCATACATGGTGGCTAGGGCTTCTATTAATTCTTGTGTCGTTTTTACCTTAAATATATTGAAGGCGAAGCTCTTATACAAAGAGAGTCGGATCGTTCCTAAAGCCTTCCTATTAGTAAAAGTCATTCATCATCTGTCATCTTTTCTGGTTTCTTCTCTTTTCTTCATAGAGGAATATAAAGGTCCTTTTGATACAGATAATCCTCCATCTACATCTTCCAGAAGGCAAAGTTTGAACCATCAAACTTCTCAATTCTAGTTTTCCCATCTTCCACCATTGCTCCCAATAGAACTAAACCAATAGCTCTGATACCAGTTGTTGCGCAGCACGCCAACAACGCAGTGAGCCTAGATCCAATCTCAGGCCTCACCCACAAACGATAAACAGGAAGAAATATAAACTAGAAAGAAATAAAAGCATTCAAACAAACCACAAGACAAGATATACGTGGAAAAACCCCAAACTAGGGTAAAAAAAACCACGGATGCAAACTTCCACTATGAAGAACGAAGATTACAAGGCAATATATTAACCTCTCCCTTGGAGATACAGAGAAAACCCTTTTCCCACACCTTAGAATATCTCCCCAATATTCACCTTAACCCTAGAATAGCCCTAGGGACCCCAATTTATAGTTTTGGCAACTTCCCTTTCGCATCCCAGTTGTGAAAGGACTTGCGACACGAAATCCGCGAAATTCCTTTCGCATCCTAGTTGCGAAAGGACTTGCGACACGAAATTCGCGCAACTTCGACTGGTCGTGGGCGACCTCAGATGTGGCTCCACTTCTCAACAATATCGTAGTGGGCCCATGAAGCTCTCAACATTAGGAGCTTCCAGGAGTTCGGGTAGCAGGCAATTCACGTCCAATCCAAGTAGTCGTAGGAATCCTCGCGAGGAACTCTTCTTTCGCATGGACCATGTGCTACTGGTGGGCTAGGATGAAGAGACTCATGGTTAATTTGAAGGTTTTCATCACTCATTCCCCTAGGGAAGCTAACGTCGTGGTTGGCGACTTAGCTCGAAGGGATAGCGATGGTTAGTCTCTAATATTTTTCCACTCCACGACGGATCTCCCTATATCACCAGAGGACTTTAATTTCTAGATAGGGTGGGCTAGGAAATCTGAGGGAGGGTTAAATTGCTTTCGATTTTTTTTTTTTTTTTTTTTTTGCTATAGGCAAACTTATTTCCCTTTTTTATATTAAGTCCGCCACACGAAAAAGTTTTGTAAAGTTTTTCCCATATAATGAAAATATTCTTAAAAATAAAAATAAAAATCCCTAAGTGAGATCGTCAAATGAATTGTTTAGGGCTTGTTTGGACAGTCGAGAGGGATGGAATTAGGTGGGATTAGGAGGGTTATCCTGCGCCATCCTATCCCGTTTGCTGTTTGGGATGGCAGGGATGTTTTTCATCCAAAGCTCCCTCGTAAACGCCGTCCGGATCTTGCCAATCCCGGGATGCATGTTTTCATCACTATGTGGGGCCCACCGAGATATCAATGAGATATTCACTCCGTCCATCATTTTCACTAGCATACATTTACCCATAAACCTATTTTGAGTCAGATATCCATCAGTGAGTGGGGCACACCACAAGAAGCAGTGGAGATGCAAACCCATCCGTTAGTGACAGTCCAAACACTATGCGGTGTATCCCATGGGCTATCCCAAACCCATGGGATCAGGGGACAAACACTGACACCACCATCATTACCTTAAAATCCATTCCATCCCACCTAATCCCATGGAATTGGGCCGGCCAAACTGGCCCTTTGATCTTTGGGACTGGGCTGCATGTGTGGTAGGGAAGCGGATTGGCTCGTGTACCACACACCACTGACTTGGCTGGTGTGGGTACCTGTCATGTGAAGACGAGCGCTGATGCTCCTCTAGCTAGCTCTGAGTCATGTACGTACAGTTCAAAGGAGATCAAAGTTAAATGGCCCCCAAAATGATATATTTATTATATCCATGCCGTTAATCCATTTTGAGATCATTTTAGAGCGGGAACCAAAAATGATTCATATCCAAAGTTTAAGTGGACCACATAACAAATAAAAGTGGGGACAATACTTCTCACCTTAAAACATTAGTAGGCCCACGATAACGTTTATTTTCCATCCAATCTGTTCATAAGGTCACACAGATGGGGATGAAAAGGAAAAAACAAATATCATATTTATCCAAAACTAGGATTTAAATGGTAGACGTTCAATCCCCCACTGCTTTTTGCAGTGTGGTCCACTTGATATTGGATCTGTATTATTTTTTGGATCAAATATTACAACGAGCTCACCAAATAGAAGGACGGTTGGGATATAACACATACCTCATGATGGGACCCACAAAACTTGGTGACATCAGCACACCAGCGGGATCGGTGGTGTGCGGTACACAGGCCCTTAAAGAAAATCAAAGAAGATCCTCCTGTTTTGTTCTGTCTTTTTCATAAACCTTCTCTCAAATAGACTTTATTGCTTGGAAGAAATTATATATGATACTCAGTCAACGAAATGCACAGTATACTCAGTCAAAGATATGCCCACATATTCACTTGATTGGTCAACTTAAAATACAACACGGTGGACTCTCCACATTACATCTGGACGTTTCTACCGTAGGCGCACCCCTCGTCAATGTCCCCTGTCGTTCCCTTTAGTGTGGTCCGCCAGAGTTACGGATCAACCTTGATTTTTTAATCTAGGCCTAACATTAGGGTCCACATCTAATGGACGGATCTGATGGTACTCATATCTCAAAATGGGCCCCACACAGTTCAAACGTATGGTAATTTCCGTGGCCAGAGAGAGAGAGAGAGATGAGAGCCATCAGAAAACAAACACCATCATGCAATTGCTTCCCTCTACGAGGAAAACCCCACGAAATGTCAAAGAAAATCGCAAAATCTGTGTCTTTGTCAAAACATCTAAATCCCATTCATTTGGCCATTGAAAGGTTCTTTACCACCCCATTTTCCTAGAAGTCTCTTACAAGAATGCTCCGCATGGCAGGTGGGGTAGCTGATTCGCACCGTCGGTCTATCTACCTAAATGACCTACACTTGAGAAAGATCGTAGCCATCAGATTACCTTGTTGAACTTGTACTACTATTGGTGACCATTTGAAGGCTACCACCCATGTGACGGATGGGGTGGTCCAAATGGTTGATTTTTTAGATTGTGGGGCATATGGATGGAGCCCATTAGATGGACGGTGTGGATCGACTACCCACCAGCCAGATATGAAGTTGGAGAATAATCGTGCCTTGGCAGGCAAGGTCACGTAGAAGATGAGAGAGAGAGAGAAAGAGATGTAACTGTTGTTACGTGACCGTTGAAAGGTCCCCGACATCCGTGCATAGAGGCATGGGAAGACTAATGAAGATACGGGAGATCTTGTGAAGATCTGGGCCAGCCATGGCGTGTAGTCAAGATAAATTCCCGCGGTTTCCTTGCATTTCACGGGGCTGCCGATTTTCATGCTCTTCGTACTCGCTACCGAAGAGCTGTCCTGCCAGCTCACCGAAACGCGTGTCCCTTTCTCATATCTAGATTCTCCACAGAGATAATATGTAATAGTGGACCGCTCATCATGAATGTTCCACCATTAAAAAAAATAATAGAAAACAAAGATTAGACAGTCCTAATCAGATGATTAGTGGCGTAAAATTGAAAATAGCGTACATTTTAATCATCCATTTCTAAGACAGTGGTCACAGCTAGGATCGCACACCGGTGTGAATGTAAATGATGGTCCATTAAGTGAGGGACCATTGGCTTACATTTACGAAACTGTGCACTGGTCATGCATGCCGTGGACATCTTGCGAGCACCGATTTACGTCGAACTGCGAGACACCTCCCTTTTCTTTCCTAGATATGCATACGTGCATGAGAAAGAACTGACCATCAGAAAATCTAGTGACCTCCATGTGGGCGATTCTTTTGGACTTTCTGTGGTCTTCATGGGAGCGGATCAAGTGCGACCCGTTCTCACCCAACATGGTGCTGCCTGACCATGGGTCCGTCTTGATATACGTATTGTATATCCACGCAGTACATCTGTATTGCTAGAACATTTGAAAACATAAGCCCAAACATGAAGCAGATCAAAATCTCAGGTGGACCACACCACGGGAAACAACGGTGTGATTGAACGAATAGTGTTAAAAACTTCGTAGGCTTACTGTAATGCCCACCATAATAGGGCTGAAAGTCGGGCAGGTTAGGTCGGGTTGGTGCTCAACCCTAACCCAACCCAAGGTTTCTATACCTCAACCTAACCCAACCCAACCCAATCCAATCTCGGGTTGGGAATTCTCAACCCAAGCCCAACCCAAGCGGGCTCGGTTAGTGATGTAGAGCGGGTCGCGGAAAGTTTCATGGCCAAGATGGATCAGAAAAGGCCGGTCGATGACAAAAGTGATCCGGACCGTCGGACCTTAGATCGGACGTATCTCACAATCCGGAATGAGTTATCTGACGTAAAATATATGATTTTGGGGTAGAACGAGCTACTTTAGCCAACCAACCCTGCTATGCAGGGTTGCGATGCTCGAAATTGTGAAAAACCCCTGGATCGATGGTCGTTTCCTTGTTTTAATTTCATTTTTACTATAAATAGTAAGTTTTAGTTTGATTATAACTCTTCATCCGTCAGGCTTTAGGAGTTGTGCCCAACATGAAAAGAGCTTAGAATAATTAGGGAACAGTTTGGTGAAGCCAAATAGGACACTTACTATTTTTGGCCGAAAGCCTTGCGCACTAGTAGACATCACGACCGTCTATAAATAGTAAGTTTACTATTTATAGTAAGTCGCGAATTCTAGGAGTTTTAGTTGTAGTTTGATTCTGATTTCTTTCCCATTGCTTGATACCCTTATTTAAAGGGTTGTGAACTCGTTTTTATTCATCAATTAATCAATTTCGAATTTATTAGAATTTAATTATATTTTCCGCTTTCTTTCCTTGTGGATTCGGGAAGTCTCTGTGAGGAGTCCAGAGAAGCTCCGTGGATTCGAGAGTATTTATCCTCATCACGTTCATCCCTACGTCAATTGGTATCAGAGCGATGATTTTCCTCGGGCCGATGACAAACAATGAAGGTATGAATCAAAATCCTGTGGACGGTGATCCAGAGATTCGTTATCTTTCGGAAAGAATGGAAGCTTTCCACCGGGAGAGTCAGTTGACCATGCAAGGGCGGTAGGTAACCCTCGACCGTCTTGCGAATGCGCTACTTCCGCCCCGAGCCCTAGGCGGTGCTCCACCACCTATGGTTGCTCCACCACCCATGGTTGCTGTACGACGCAACCCTGATTTCCGTAGGGCACTACCAGTGGCAAACCGTAGGGCTACACCAGATGATTCAAGTTCTAGCTACGAGGACCTTAATGAGGGTTTTGTCCGACGACCAATCTATGGAAGCGATCATCTAAATTGTGCTGAAAGAGACTATCGAGGTAAGGCTGAACTTCCTAGTTTTAATGGTTTATTATGTATAGAAGATTTCCTCGATTGGTTAGCCGAAGTAGAGAAATATTTTGATTATATGGACATGCCAGATCATAAAAGGGTAAAATTGGTAGCGTTTAAGTTAAAATATGGTACTTCTGTATGGTGGGAACAATTACAACTCTCACGAGCCCGCCAGAACAAGACACCCATCTCATCATGGCCACGGATGAGACGTCTTCTTCGATCACGATTTCTCCCCAGTGATTATGAGCAGATATTATTCCAGCAATACCAAAATTGTCAACAAGAAAATCGAACCATCACAGATTACACTGAAGAATTCCAGCGGTTGGCAACACGAAATGATCTGTCAGAATCTAAGTCACAGAAGGTGGCACGATTTATAGGTGGGTAGCGACCAACAATTCAGGACCGAGTTCAGATGTACCCAGTCAGGACCGTGGATGAAGCAGTTCAATTGTAGGTAGGGCAGAAAAACACAACTTGCAAGAGTTCCTACTCGTCCTTATCCTTCAACTCGACCCCCCATGAAGGGTCCCATGCAGGATCCAGTGCTGGCACGAGGAAAAGATCCAGTAGGAGAACGTTCTCAACATCCTACAACTGTGAACCGTGATATGGGGAGCGACTCATCTAGACCTCAACGTACAGCACGATCACAACAGCGGGCCCGAGTAGGATTCCAAATCCTTATGCTTGACCAAGGTCGAACAATTGTTACCGCTGTGGCCAGCCAGGTGTTGAGGGTCAAATATTGCATATCAAACCCCAGTTGTTGCTTGGATTTACGAACATGATACTGCTTAACGGTCTATTTTAATCGTGTTTGTTGTGCAAGGTGAATTCACGAGCATATGACTAAAAAAGATGATAAGAGCTCGTAATTGATGCTTCAAAATCACCAAGGTAAGGGACAGACCCTAGGGGACCGAGATCGAAGAATGTATACGCCAAAGATCCGAGAAAATCAAGTGATTGAAGTTCAAGTAGCCTGAAAGTCATCCAGAATGCAAGATCACATGGTTCTCGCCATCCGATTGACTAGAAACCTCATACATGGGACAAGGGCCATAAATAAACCATACACGTAAAATTTCAGCCATCAAAGATCTCGGGAAGTGGGCCAACGGACAGATCAGCCCATTAATCTCCAATTTGGGGCCGACATGCTATCTGGAACTGTCTAAAATTTAGTATCAACGGTTTAAATAAGATAAGAAAAATGATGGATGGAGTAGATTTCTCAGAAACAGTATAGTGGGCCCCATTTGTGCACGTGCGTGTACACCTTGCACATGTACGCGCTGCGCACCGAAACAGCCTTTCATTGCATTCAGCGCCCGCCCGCGACCAACATGGGAACATCAGTGGCAGCGCTGCTGCGTATCGCGAACCGACGGACGAACCCTTTTTGCGGAAGTTAGTGGGCCCCACCCATCACCTGTATGGAAAATCCAACCTGTCCAACGTGTAGAGGACCTCGAGCACATCAAAACCTTGCTGAAAGTTTGTACCCATACGTACACACGTGTGTGATACAGAGGCCACAAGTGGATTGCCCTGCAACGTTCAAAACGAATCTTAACGGGATTTCTTCTCTGCACCGCGTCAATGGATGTTCAAAACCATTCATTCTTGACTGAAATTTCATCCTGAATGCAATGGACGGGGTAGATTTTTCAGAAAATACCTCTGTGGGGCCCACCGATCACGACAGCGAAGGAGTACGAAAGCTTTCGCAGATCCGCGAAAACTGACTTTTCCAGGCGGTTGTGGCCTACCATCTTTCATCATATGGTAGATCTGAACCATCCATCATGTAGAGGGCTCAAAAACGTCCTAAGGGACGGTGTTTCTTTAGAAATTGAGCAAGGGAAGTGGTGAGTTTTGAGGCACTGAAACTTGGCTGTGAAAAGTTGTACTCCGTGTCCTGCTGCGACTCTGTCACCGACTCCAGCCTTCCAGCAGCTATAAAAGGAGGTTGTGGACGTGAGAGAGGGGGAGGAAGCCAGCATTTGAAGTCCAAGACCGTCAGAGAGCTAAGAGTAGTTTCATAGTTATTTATTTATTTATTTTTGTCTTTTTGTTATGATTTTTGAGAGATTCAGCCAAATCGATCATGTATGGCTAAACCTCTTAGCTAGGGCTAAGGGGTGAAGCTTGTAGTAAGATGGGAGACTCTATTTTATGCCTTTAATTTAATTTTAATTTATGAACTGAATTTGAAATTAGTTTGATTATTAAGGGAATGTTTTTAGTTTTTAATGGTCTGTTGTGACTAAAATTACAATAGGTCTGCGATAGCTTTGAACATGTTCCTTTCCTTTTGATGTTTATGACGTCAGGAAGCCCTGTTGTTCACCATCGTCTCCTGGGCATGGTCGGATGACAGTACCCTTCCTAACCTTCATACATTCTTGAGTGGTTGGTAATTAGTTTAATTCTGTTGTTTGCTTTGTCTCCTGGGCATGGTTTGGTGATGGAATCCATTCTAATTCATGTACCTTTCATATCTTGGAAACTAAATCAAAGGAAGTTCAGTTAATTTTCATGATTACACCCTTCAACTGGATGAAGATGAACTCTAAATCCAGTTGAGTTTTTTATGCAGGCATAAGATCTCCCTGATCTCTACAAGTGGATCCTCTTAATCCCCAGTGTCCCTTCCCTGAATTCTCTAAGTTTTAGATAATTATTTCATCATTATTCACTTAATTACATTCGATTTAGATTTCATCTTAGTCTAGTTCTAGTTCTATTTAGTTCCAGATTACATACAGGTATCAGTCCCTTGGGATTCGACCTCGGTCTCACCAAGTTTATTACTACATCACAATCCTATACTTGGGGAGTGAACACCAGACCACTTATCAAACACCTGTCCTCAACATCCTGCAGCACATGCACTTGACTATAAACGAAGGGAGCACTGAAGATGAGGCCGCAGAAGAAGACCATGGCTATGATGAACATGAAAAAACCACTGAAGAAATAGCAGGTGGCGATGAAATGACAAGCGAGGATCATGACAAATTTTTAGTTGTGAGGCGATTACTGTATACCCCACAAAAGAAATTACATCCACGGTGACACAATATATTTCGTACTCGGTGCACTGTCAACGGAAAGGTCTGTGATGTGATCATAAACACTGGTAGTAGCGAGAACATCGTCTCAAGAGTGATGGTGGATAAATTGCGGCTACCAACGACGAAACATTCTTCCCCGTACTCAATCGACTGGATAAAAAAGGTGAATGAAACCAAGGTAATTGAACAATACACTATCTCGTTTTCAATTGGTAAAAATTATAAGGATCAGATACTTTGTGACGTGGTTGACATGGAAGCTTGCCACATGCTACTCGGTCGACCCTGACAGTCGGACCGTGATGCGACCCATTGGGGACGAGACAATGTCTACGTATTCGTCAAGGATAGTCGAAAAATAATCCTTGTCCTTATGGCACCAAAGAACCACCCTGAAGCCTCTAAACTAGAGGGGAGTTCCCTCTTGACCATTTGGGATTTCATGAAGGAATCTAAGGAAACTGGCGAGGTTTACGTCGTAGTGGTGAAGGGCGAGAAGAGAGGAACCCTCGAACATCCCTCCAAGTTTAAAACTGTTGCTAAACGAATTCAAAGAAGTCTGGCCTAAGGATTTGCCTGATGAATGTCCCCCATGAGGGACATCCAACATCACATAGACCTCGTCCTTGGGGCTAGCCTGCCCAACCGGCCTCATTATCGGATGAGTCTGAAGGAGTGCGAGATACTTCAGGGGCAAGTGGAGGAATTGATACGTAAGGGTTTCTTGAGAGAGAGCATGAGCCCATGTGCCGTATCAGCATTATTAACGCCAAAAAAATATGGAAGTTGGCGCATGTGTGTCGGCAGCTGGGCAATCAACAAAATTACTATCAAGTATCGGTTCCCAATAGCACGGTTGAATGACATACTCGATATGCTAGAAGGGGCCAAGGTGTTCTCAAAACTAGATTTAAGGAGTGGATACCATCAGATTCGTATTCAACCCGGTGATGAGTGAAAAACGGCATTCAAGACCAAGAAAGGGTTGTATGAGTGGTTGGTCATGCCCTTTGGCCTATCGAACGCACCAAGTACTTTTATGCGTTTGATGAATTAAGTTCTAAAACCGTTCACTGGCCAATTTGTGGTAGTATACTTTGATGATATATTGATATATAGCCAGGATGAGGCAGAGCACAGGAAACATCTCAGGAAGGTGCTGCAGGTCCTACAAATTAACAAGTTGTACCTCAACTTGAAGAAGTGTAGTTTTTTAACTGACAGCCTGTTGTTTCTAGGATTTGTTGTAACGTCCACAGGCATTCGTGTGGAGGATAAAAAGGTTCAAGCTATTAGGGAATGACCGATCTCGACAAACATTCATGATGTGAGAAGTTTTTACGGGTTGGCGACTTTCTATCGTCGATTTGTGCGAGATTTTAGCACCATAGTCGGGCCTATAACAGATTGCATGAAAAAAAGGACCGTTCCAGTGGACCGATAAAGCTGACAAGAACTTTCATGAGATCAAGCATCGTTTGTCTACAACACCAGTCTTGGTGCTTCCTAATTTCGATAAATTGTTTGAGGTTGAGTGCGACGCTTCATACGTCGGAATTGGAGGAGTGTTATCACAGGAAGGCAGGCCGGTAGCCTTCTACAGCGAGAAGCTCAGCGAAGCCCGAAAGAAGTGGTTGACTTATGAGCTTGAGTTGTACGCAGTTATTCAGGCGTTGCGACATTGGCGACATTACCTAATTCAAAGAGAGTTTGTTCTGTACACTGACCATCAAGCATTAAAGTTTATTAATAGTCAGACTAACATGAATCGTGTGCATGCTAGATGGGGTGCATTTTTACAGGAATTCACGTTCGTTCTGAAGAACAAGTCAGGACAGTAGAATAAGGTGGCTGATGCACTTAGCCGTTGGGCATCACTACTCGTTACGATGAGCAACAAGGTGGTCGGCTTCGACTGTCTCAAGGAGCTGTATGCCGAGGATGAGGACTTCAAAGATTCTTAGGTGAAGTGCCAAGAAGGTCACCCCAGTGACCTTCATATACAGGACGATTTTCTCTTCAAAGGAAATCGATTGTGCATCCCCCAAAGTTCTCTGAGGGAGCAGATTATTCAGGAGCTACATGGAGGTGGCCTCGGTGGACACCTTGGGTGAGACAAGACGCGAGCTCTTGTGGAAGAGCGGTATTACTGGCCGCAATTAGTACGTAATGTGGCAAAAGCCGTACAACGTTGTCATGTTTGTCAGACCTCCAATGGGCAATCTCAGAATACGGGCCTCTACACCCCGTTACCTATGCCTGACGGTCCTTGGGAGGATTTATCAATGGACTTCGTGCTTGGTCTCCCACGAACACAACGCGGCATGGATTCGGTGTTCGTGGTGGTAGATCGTTTCTCCAAGATGACACACTTTATCCCATGCAAGAAGACCCTCGATGCAACACACGTGGCGAATCTATTCTTCAGGGAGGTCATACGGCTACATGAGGTCCCCAAGACCATTACTTCTGATCGTGACACGAAGTTCATTAGCCACTTTTGGTGGACTTTGTGGGCTCGATTCGATACACGATTTCAATTCAACAGTGCTTACCACCGACAGACTGATGGGCAGATCGAAGTTGTGAATCGCACGTTGGGAAACCTCCTTCGCTGTATTTAAGGAGAAAAACTGAAGCAGTGGGATTTGGCTTTATCTCAAGCAGAGTTCGCATTCAACAATATGGTGAACCGCTCTACAGGGAAATCTCCATTCTAAATTATCTATGGACGAGTGCCTCGCCACACTCTTGACCTGGTCCCTCTGCCCAAGCACCCAGGCACGAGCATTACAGCAGAACATATGGCAGACAAGATCATAGGCATCCATGCGAAAGTGTAGACCAAGCTAAATGCCTCGAATGAGAAACACAAGGAACAAGCGGACAAGCACCGGCGACAAAAAGTGTTCGAGGTGGGCGAACGTGTTATGGTTCATCTGCACAAAGAGAGATTTCCGACTGGGACGTACAACAAGTTGAAAAATAAGAAGATTGGACCCATCCCAATCATTCGAAAGATCAATGACACCGCTTATGTTGTTGATCTTCTAGGTGACATGGCGATCTCACGGACTTTCAACGTCGCGGACCTAACCGAGTATCATGAACCAACGCAGGATAAAAACTCGAGGACGAGTTCTTTTAAAGTGGAGGGGACTGATGTAGAGCGGGTCATGGACAGTTTCATGGCCAAGATGGATCAGAAAAGGCCCGGTCGACGACAAAAGTGATCCGAACCGTCGGACCTTTGATCGGACGTATCTCACAATCCAGAATGAGTTACCTGATGTAAAATATATGATTTTGGGGTAGAACGAGCTACTTTAGCCAGCCAACCCTGCTACGCCGGATTACGACGATCGAAATTGCGAGAAACCTCTGGATCGACGGTCGTTTCCCTGTTTTAATTTCATTTTTACTATAAATTATAGTAAGTTTTAGTTTGATTATAACTCTTCGTCCGTCGGGCTTTAGGAGTTGCGCCCAACATGAAAAGAGCTTAGAATAATTAGGGGAACGGTTTGGTGAAGCCAAATAGGACACTTACTATTTTTGATCAGTCCCCTATAAATAGTAAGCCAACTAGTAGACATCACAACTGCCTATAAATAGTAAGTTTACTATTTATAGTAAGTTGCGAATTCTAGGTGTTTTAGTTGTAGTTTGATTCTGATTTCTTTTCCATTGCTTGGTACCCCTATTTAAAGGGTTGTGAACTCGTTTTTATTCATCAATTAATCAATTTCGAATTTATTAGAATTTCATTCTATTTTTCGCTTTCTTTCCTCGTGGATTCGAGAAGTCTTTGTGAGGAGTCCAGAGAAGCTCCGTGGATTCGGAGTATTTATCCTCATCACGTTCATCCCTGCGTCAGTTAGGTTGATCGGGTTGATTGGGTTGGTCGGGTGTATACGTGCTAATATTTTCGTTATTACATTAGTTTATTACATTTTAATATAGGACTTTTTTTTTTTTTTTTTTTTTTTTTTTGTATCTATGGTTTTATTAATTATATATGTGATTATTCATCATAAAAAACTTCATTTTTTTCTTTTTTTTTTTTTTAAAAGCTAAAATACAGGACAACTACTCCTTTAAAAGTCATGTAGCATAGCACGCAATCTATCTGGAAGAGAGAAATCCGATATATCTTGTTAGCTTGAGTCTTTGGAAAAGACGTGGACAAATGAGACCCAACATCACTAGTGTGCCTTCGTCACAAACGATCCGCACTCAATTATAATTTATAAGTAACTAATATATTGATCGGGTTCGGGTTAGGTCAGGCAACCTGAGCCCAAGTTTATCGGGTTGGTGTTTGTATAGCCCAAGCTTGAGATCGGACCGATATGTCTGAGCCCAACCCAATGTCGGGTCGGCCAGGTTGAACCTGCCCAACTTTCAGCCCTACACCATAATGTTTATTTGCAATCCAATTTGTTGATAAGGTCACACAACCTGGATGAAAGAAAATAACAAATATCAGTTAAACTTTTGTGGCCCACAGTAAGCTTTTAATGGTCAATCACCACTGTATTCCCTGTGGTGTGGTCTACCTAAGATTTTGATCTGTTTCATGTTTGAGAGATGCCTGAAATGATCTGGCAAAACAGATGAACGGCGTGGATATAAAATACACACATCAAGATGGGCCCCATAGTGGGCCGCACCATGTTGGATGGGGCTGGGGCGCACCTAATTCGCTCCCGTAATTTATATGCCTGTCCCTGATTGGCTAGATTCCTATGTTAGTTTTGCACCATTCATGGTACACATGGCTTGGTTGTAGTTCACTCCACACGGTACAAATATCTGATAGCTTTTGGACGGAGCATAACTCCTATATTGAACTGAGATTTTCCCTTTAAATTTGGACCACCCGCTATTTTGCTTACATAGCTATTAATTGGATGGTCACGATTTCTCGTTCACCACCACTTTTTAAATGTGCATAACTAACATGGGAGCCGATACCTGGCCAAGAGAGATAAATTGTTGCCCACCAATCACACCAACCAAATCCTAATTCTAGGTCTCATCTTGGATGGACCAAGTGTAAGAATTCTATAAGGTGGCTTAATTGATCAACAGTCTACATCTACCTAAGGTTATAATTATTGTGATTGGGCATACGGGTGGACCTCACTAAAGTAGTAATTAGTTTAAATTTATGTTAGGGGTGGTGCCTGGTGCATTTAGACTGTGTAACACAGTGTTCCAGTGGACTGAGAAACCTAAAACGTCTTAAGCGTTTTGAGGAGTTTTGATAAGCTATGAACTTCTCTCTCCTATACTTATTTAAATGGAGTTGGGTCTCCAAACCTACACATGTTGAAGCTTTTCTTCACATCCCATGCTTCTTTAAAGGTGTAAGGTTCGGAAGATACCGACGGTCCATTTTTGAATGATTTTCCAATCAGGTACTGTAGACACCCCACTCAAGGCCCACAAGCTGATTAAGTTGGACGAGTCGACACCACTAAATCTTAACCTTAAAAGTAAACCTAATCTAAAACCCTAACTCAACCAAACCTAGTCAAAACCTAGCTAAACTCAACATAGTCCAACCTAGTCAACCCACAGTGTCAGCTCACTTAGTCAACCTGCCCAGTCAACTCGCCTAATCAAATCAAGTCGTAAACTAACCTTTATCCAAGCCATCTACCTAAAGCCTATTCAAAATTTGACATACCAACAATCAAGCACTAAAGGAAGCAGAACCTTCACACATGTATGGAAGCTCACATGCCAAAGCAGGGAGCTTCATATGGCTCTAGTGGCACCCAGGGTGCTGCCAGCCATGTGGTAGCTCTCTCACCTTGGTACGGAGAGCCAACACATGTGGATTCTCTCTTTTGAAAAGCACAATCATGTGGGAGAACAAAAAAGACTCTGGTGCCCCTCCCTTGCAAAAGATTATAATCCATGCCATCCAATCTAATAATTGAAATCTTGCCATGTGACGATTTCAAATCTAGGGCATCCAAATCATTTTCAACCATACACTTGTCAAGAGTTACAGAAAAATTAGGCCATTATCATTTCAACACACCTTCTCACCCTAGAAAATCTAAACTTTCTCTACTCAAGGAGAAATCCCCTTAACCTTAACCATTCCATCCCTCCACCAAGGAGAGGAGAGCAGTAGGAGAGAGTTCAACCTAGTCCAGCCCATAACCTTAGCTGCCTGAGCAACCAAAGCCTCAGTCCAAGCCACTCAACCCGATCCTTGTGATACTACTGTTCATCATACCGTCCAACTTTCCTTCAACTTCATCCATCTTACACAAGCATCGTGCAATATCTATTCCCTTCTCCACCTCCTGCTTATCCAACCCATAGCATTGCATTACATAACATTGTGCACCTAATAGATTATGGGCGTATACTCTACAACATGCTGATATAATCGGATCCTGTCCATCAGAAACTCTGGTCGATTAGTTTACTCTTTGACAAGTGGAAGAATCAAAGCAGATTTATCTAGTCAAAACTACAACCTATCATAGGCATTTCATTCAACACTGCATCACACACGCATCTTTACATACATAACCACATTACATACATATCACTCAACGCCCAATCAGTTCAAACGTATGCTCTGTGGCTCACCAAGTTAATTAGATCTTGCTCATCAGAAACTTGTACTAGTTGGTTTTCACTTTGGCATGTGGGAGAGTCAAGACAGATTTATCCAGCTTAGGCTAATCCTTGTCATAGGCGCTGAATTTAACACGACATTGCACACACTTTACATTGTTGGTGCATAAGAACTAATTTTAATCTTTAATAGTTCGTGAGATCTTGTGAAGTAGAGACTGTTCATTTCTACGAGCAAAGAGGGTGTGTCACACCCCGAAATTCGAGTACAGAGTGTACACCCTCAGACCCGATTTTCGAGTCATAACTCGTACACAAAGTGCACTAACTTCATTCTATTATACAATTATTAAGAAGCAAAAGTAATATTTATTTATTTTACATTTCAACTAGGTCCATTTACAATTATTCACACAAATGATTTAAGCACCAACATCCGTCCAGTCTCATCATACATAAACATTTAATTAACATAAATTAGGCATAATTCATCAGTCAATACTGCTTACCAATGAATACTTGCTACAGACCTATAACAATTTAATTAAATAAAACCAATCAAATATTTAAAAATTTTACGAATAATACCATCTTTTATTATATATAAATCAGATCATTATAATAAAGTAAATTTTAATTAATTAATTAGGAACGGTCCAAATGCAGTCAATTCCTCTCTTGAGATATGGCCACGTCTTACGCGTGTCGTGCACTAGTTCAATTACAACTTCTTGTTCCTGCGCCAACTCATTAGCTAATTACTTGACCATGCTTAGTGAAATAATCTAGCATGGTTTATGCTTATTGAAATTAAAATATAATAAAAATAATGTACAATGATATGGATGCAATGATGTATGAATGCATAAGATGAGATGATCGTCCATCTGCTTGGGTTAGAGGTCGTCAACCTACATCTACTCGTTAGGTAGGCTTCCACCTTTCGGTAGGTTTGGGCATACCCCACATCAGGTAACGCTCTACCAGGATTGACATTTCTTCCAGGGAGGGCCCCTAGAATCGACCATGCATTATGTAAATGTAATGAAAGATGAATGATATATGAATGTATTATTTTCATAACTATCATAGATACTTATCTTGATAAGTAAATTCAACTTACAATTATAATTTCATGCAATTTGACACAGATTAGCATATAATTTACCACACTATACAATATTGCAACGAAATACTCAAATCAGTATACCAATCAATCAAACCATCGCAAAAAATTTATTCTAATTTCAATGAATCATGAGACACGTTGGGTTACTCACTTGGGTCTAGTAGTGTAGAATCCACAAAATAATTGGATTGGTTTAAATTCAGAGATCCTATCAGTTACATCAACAACATTATTATTCATCTAGTTATATTACACGGTGGGGCCCACCTTTGATATACATCTTAGGTGGTTAAACCTTAAATGATCAAATAATTAAAATTATATGTTTATTAAATTTAATTATCAAAATTTAAATTTTCTTTTTAATATTTTGAAATTAAATGTCAAATGATTAATCGGGGTGGCCCACCGGATGATTAGATCATCTAGATTCTTGAGGTCTTGACATATTTTGCCTTTACACATGAAATGAATTGTGTGGATCTAACCACATATATACCGATGGCCCATTTCGACTTTCTACGCTAAGTGATACCAATCAATTGCGCAGAAATCTAAGCTTTTCTTATTAAACATTTATAGATCTAACTAGTGTGGCCCATTCGATGGTCAGATCGATCTGAAATTCAAGGCACCATTATTTTTTGGTGCTTAGGATCAAATGACCCGTTTAGATCTATCTTAACACAATTAGATTTCATCTATTAAATTTATTTCTAAAATATTACTAACCAGATCTGAAATTATAAAGCACTACTTTGTTAAAATTTTCTCTACACACCTATATAATGATCGTGTGGATGATCCTCACTATCCATTATATAAATCAGGAAGAAATTAACAACATAATAAAAAATTAAAAAGATCTAATGGTTGAAACTTACATGATCACGCCCACCTTGATCATAAGGGTTGGAATCGATCCTTAGATAATGATCGTGTGGATGATCCTCACCATCCATTATATAAATCGAGAAGAAATTAACAACATAATAATAAATTAAAAAGATCTAAAGGTTGGAACTTACATGATCAAGCCCTCTTAAAATCTTCGCTCCCTTTTTCTTTAGGGCTTCCTATCTTTTTCTCTTTTTCTTTTTTTCTTATGCAGAAACCTTCTCTTGATAAGATAGGATGAGCACATCCTCCCTTATCCTGAATTTGAAAATTTTTATGACATTTGATAATAAAAAAAAATTTATTATTACTACTCTAAGAATCGATCCCTAAACACCTCTCTCAACTAAGAATATCTCTATCAATTCAATTATTGACTTGTTTTTATTTTTTATTTAAAAATAAAATATTTAAATATTTATTTTTGTTTTTTAATGCACTAAAATTTAGGGTTGTTACAGGGTGCCTAACCCCTTCTTTCTCTGTAACCGTAGTCCCTTATTCAGAATCTTTAGTCACATATTAATGAGTTATTTTTATAACATGAAATCTTCACATTCTCTATCCTAATGTTTCTACAGTGTCTAGCTGACAGTGGAATTAGGTTAATTGGCCAATGACAACTCTAGTTAAATATAACCCTTTCTATAACATTTAAACGTTAATGAGCCTCCGAGCGCGATCCACCCAGGATCCACCGTCCGCACGTACATCATTTATTTAGTTTTTGATCTCCATATTCGATGCATAATATGATCCTTTACAATTTCACAATTACCGCCGACTGTGCATCGGCTAGGCAGATCAACTCAGATTGTTGAATCTGTTCTCAATCCCTTTGGGTTAGATTTATGTTACTCATATCTGAGTTGTGGGTGTGATTCTTTACCCATTACCAGCATCCATTTTTTATGGTGGCATTGACCACGATTATCACCGGGTCCGTCTCTGTAACTGAGATTGGGCATTAGGTATTTTCGAAATCCGACATCTTGTAGAGTCGGTATCCGGTAATGTGGTCGTCCATAGATCCGACTTAAGGATTAAAAAAAAATCAAATGTCCATTGTAGGTCTTTATTTTCAGTGCTGTTAGCCTCTAGATGCCGATCTTATTATATGGCTCGATTGGTGTTCCCTGTTGAAACCCTTTCATTCCTCCAAAGCTGCGAGGCCCTTTGGCCATTATAGACGGGTTTTATGAAATCCTCTTCTACTTGCCACTCTTTTACTAGAAAGCTTGCGCTGAGTTTTCAATCACACACAAAAGGGGTTTCGGCATTTGGCAATGGATTCCAAAGGCGTGCAACTATCAGGGTCTACCATTTTTCTTCCTTATCTTCGATCATTGCAAGGGATTCCTGTGGCGTGCGGCAATATTGGTTGTTGTTTTCCATTGATTTCGGTGGATAGTCGCCGAGTTTGGTGAAGACATCAACGGCCAGAGCTAAATACGGTTTTGAGAGAGAGAGCAGTGACAGTTAGTCTATTGTTAGGTTAGGGTTTCATCACCTCTCCTTTTCTTTTCAAGAGACAGACTGTCTTGGTTGCTTTTCTTTGACATGAAATGGGCCAGAGCCTTCGGTTTTTTAACTTTTCATGTGTCCAACGGGCCTAAGGTGCGGGCAATCGTTTTGGGCCCGCACCCATTTAGCAACCTGTTGTGCCCAATCAATGGGTCAACACTTAATTACATTGATCACGTTATAAGAAAATAATTCGTATCGAACAAAAACTATTATATGTTATCAGGTTTAGTGGGTTATACAAAGATCGTGTTAGCAAAAAGTTAGCATTTCACTCTATAAATAGAGGGCTATAGAGAAAACGAATGAATTGAATCTAAGTTTCACTAAGCCCAAAAATAAATTGTGTCCACATTACTTATTTAGGATCGGATACAACGTAACTTCTTCTTCACTCAAAATGATACAATTCCCGAGGACAATTTATTTACTTTTTAAAAACAGTCAGATGAATACTGGAATATTTGAACTTCCCTTCCTTCCTAAGATTTTGACCATACCACAATGCTAGTATTGTCAAAATCCCTTATCTTGACCACACTGTTCTAATCTGGTTTGATCTGCTGGAGTTTCTGATCCACTGCTCGGTGGTTGTGCAGAAGACATCCCTACTATCTACATCATTTCCATTCGACGCTATTTCAAACGCCATGCCCATTAAACAACAGAGATCTGCCTTCTCTTCTTGCTGCTATTTTCGTCTGTGATCTGGTTTTCTTTTTGGATTTTTTTATTTTTATTTTTATTTTTTCTGCAATCCGCTCCATTGCTATGTGTGGCCATTAAGATTTATTATTCCTAGGACCATCGATCAGCGATCTACTCAAGGTGCAGACCTTTATTGCCATTGCCGATCAGCGATCTCCACGTTCTGTGTTGTGGCTGTGATTAGATCATTATTGTGGTCCCTGATTAATCACCATTGTTTTTGTTGTGGCCCATCGTCTCTATCATTAGCAAATCATCTGTTTCTGTTGCCACGTGATTTCCTCTATCAACAGCCAATCATCTGCTGCTTTTACACCATTCGACATGGTCACCATCAAGTGTGGTGGGCCCATTTGGCCATCTAAATGCAAAATGGGCCACAACAAAAACAATGATCGTCTACATCGTTGAGGAGGAACCATCCACATCGTTATTGGTCACTGGATTGCCAAGAACCGTCAATTTTCATTGTGGGGTCCATCCGTTATTAGGTCCACCGTATTGTCTTTGAGCTGCTGGGACCATATCGTGAGGACCTCTTAAGACGACGTTGAAGATTTATGACCCAGATCTTCTTCAGATTGTTCAGGCCCAGTTTGTTACCCATCGTTAAGGGCTTGACTATTGCTGGCCATTCCCTATTATTGGTTTTAACGTTGATTTACCCTTGCCTAAGTTCGAGCCGAGGTGCTCACTACCTTGTTGGGCTTGGAAATTATTAGGTGATGGTGACTGTGGGGCCTACCTTTTAAGACTTTGGTCATTTTATATTTGAAGAAGTTGTCATTGTGATTGTGAGGCCCAACTACTTGTTGGACCCGCCAATTATTGTTGGGCCTAGATTGTTCCTTATGGGCTTAGATCTTGAATGTGGGCTTAAGTTATTGTGAGTTTATCGGTAGTTATGTTGTTGAGCTTGAGATCGGACCGATATGTCTGAGCCCAACCCAATGTCAGGTCGGTCAGGTTGAACCTGCCCAACTTTCAGCCCTACACCATAATGTTTATTTGCAATCCAATTTGTTGATAAGGTCACACAACCTGGATGAAAGAAAATAACAAATATCAGTTAAACTTTTGTGGCCCACAGTAAGCTTTTAATGGTCAATCACCACTGTATTCCCTGTGGTGTGGTCTACCTAAGATTTTGATCTGTTTCATGTTTGAGAGATGCCTGAAATGATCTGGCAAAACAGATGAACGGCGTGGATATAAAATACACACATCAAGATGGGCCCCATAGTGGGCCGCACCATGTTGGATGGGGCTGGGGCGCACCTAATTCGCTCCCGTAATTTATATGCCTGTCCCTGATTGGCTAGATTCCTATGTTAGTTTTGCACCATTCATGGTACACATGGCTTGGTTGTAGTTCACTCCACACGGTACAAATATCTGATAGCTTTTGGACGGAGCATAACTCCTATATTGAACTGAGATTTTCCCTTTAAATTTGGACCACCCGCTATTTTGCTTACATAGCTATTAATTGGATGGTCACGATTTCTCGTTCACCACCACTTTTTAAATGTGCATAACTAACATGGGAGCCGATACCTGGCCAAGAGAGATAAATTGTTGCCCACCAATCACACCAACCAAATCCTAATTCTAGGTCTCATCTTGGATGGACCAAGTGTAAGAATTCTATAAGGTGGCTTAATTGATCAACAGTCTACATCTACCTAAGGTTATAATTATTGTGATTGGGCATACGGGTGGACCTCACTAAAGTAGTAATTAGTTTAAATTTATGTTAGGGGTGGTGCCTGGTGCATTTAGACTGTGTAACACAGTGTTCCAGTGGACTGAGAAACCTAAAACGTCTTAAGCGTTTTGAGGAGTTTTGATAAGCTATGAACTTCTCTCTCCTATACTTATTTAAATGGAGTTGGGTCTCCAAACCTACACATGTTGAAGCTTTTCTTCACATCCCATGCTTCTTTAAAGGTGTAAGGTTCGGAAGATACCGACGGTCCATTTTTGAATGATTTTCCAATCAGGTACTGTAGACACCCCACTCAAGGCCCACAAGCTGATTAAGTTGGACGAGTCGACACCACTAAATCTTAACCTTAAAAGTAAACCTAATCTAAAACCCTAACTCAACCAAACCTAGTCAAAACCTAGCTAAACTCAACATAGTCCAACCTAGTCAACCCACAGTGTCAGCTCACTTAGTCAACCTGCCCAGTCAACTCGCCTAATCAAATCAAGTCGTAAACTAACCTTTATCCAAGCCATCTACCTAAAGCCTATTCAAAATTTGACATACCAACAATCAAGCACTAAAGGAAGCAGAACCTTCACACATGTATGGAAGCTCACATGCCAAAGCAGGGAGCTTCATATGGCTCTAGTGGCACCCAGGGTGCTGCCAGCCATGTGGTAGCTCTCTCACCTTGGTACGGAGAGCCAACACATGTGGATTCTCTCTTTTGAAAAGCACAATCATGTGGGAGAACAAAAAAGACTCTGGTGCCCCTCCCTTGCAAAAGATTATAATCCATGCCATCCAATCTAATAATTGAAATCTTGCCATGTGACGATTTCAAATCTAGGGCATCCAAATCATTTTCAACCATACACTTGTCAAGAGTTACAGAAAAATTAGGCCATTATCATTTCAACACACCTTCTCACCCTAGAAAATCTAAACTTTCTCTACTCAAGGAGAAATCCCCTTAACCTTAACCATTCCATCCCTCCACCAAGGAGAGGAGAGCAGTAGGAGAGAGTTCAACCTAGTCCAGCCCATAACCTTAGCTGCCTGAGCAACCAAAGCCTCAGTCCAAGCCACTCAACCCGATCCTTGTGATACTACTGTTCATCATACCGTCCAACTTTCCTTCAACTTCATCCATCTTACACAAGCATCGTGCAATATCTATTCCCTTCTCCACCTCCTGCTTATCCAACCCATAGCATTGCATTACATAACATTGTGCACCTAATAGATTATGGGCGTATACTCTACAACATGCTGATATAATCGGATCCTGTCTATCAGAAACTCTGGTCGATTAGTTTACTCTTTGACAAGTGGAAGAATCAAAGCAGATTTATCCAGTCAAAACTACAACCTATCATAGGCATTTCATTCAACACTGCATCACACACGCATCTTTACATACGTAACCACATTACATACATATCACTCAACACCCAATCAGTTCAAACGTATGCTCTGTGGCTCACCAAGTTAATTAGATCTTGCTCATCAGAAACTTGTACTAGTTGGTTTTCACTTTGGCATGTGGGAGAGTCAAGACAGATTTATCTAGCTTAGGCTAATCCTTGTCATAGGCGCTGAATTTAACACGACATTGCACACACTTTACATTGTTGGTGCATAAGAACTAATTTTAATCTTTAATAGTTCGTGAGATCTTGTGAAGTAGAGACTGTTCATTTCTACGAGCAAAGAGGGTGTGTCACACCCCGAAATTCGAGTACAGAGTGTACACCCTCAGACCCGATTTTCGAGTCATAACTCGTACACAAAGTGCACTAACTTCATTCTATTATACAATTATTAAGAAGCAAAAGTAATATTTATTTATTTTACATTTCAACTAGGTCCATTTACAATTATTCACACAAATGATTTAAGCACCAACATCCGTCCAGTCTCATCATACATAAACATTTAATTAACATAAATTAGGCATAATTCATCAGTCAATACTGCTTACCAATGAATACTTGCTACAGACCTATAACAATTTAATTAAATAAAACCAATCAAATATTTAAAAATTTTACGAATAATACCATCTTTCATTATATATAAATCAGATCATTATAATAAAGTAAATTTTAATTAATTAATTAGGAACGGTCCAAATGCTGTCAATTCCTCTCCTGAGATATGGCCACGTCTTACGCGTGTCGTGCACTAGTTCAATTACAACTTCTTGTTCCTGCGCCAACTCATTAGCTAATTACTTATATGTACGGTTTTTCCATCAATAAAAAGGTAAGCTGACCATGCTTAGTGAAATAATCTAGCATGGTTTATGCTTATTGAAATTAAAATATAATAAAAATAATGTACAATGATATGGATGCAATGATGTATGAATGCATAAGATGAGATGATCGTCCATCTGCTTGGGTTAGAGGTCGTCAACCTACATCTACTCGTTAGGTAGGCTTCCACCTTTCGGTAGGTTTGGGCATACCCCACATCAGGTAACGCTCTACCAGGATTGACATTTCTTCCAGGGAGGGCCCCTAGAATCGACCATGCATTATGTAAATGTAATGAAAGATGAATGATATATGAATGTATTATTTTCATAACTATCATAGATACTTATCTTGATAAGTAAATTCAACTTACAATTATAATTTCATGCAATTTGACACAGATTAGCATATAATTTACCACACTATACAATATTGCAACGAAATACTCAAATCAGTATACCAATCAATCAAACCATCGCAAAAAATTTATTCTAATTTCAATGAATCATGAGACACGTTGGGTTACTCACTTGGGTCTAGTAGTGTAGAATCCACAAAATAATTGGATTGGTTTAAATTCAGAGATCCTATCAGTTACATCAACAACATTATTATTCATCTAGTTATATTACACGGTGGGGCCCACCTTTGATATACATCTTAGGTGGTTAAACCTTAAATGATCAAATAATTAAAATTATATGTTTATTAAATTTAATTATCAAAATTTAAATTTTCTTTTTAATATTTTGAAATTAAATGTCAAATGATTAATCGGGGTGGCCCACCGGATGATTAGATCATCTAGATTCTTGAGGTCTTGACATATTTTGCCTTTACACATGAAATGAATTGTGTGGATCTAACCACATATATACCGATGGCCCATTTCGACTTTCTACGCTAAGTGATACCAATCAATTGCGCAGAAATCTAAGCTTTTCTTATTAAACATTTATAGATCTAACTAGTGTGGCCCATTCGATGGTCAGATCGATCTGAAATTCAAGGCACCATTATTTTTTGGTGCTTAGGATCAAATGACCCGTTTAGATCTATCTTAACACAATTAGATTTCATCTATTAAATTTATTTCTAAAATATTACTAACCAGATCTGAAATTATAAAGCACTACTTTGTTAAAATTTTCTCTACACACCTATATAATGATCGTGTGGATGATCCTCACTATCCATTATATAAATCAGGAAGAAATTAACAACATAATAAAAAATTAAAAAGATCTAATGGTTGAAACTTACATGATCACGCCCACCTTGATCATAAGGGTTGGAATCGATCCTTAGATAATGATCGTGTGGATGATCCTCACCATCCATTATATAAATCGAGAAGAAATTAACAACATAATAATAAATTAAAAAGATCTAAAGGTTGGAACTTACATGATCAAGCCCTCTTAAAATCTTCGCTCCCTTTTTCTTTAGGGCTTCCTATCTTTTTCTCTTTTTCTTTTTTTCTTATGCAGAAACCTTCTCTTGATAAGATAGGATGAGCACATCCTCCCTTATCCTGAATTTGAAAATTTTTATGACATTTGATAATAAAAAAAATTTATTATTACTACTCTAAGAATCGATCCCTAAACACCTCTCTCAACTAAGAATATCTCTATCAATTCAATTATTGACTTGTTTTTATTTTTTATTTAAAAATAAAATATTTAAATATTTATTTTTGTTTTTTAATGCACTAAAATTTAGGGTTGTTACAGGGTGCCTAACCCCTTCTTTCTCTGTAACCGTAGTCCCTTATTCAGAATCTTTAGTCACATATTAATGAGTTATTTTTATAACATGAAATCTTCACATTCTCTATCCTAATGTTTCTACAGTGTCTAGCTGACAGTGGAATTAGGTTAATTGGCCAATGACAACTCTAGTTAAATATAACCCTTTCTATAACATTTAAACGTTAATGAGCCTCCGAGCGCGATCCACCAGGATCCACCGTCCGCACGTACATCATTTATTTAGTTTTTGATCTCCATATTCGATGCATAATATGATCCTTTACAATTTCACAATTACCGCCGACTGTGCATCGGCTAGGCAGATCAACTCAGATTGTTGAATCTGTTCTCAATCCCTTTGGGTTAGATTTATGTTACTCATATCTGAGTTGTGGGTGTGATTCTTTACCCATTACCAGCATCCATTTTTTATGGTGGCATTGACCACGATTATCACCGGGTCCGTCTCTGTAACTGAGATTGGGCATTAGGTATTTTCGAAATCCGACATCTTGTAGAGTCGGTATCCGGTAATGTGGTCGTCCATAGATCCGACTTAAGGATTAAAAAAAAATCAAATGTCCATTGTAGGTCTTTATTTTCAGTGCTGTTAGCCTCTAGATGCCGATCTTATTATATGGCTCGATTGGTGTTCCCTGTTGAAACCCTTTCATTCCTCCAAAGCTGCGAGGCCCTTTGGCCATTATAGACGGGTTTTATGAAATCCTCTTCTACTTGCCACTCTTTTACTAGAAAGCTTGCGCTGAGTTTTCAATCACACACAAAAGGGGTTTCGGCATTTGGCAATGGATTCCAAAGGCGTGCAACTATCAGGGTCTACCATTTTTCTTCCTTATCTTCGATCATTGCAAGGGATTCCTGTGGCGTGCGGCAATATTGGTTGTTGTTTTCCATTGATTTCGGTGGATAGTCGCCGAGTTTGGTGAAGACATCAACGGCCAGAGCTAAATACGGTTTTGAGAGAGAGAGCAGTGACAGTTAGTCTATTGTTAGGTTAGGGTTTCATCACCTCTCCTTTTCTTTTCAAGAGACAGACTGTCTTGGTTGCTTTTCTTTGACATGAAATGGGCCAGAGCCTTCGGTTTTTTAACTTTTCATGTGTCCAACGGGCCTAAGGTGCGGGCAATCGTTTTGGGCCCGCACCCATTTAGCAACCTGTTGTGCCCAATCAATGGGTCAACACTTAATTACATTGATCACGTTATAAGAAAATAATTCGTATCGAACAAAAACTATTATATGTTATCAGGTTTAGTGGGTTATACAAAGATCGTGTTAGCAAAAAGTTAGCATTTCACTCTATAAATAGAGGGCTATAGAGAAAACGAATGAATTGAATCTAAGTTTCACTAAGCCCAAAAATAAATTGTGTCCACATTACTTATTTAGGATCGGATACAACGTAACTTCTTCTTCACTCAAAATGATACAATTCCCGAGGACAATTTATTTACTTTTTAAAAACAGTCAGATGAATACTGGAATATTTGAACTTCCCTTCCTTCCTAAGATTTTGACCATACCACAATGCTAGTATTGTCAAAATCCCTTATCTTGACCACACTGTTCTAATCTGGTTTGATCTGCTGGAGTTTCTGATCCACTGCTCGGTGGTTGTGCAGAAGACATCCCTACTATCTACATCATTTCCATTCGACGCTATTTCAAACGCCATGCCCATTAAACAACAGAGATCTGCCTTCTCTTCTTGCTGCTATTTTCGTCTGTGATCTGGTTTTCTTTTTGGATTTTTTTATTTTTATTTTTATTTTTTCTGCAATCCGCTCCATTGCTATGTGTGGCCATTAAGATTTATTATTCCTAGGACCATCGATCAGCGATCTACTCAAGGTGCAGACCTTTATTGCCATTGCCGATCAGCGATCTCCACGTTCTGTGTTGTGGCTGTGATTAGATCATTATTGTGGTCCCTGATTAATCACCATTGTTTTTGTTGTGGCCCATCGTCTCTATCATTAGCAAATCATCTGCTTTTGTTGCCACGTGATTTCCTCTATCAACAGCCAATCATCTGCTGCTTTTACACCATTCGACATGGTCACCATCAAGTGTGGTGGGCCCATTTGGCCATCTAAATGCAAAATGGGCCACAACAAAAACAATGATCGTCTACATCGTTGAGGAGGAACCATCCACATCGTTATTGGTCACTGGATTGCCAAGAACCGTCAATTTTCATTGTGGGGTCCATCCGTTATTAGGTCCACCGTATTGTCTTTGAGCTGCTGGGACCATATCGTGAGGACCTCTTAAGACGACGTTGAAGATTTATGACCCAGATCTTCTTCAGATTGTTCAGGCCCAGTTTGTTACCCATCGTTAAGGGCTTGACTATTGCTGGCCATTCCCTATTATTGGTTTTAACGTTGATTTACCCTTGCCTAAGTTCGAGCCGAGGTGCTCACCACCTTGTTGGGCTTGGAAATTATTAGGTGATGGTGACTGTGGGGCCTACCTTTTAAGACTTTGGTCATTTTATATTTGAAGAAGTTGTCATTGTGATTGTGAGGCCCAACTACTTGTTGGACCCGCCAATTATTGTTGGGCCTAGATTGTTCCTTATGGGCTTAGATCTTGAATGTGGGCTTAAGTTATTGTGAGTTTATCGGTAGTTATGTTGTTGGGTTTCTTATTAAGCCATTATTGTTTGTGGCCTACCTCGTTACCTCATTGGCTGGATTGTTTCTTGCTATGTGATGTGTGCTCGCATCTTCTCCACCACCTCATTCGACATCGTAGTATCTTCTTCGTTTCATGCTCTCCTTGGTACAATGTGTGATGATGCTCGTTGGCCCATACTCGTTTATATAACAAAAGCTAATTCGGACTTGTGTTTGGGCTAGTAATTTTGTAATCTTGGCCTTATTTACTTCGATCGGTTGGACTTGAACTCGTTTTTATTGAACAGTTGATTCATTCTTAGTTATGCTGGATGGTTGATTTGGTTGTTTGCATGAAGTTATTAATCGTTTCATCGCTTCCACCACTCGCCCGCCTGCTCACCTCTTATTAAAGCTCGTGCTGCTCATCTTCGAGGCTTACCTTGAGTTTGAAGGGGATCTAAGAGAAGAATTTATTTTTTTAAAATTATTATTTAGATTTGATTATGTTAGACCTAGTTCAAAGCTGTGCATCATTAGGATGCTCCAACTTAAGAAGAATATTGAAAGAATTAGACCCATTGGGCCCTAAGGGCCCATACGGTTTGTATGCATGGAGAGTATTATAAAAAGAGTGTTGGGGTTAGAGTTTCAAACCTAACTCCAACCTTCCATTGCAACCTTCTCTCTTATCTTTCTCTCCCATCTCTTCTCCTTGTCTTTCATCTTCCATCGTGTCGTTCTCCATTGGCAAAGAGAACGTAATTCAAAAACTTGAAAACTCGACTCCACGCGCAATTGGGTTAACTCGAAGATTTGAATGAGTCTTTACTCAGCTCGATATATTAATAATTAAAATATAAATTATATTGTTTGGTGGTTAAAATTAAACTTGTTGCACTTGTCCAATATTGTGGATGAAAACAGTACCATTGTCCATAAAACAGTACCATTTTCTTTCTTCCTTCATTCCCCGGCTGTTTATGATAGGCCTCGTCCAGGTCCTTTTTTCCTGGGCAAGCCCGAATGTATCTTTCTTGTACATTTTGCTCTTCATGAATGAAGGATATCAATTTTATTTATTTTTTTTATTATTTAAAAAAAAAAAAAAATTGCTTGGAGTGGTGGTAGCTGGCTTGTGCCCTTTATAATTGTTATGGGGTTTGAGTTCAAACATTAGCACTTTTGTACTGAACCTTGAGAGAGTGACTTGGCTGCGTGATGAACCGCATTGAAAAAAAAGTGGTTGGAGTGGTGGTAGCTGGCTTGTGCCCTTTATAATTGTTATGCGTTTGAGTTCAAACATTTGCACTTTTGTGAGTGACTTGGCTGCATGATGAACCGCATTGAGTCGACCAAGTTTATGAGCCGACTTGTTGAGACTCAATCAAGTCCAGCTCGCAGCACATGAAAAACATAGCACGTCCATGGCTGTCCATCTGTTTGCCAGCTGGCATCCATACAACCGTTGAACGTATTGCCACCCCCACCCACCCTCTCTCTCAACTGCCATAGGGTCATGCTGCAAGCGTAAATCCAACAAAGAGATCCCACCTCTCCTCATTCGCTGATCAAGTAGGCTACACATGCACAAAGAAATAGACACAACGGTAATTTTTTTTTTTTTTTTTTTTTTTTTTTTTAAAAAATCCAAATTATGGGCCCCACTTTACATGGATATAAACTAACATAAATTGGTGAAATGATATTTAAATTGTTAAGTTGGTGAACACCGATATACAATGGTTTGTGTATTTTATTTCAATTTTAAAATAACAGATAATTTTCCCAAATAGAATTCAATTTTTTTTTTTTTTTTTTTTTTCCATATTATCAAATGCAATTATCAGATTAGGTTAAACAATTGATAAAAAACTAAACTATTACTGAACTATTATTTTAGTTTTGGTCTCTTTTTTTTTTTTCCTAATGCTATCCAAAAGTTTTGTTATATAGAAACAGTCCCTAAAGTCCCATTTAGCATTTCCAAAATGAGTGCTTCTAAGGAAAAATAATTCAAGTTTTAATAAAGTCTAGTGTAATAGTTGTGGATAGATATTATATTTAAAATCCTTCCTAGATCTATTTTAATTACCATATACATGGAAGGATTTTAAATACAATATTTATCTACTACTATCACAAAAAGGGAAATTATGAATCTTTGGGTTTTATTGGATGATACACAAGCACTTGGAAATTAAAATTAAATCATCTAAATTATTGGTGGTTCCAATTTTAACTTACCATGACCCCAAAAATTATGCTTATTTGATCATTTGTCTATCAGAATTGTAATAGTGTAGGGCAGGCAATGGGTCAAGTTCGAGTGGAGTCTAGGTGCAACCCAAAAATTCTTGTCGACTCAGTTCTCACTGGATCTGGGTATAGATATATATGAGATACCAAACCCGAAACTGACGTGGGTTTTGAGTAACCATCAGTTAAAGGTGACGTCCGAGCCACCAAAATGTGATGCTTGATATATGGGTAGGCCCATAGAACAGTAAGTGTTGAAGCAACATGTATTAATCATCATTTGCTTGATTATATGCACAGTGCGGATCCTGGCCTAACTAGCTAGGTTTCAATCAAGAAATCACAATGGTTTTTCTCAATTATCTTATGGATCACACTAAAAAGACCCACAGACTAGTCTCTTACTGAAAGACTAATCACTATCTTTTCTTTATAAAAAAAATTAGTGTGTTTTAACTTTTTAAGTAAAATGTTGATTTTACGTGATGGTTGATTGATAATCCAACCGTGAATCATGAAGTTGTAGTGGGTGGGTTCACTTTAAGATTTGGGCCCACCTTTTGGTACGATGACAGAGAGTTTATTTTTATCATAGTAATACATTCTTGTACTTAAACTTGGGCTCCTAAGCAAGGTATTCTGTAATGGTAACGGTCGCTGTAATGGCCACCACCGTTATCTGTGTTATAGTCTCTCTCTCTCTCTCTCTCTCTCTCTCTCTCTCTCTCTCTCTCTCTCTCTCTCTCTCTCTCTCTCTCTTAAATTAAAAAATTCTAAAAAACTCTGTTAACCTTCTAATGAACCATTACAGTCTTTACTAGAGACAACGAGCCGTTACAAGAACTGTAATAGCCTTATGAGTAATTTTTTCTTAGCTTTTATGATCCTGTAAGGTGTAACGGTTGCATTTATGCCATGTAATGGCCATTATGACACACCATGCTCCTAAGAGAGCAAAGGAGGAACTCTATATATCACATGGCCAGTGCAAATCTGCAGATCTATTGTTGTTACAATGGCGATGGTGTTGCTGCTTCTGCTCTTTCTTGCCTTCCTCACTCCCTAGGGCTGCTTTTCAATCCAGCTGCAACAGTGAATAGTTCATAGGTTCCACTGTCTGGTCCTAGTTATCCATAACTGGTATAGTGGAGGTGTGAACCTTATATACTAAATTCCATATCTAAATATGGAAGAACCTTAAAGGGCGTAGCCAAGGGAGGGTTCCTGATCAATGTCCAGACTCTCACTCTAGAGGTTATCTTCCTAGTGGATTGGTGGCTCTTAATTTGTACATTAGATTGAATGTATTTCTTGAATCATTTCTAACCAAGCAGGCTTGACACCAAAATCACGACCGCATTGATCAGTGATCAACATTGCCCAAGGGTTGCTGAGGATTGGGTCAGTTTCTATTCCTCATTGATGCATTGGCCCTTATAACAATCAAGTCTCAACCATCTGGGATAACCAATGGGATGGACAATATTCATCCATGGTAGTGTCCACCAACAAACATCTCGGATTACTAGAAAAAAGCAGACATGTGGGCCCCATCAAGCAACGCAGGCTGTGATGATCTTAATAACCATTTTTTAAAAGTTAATGCTTAATGAGTTACAAACACTATAACCATGCTCCTCAACTCTCTAACAACAATTTTCATTTGATGATGCTTCCCAATGTTAGGTACTGAAAATCATCTGTCCAGGAACTAAGATCCCTTTCGGATCGAATTTCTGTTTCCGCTCTGAGAAGTCGTCCCATTTCGGACCGAAATGCTTCTTCCACTCATCGCTGCTTTCATAATGAGGGAGATACTGCTTAATTTTGATACCGGCATCATCGCAGAATCTCAATATTTCTCTGTTCTGGTCTTCTAATGACTCCCAGTTGTTCTTCATCGCAGATCGCAGCAGCCCTACTGTGTAGAAAATGTCTTCATCTGGTGTAACAGCAGACATCTTCTCATCCCACCTGTATTGAATGTTTCCTTTTAATATTAGAATTTTATACCATTTGCTGATGAATGGCCCACACATGCTATGTGGCACATGTATGCTCCATTGTTTTGATTCCCCACAGCAATAGATCAGGCTGGTCCAATCATTAGGTGGGCCAGATTGGTCCATTGAGAATTCTTTGATGGTCCACTGGTTTATTGAACCAGAAATCAGGATGGTCCATATATCAAGTGGCCCACACATTAGTAACAGCTAGATCTTTTAGCATAGTACACAGATGGCGTGACCCTTCCATGGATGTTCTGGGTCCCACACAAATGTTACTTAGCCATGCTTGGCATGTTGGTTATTACTGAAATTCATGTTCTTACTTGTTTTTATTCGTGGGGTAGACTAGAATCGGCCCGGTGGACGCATTCTGCTTGAGAATTCCATTGAAAACACCAGCATCGAAGTCCAGGATTCTTGATTTGGGCACGAAGAGATTCAACCATGGATGGGGAACATCCCAAAGGCCTTTCGACCGCAGTGTCAGCTCTCCTTGGTGAACTCTATCAAGGAAATCAATGTATGAGACGTCATTCTCAAAGGCGAATCCAGGGATGAAGTTGAGTCCTTTCAGCAGCAAATCCACATCCTAAAACATCATGATCGAATCGTTACTAGCTGTGACCAAAACATGGTTCAGATCTACTTAAACGCATATTCTATGTTTTCTGTGAGAAATGATAGTTGGGTGGATCTTGTATCCTAATTAATTATGGAATGTGTACTGATCAGATGGTCCTAATTGTCTGTTTGGTGGCCATCAAATGAAGGGCTGCGCCACTTTAAAAAAATGGTGCTGGATTTCACCAACAATATACTGATGGCCTGTTTGGACCTCAGGAATAGGTGGTATAGACTTGCATTCGGTGGCATGCAAATTCCATTTGGAAAGGATAATATGGATTGAATTAATCAACATGGAGTTGCCAAGCATGGCTAATCAAATGTTACTTAGCCATGCTTGGCATGTTGGTTATCATATCATCCAGTCCCAAGTGACATGGAGTTGCATGTGTGGGCCCATATTTTAGTATGTGTTTTATCTACACTGTTCATTCATATGCATCCTTTATAAATGACATGGAATTACGTGTGCACGTAGGTTTGGATGTGAAATCTAGTCCATTGATTACAATTCCATGGTCCACTAAAACGAAACATTTATTTCACTCGATAACCTTTTAAAATAATAATAATAATAATAAATTTAAAGGAAGAATATAATTACAAGATAACATAATTAAAGGGTCAGTTTGGGCTTTGGGCGGTGGGATTAGAAGGTATTACGTGGGATGGGATTTAAAAAACATAATTATTACCCATGCAGAGATTGTCCCCTGTTGTCATGGGATAAAATTAATGTATGCTTTGTTGATAATATGGTGGTACATTGAATGGATATACCCACCATCATTTAAAATTACTGAGAATAACACACATGTGTTATATCTAAACTGTTCATTTGTTTTGTAACCACATTTTATGGCATAGGCCTAAAAATGAGGTAGATCCAAAACTTATGTAGCCCCAAAGAAATTTTTAACGGTAAGTATTCAATCCCTGTTGCTTTCTATGGTGGGGTCTAGTTGAGCTTTAGATTTACCTAATTTTTTGGCACATGCTCTAAAATAATCTTGATAAATGGGTGGACAGTGTGGATATAGCCTACACATCATGGTGGGACCTTCACAACTTCCCAAACATTGAGTGAAATTGGCACCGACCAATGCAATTCCATTTAATGTAATTCCAAGCTTTTCCATTCTTACCAAACATGGAGTGGAATTGGCACAGGACCAGATGAATCCCATCCCACCTAATCCCTTCTAATCCCACTACCCAAACTGTCCTGTTTGGTTAGGCAGATCCCACGGAATTAGGAGGGATGGGATCAGCAATATCCTGGGATAGGCATGACGAGCCAAACAAATCCGGTGAATTTGTCTCGGGATATGAGCAATTCCATGGATCTTAAGACAATCCATTGACATTATCATCATTACCTTAAAATTGATCCTATCCCTTGGTTGGATGGATTGGAAGGTAAAATCTTGGGATATGCACCGTATGCCAAACAGACCTAGTGAACTTGTCCCAGGATATAAGCAATCCCATGGATCTTAAGACAATCCACTGACACCATCATCATTACTTTAAAATTGATCCCATCCCTCGTAATACCATGGGATCTGCCCGGCCAAAAACAACCAGGTGGATTGGAAGGGATTGAATGGTATTAGGGTGGATGGCATGGATTTCAAGGTAACAATGGTTTTGTCAGTTGATTGTCTTAAGATCCATGGGATTGCTATATCTCGGGATTGCTATATCAAGTTTGTTTGGCACACCCGGCCAATCTCGGGATTAAACCTTCCCATCCCTTTCAATCCCTCAAACATAACACATCCAGGTAAATTTAAACGGATTAGGGTGGATTGGATGAGATTTAAAGGTAATGATGGTGTTGTAGTGGATTGTCTTAAGATCCATGGGATTGATATATCCCGAGATCAGATCACCCACTCTGTTTGGCACGCCTGCGCCCGGCCAAACGGGCCCTAAGTATTTCCTGACATGTAATCAATCATTGTGAAATAACAGCATTAATTTCATGTGTACCATTTAATCCCGCTTCCCAACTGCACTTTAGATTTTCGCAACAAAAAAGCTCTTGGCACCTTATCTTTTCCTTTCCCACGTGTATGGCACGTGCCATACCTATTGGTAAGTCATAAAGCCTTGTCCCAGCTATTTGGTTCCAGCCATAAATTAAATGGTAAAATGCTCCCAAATCACATGGCCAAGATCTTCCAATCAATATGATTTAGATTTTCCATGCTAAATGGACCCCACGATAATTGTTGGCTTTCATGTATTCCACGTGTGAATGAACTGGAGAGAGAGATGTGGGTATACCTGACAAACACCAGATCGAGTGACGTTATCGTAGTACTTGGCCACTTCTAAACTATAAATCATGGGATGTTGGGTAGCTAGGGAACATATTCTCCCGTGGTCCCTCACAGAGAAAAAAGATGACCTCCAGTTATTAATAAGACTTTCATCACCGATAAGAGATCCTTCCACGTAATCGAATCCCTCTTTCCCATCCTGACCGTCCATCGATATCAAGTACTCCTGGTCCCTTGTAAAAGTCTTTACATCGCCGTACAGCAATCGAATCCACCTCACCTGCCCAATCCAGTTTTTACTGTTAGGATAATTACTACTTGCAGGAACCCAAACACAAGCTCCCCACACATCTGAGCCGTTCATCACGGGACCACACATGCAGAAAGAGTGGACGGTTGGACACAATAGCTAACAGTCTACATCCAAAGTATACATGCGTCCCGCTTGATGAGCGGCCAGATCCTTTGAAGGTTGGGGCACTTTTTGTGTGGCCCACCTGGTGAAAGGTGAGGATCTTGTAAAAAAAAAAAACGTTACATCATACCCTTGATGGTGCTGGGCCCAGTGCAATTCTAGCTCGAGTGATGATTCCAAACTGGCCAAGTCCTCCCAAAACCCCATAAAACAAATCCGAGTTAACGCGTTTGGAGCATGTTACAATCTCCCCTGTCCCTGCGACAATACGTGCGTGCATGCTTTAGTTTGCTAAAACCATAGACCTTTGATAACCCCACACACGTGTAGCAGCCAGCACATCTGCATGCCACAAGTGTGGTATACGCATGTGATATCTAAGCCGCCCATAAGGTGGGCTCCACCGTGTGGATGGTCTGGTAAATCGGACAGGTCCCGTCATCAGGTGAGTCACAGTTAAAAAACAAATGAACATAAGAGGGGTCACCATGTTGTATGCGTAAAGTCCACTCCATCCATCATATGCTATCCTGGATACTAGACCCTGTGGCCCAAAAATAAGCCAGATTCAAGACTCAGATGGGCCACACCACAGGAAACCATGGAGATGGGATGTCAACCATAGGTTTGTGTGTGGGGCCAACATTTTGTACATCTTCGGGCCACACCAAGGTGGATGTAGCCTACCTGAATTTTCTATCGGAATATTCAGTAAACATAATACTTCTCATATGATGGACGGAGTGGATTTTACATATAAAACACTATAGCCCCACAGCGCTTGGGTGAGTTGCCGTAGACTATTCCTGTCCGAACAAATCTTGAACAAGTTGTTCTGAGCCGTCCACCTATTTCTAACACTTGGTCACACCAGATGAGTGGACCAGTGCATTAACAGAGCAGGACCCACCTGATGGACGGATCACTGGCACACGTGCAAGCAAAATTGACAAGCTTGTTAGTAGCTGGTTGAGAAGATATAAGAAAAAGAATACCAGTAACTACATCCATTTCATAAACGTTGTTAATCTGTGGGCCATGTCGGAATGCCTGGCCACTGATCCCAGCGTTAGATAAGGTGCCACCGACAGTGAGATACAAGTAATCGGTCCACGAAAGTGGTGCAAGCCCATGTTTGAGGGTTGCATGCAAAACATCGATCCACAGCTGTTCGGCTCCGACATCGGCGTAGTAATATGTAGGATTGGATGATACATTGATACGGACATCTTTTTCATTGTGGTTCAAGGATCTCATGTGTATGATGACGCCGTTGTGGGAGAGTGACTGGGCATGAATGGAGTGGCCGTGGCCCCTCGCTGTTATAGAGAAAGGGTGACGAGAAGAGTATGAAGATTTTATGAGAGTGGAGATGTCGTGGTGTGAGGATGGATAGAGAACAGCGGCTGGGAGTGATTGGTTAAGGTTGCCAAAATCGGTGGATGCGAGGGTGGTGGCCTGTTGGTCGACTCGAAGCCTGGTGGCGAGGTCTAGGCTGAGTAGCTCAGGTGGTAAGTGGCTAGTCCATGGCCTTTGCTTTCCTATTATGGAAATTAACCGGCTTATGACGAATAATACGATGATGAAAGACGAAATATAGTTGCTTCTAGGCATTGTTGTTATTGGTGGTGGTGGTGGTGGTGTGGATGAGAGAGAGAGAGAGAGAGAGAGAGAGAGGTGCAAGTGTGTAGGAGGGAGGTTTAAGTGAGTGTCAGAGAGATATGGTTATTGATGGTTGAGAGAGAGGAAGAGGTGTAACCGGAAAGAGGTGGAGAGAGAGGGGGCCGGTTAGAGAGAGTAAGAGGTGTGTAAGAAAGAGGTAGAGAGAGAGAGAGAGAGCTATATTGAGGAGAGGAGAGAGTTGGGATGGTGTGAGAAGAGACGTAGGAAGGGATATATATACATACAATAGGGTTGCATGAAAACGAGGAAGAGATCTTGTGTGCAGTGAGGAAATCCGGTGTCTGTTTCGCAAAGAGTCGTCAGCGGGCCTAACATGTCCCTCTTTTCAAAGATACGAAGGACGACTCTTCTGATTCTATCCTTCTTTTATGTTGTATGCGCCGCACCTCTTACGTGCGCCTCACCTTTCCTTCCCACCACTGTAACCCACGGGATCGCATTTCCTCGAGGCCACCGATCTCATCCGTCCATTCCAAAACCAGCTGGAACATTTCAAGATACTCCCAAAAGTCTACGTCAAGATCCTGCCTTCTCTTTTCCTGCTCAATCCAACTGAGGTGACACAGCTTCTTCGATGTTTGGTATTGAGATCCGTTTGATATTTTCAGATTCGGTCATGAATTTGTGTCTCTTTTAAACAACTTTGAAATCATTAACTTGATATGCTTACGGGGCATATTTGGATTGTAATGAGAGTCTGCTAACTTGCAGGACCACTCTAAAGTATAGTCTCTGGTGCGTTCACCTCACATGTGGTCCCACTCTCATCGATCATTACGGTTCATTTGTTGGGTCTCACTTTTAATGAGCACACGGTGCATGAAGAAACGTCTCTCTCTCTCTCTCTCTCTCTCTCTCTCTCTCTCTCTCTCTCTCTCTCTCTCTCCCACTGAGTGATTGGTGGGCCATGCTGAAGCTGCAAAGAGATTGTTAAAAATATTGAGAAGACAAATGGTTCACATGTGAATCAAAATGACATTAATTAGACAGATGGAATTGCCAAATTGATGGGTTTTACTTATGGACAGAGAACTGATTACCTACAGCTACTTGAATGGCAAGAGTAATAAGTACAGTTTTTTCAAAAAGAAAATTCTGAATTTCTTTTATTCCTTATTTTATGTGACTCTTTATTTCATGGCTCTTTCCAAGCAAGCCCACTTCAGGTGACCATCCGGGGCTACGAGAAGTTCCTGCCGCTGGAATCTACGCGGGGTGACATGGTTACATTTGAGAGAAATCCATCTAAAAAATTAGGCAGATCCGAAACTCAAGTAACCCACGTGATAGAAAAAGCGGAGATTGAATACTTACTGTTGTAACACTCATGAGCTACAAAGGTTTTGGATGAAGCTAATGTTTTTATGTTTTCCATTCATTTCAATGGGAATTTTGATCATACTAGTCTTGTGGTATGTTCAAAATCTTGAAAAGGAAGGGAAGTTTAAAATTTTTTGAGGATAGCCCGTTGGCAGGTTTTTAAAAGTTTTTAAAATCAAATTATACCTGTTCTTGGATCTACAATTGTATGGAATATTTTAAATGAAGAAGAAGTTACGTAGTATCTAATTCTGAGAAAGTGATGTGTACGGGATATGTTATGGGCATATTGGAACCTATATTCAACCCAATCATTTTCTTTATAACCCTCTATTTATATGGAAAGATGCTCACTTAAGCCTGATAACGTATAACGGTGTCTGTTCGATATGAACTATTTTTTGGTGATGTGGTCCATGTGACTGGTGAATGTTGATCATGCGTTCAACCATGTCCTTTCAAGAAATTTCGAATAATAGATAGATCGACTTCCACACGTATGCGACAATGGATCTCATAGATGGTGTGCAAACACCCTTAGAAGTTTTCTTGTGGTGTAGTCCATTTAAAAAAATTTTAATTGTAAGAGTTCAATCACCATTGTTACTTGTGATGTAGTCCATTTAAGCCTTTGGTCTACCTCCTTTTGGGGCTCATGCTCTAAATTATTTTGTTAAGATATATAGATGGCATGAATAAATTATATGCATCACAATAGCTTACAACAACCAATAACAGTGGCTGATGGCCATTCAATGCTAACTATTTTCTTGTGGAGGGATCCACCTTATCTATGGATGTAACTCATTTTTTAACCATAGAAAGCAATGGGATTGAAAACCTATTATTGTGAAAACTTCTTGGGGGCCATAAAAAATTTTAATGTAACTTATTCTTTGGCCTATGACATTAAATTAAATTCTTAATCCAATGAATAAAATATATCTTTGACATATATCCCATGGTGGACCTCAAAATCCTTAATGCATGATAATCTCAACCCTTAACATATACTGGATAGTGGGCCTCATAGACGACATCCATGTAGTGTTAAGGGTCAGGGTCGAGGTTGTCATGTGTTAAGGATTGAGGTTATCATGCCTCAAGGGTCGAGGTTATCAAGGTCGAGGTTGTCATGTATTAAGAGTTGAGGTTATCATGTGTTCAAGGTTGATGTTATCATGCATTAAGCATCCATGTTATCAAGATCGAGATTGTCATGTCTTAAGGATCGAATTATCGTATGTTCAAGGTTGAGGTTATCATGCATTAAGGTTTGAAGTTGTCATGTGTTAAGGGTCGAGGTTATTATGTGTTAACCTTAACCTTTAACACATGACAACCATGATCCAAGCCACACATGATAACATAAACCCTTAAGACATGATAACCTAGACCCTTAACATATGACAACCATGACCCAAACTTTTAACATATGATAACATGATAACTGCCATGTGTTAAGGGTCTATGTTATCAAGATCGAGATTGTCATGTGTTAAGGGTCAAAATTATCATATGTTCAGGGTCGAGGTTATTATGCATTAAGGGTTGAGGTTGTCATGTGTAAAGGATCGAGGTTAACACATAACCTCGACCTTTATCACATGATAACTATGATCCAAGCCCTTAAAACATGATAACATAAACTCTTAATACATGACAACCACGACCTTGAGCATTTGACAATCATGATCCAAACCCTTAACACATGATAACTTAAACCCTTAACACATGACAACCTAAACACTTAACACGAACAATTCAGACCCTTAACACATGATAACTGTTTCAACCAAGGCAATATATTATAAAATTCAAATTATATCTTCTTCATTGTCTTCCACACAACCACAATTTTTTTTTCAAAACAAGTATCATATATATATATATATATATCATCTCAAAAAACTGTACAACTTGATTGGCGAGAGACCCCTTAAAGGTCACAACCATAACCATTCTTATCTGCCTTAAATCTCTTTCGATAATCATTTCTTCTTACGATAACAATCATGACCATCCCTCTCTATCCACAACCAAAAGTGGCTTCCATATCTAAGAAAATAGTATTTTATAAAAATAAAAAATAAAAATTCATTTAACATATTTAAAAAGAAAAAGAAGCCTCAAGAAAACAATAAAGAAAAAAGAAAAAGAAGCTATATATAAGCATTGGATTCTAAAACAAGAGCATTTTTGTCCACTAATTCTCTAAAAAATGATTAAAACGTCAACCAAAAAATATATTTGAGAAGTAAGACTTTTCAGGCCAAAATCCCGGAACCATAAACCATTACAGCTAACTATATTACAGTTGAGAATTTAAAAGTTTTAGCTGCAGGCATTTCACTCAGTTTTTATTATCATGTGACCCGAACTTGCCTAATTTTTTGGTTCATGTCTTAAGATGAGCTGGAAAAATGGATGGACAATTTAGATTTCTCACAAGTATCATAGTAGGCCCACCAAGCTTTCAACCATAGTAGCTTCCTGCAGTCAGCTGTTCGCAGGCAATTCACGTCCAATCCATCCGTAAGAGAGAGATGGCCAGATGAACCGTTTAGATCTTTGGGGGCTGGGCTGCATGTGTGGTAGACATGCGGACTACCGTTTGAGGTGTCCCAGTAGTTTGTACGCGATCTTCTACATTTCATTAAAGAAAATCAAGGAAGATCCTCCCTTTTGTTTTGTTGATAAACCTTAGCGAACGGAGGTTATCGATTAGAAGAAATTGTATACGATGCTCAGCTGAGGATATGCACAGTATCCTCAGTCATTGTGTTTGTACAAATGGACCCCTGCCTCGCTATCCGGACCATTCATCTAATGGCCGGAAATATTATATCCCGGATTGAGTATTGTTCCTCTTGAATTTAGACCATCGGTTAGTTTTCTTCTTAACAAGTCCCTTTGGAGGCCACCAATCTTAGGTTTAGGAGAATATTTCATTAGAAATATTTCATTAGTATACTATCAATGATGGGTCCCATCATATCAACGGTCTGGATGATGGGTCCATGGCCCCACTTTTATAAGACTATGGCTCAAGGAAAATTTATGTTTTAGTGTTGTGGGGCCTACAAACGATGTCCCTGTCAAATCAAAACTGTGCATATGATGCATCTCCTCATGGGAACTTTACATACCAGAAATCGTCCAGTAAAAAACAACTCAGGCAGGACACACCACAGGGATCGATGAAAAATCAAGACAAAGCCACATATTTACTTGATTTGGCCAACTTAAAATTTTCGAATGGGTTGGAGATTCATCGAGCCCTTCATCCAGATGATTTGGGACGCACCTGATGACTGGGTTAGATGACATACAGGTAACATGGTGGACTCCACATTCCATCTGGAAATTTCTACGGTCCCCTGTCGTTCCCTTTAGTGTGGTCCACCAGAGTTATGGGTCAACCTTGATTTTTTTTTATCTAAGCCTATATTAGGGTCCTCATCTAATGGACGGATTTGATGGTAATCATACCTCACAATGGGCCCCACACATCTCAAACGTATGGTAATTACCGCGGGTACGACTGCGCATCTGATCACATGATATTGCATGCAAGAACAAAATGTAAAAAATAAAAATAAAAAAATACGAGGAGGACCACTCTAGCATCCTACTCATAGGCAAAACGATTGTGTTTGATATGATCGACTCCATGGCTGTTGCGCACCAACATCGTGGTGGCCCACATCTCAGCCATTGGTTTCTAGGCTTCTAGCTCGGTGCTCAACTTAATTGCAACCTACACGTGCAGTAGACATCCGGTATATGCGCTATCCACCACCGTCCAATCAATTGCAGGCTCATTGATTGGTAGGACCCAGCTAGATGGGCGGTCTGAATCCAACATTTCCCTCTTGCCGCGTGTAAATTATTGGGCGATAATAAATGCTATCTCTTGATCCGGAGCGTCGGTTTGGTTAGGCCAATGAGAGAGATGAGAGCCATCAGAAAACAAACACCATCATTTGGGAAAGATGCCATTGCTTCTCTTTACGAGGAAAACCCCACAAAATGTCAAAGAAAACCATAAAATCTACGTCCCATCCATTTAGCTGTTGAAAGGTTATTTACCACATCATTTTCCTAGAAGTCTCTTACAAGTATGTTCCGCGTGGCACGTGAGGCAGCTGATTCACACCGTCCGTCTATCCACCTGGATGGCCCACACTTGAGAAACACGTAGATTCCATGATGATACCCATCAGATTACCTTGTTTAACTTCTACTACCATAAGCGACCATTTGAAGGCTACCACCCATGTGATCGATCCATGGGTTTGTCTAATGGTTGTGTTTTTAGATCGTGGGGCATCATCAGTGAGTGGGACTCACTAGATGGACGGTGTGGATCGACCACCCACTAGTCAGATGTGAGGTATTGCAAAGATCAATTTGCATCATGTGGGGTGTAGAATAATCGTGCCATTCTCAGAGAGAGAGAGAGATGTGGGGGGTGTAGAATAATCGTGCCATTCTGAGAGAGAGAGAGATGTGGGGTGTAGAATAACCGTGCCATTCTCAGAGAGAGAGAGAGAGAGAGAGAGAGAGAGAGACGTAACTTTTGTTACGTGAGAGGGCAGAAGTACTGTTCAAAGGTCCCCGACACCCGTGCATAGAGGCATGGGAAGGAGGACTAATGAAGATACGGGAGATCTTGTGAGGATCTGGGCCCACAGCCATCACGTGGTCAAGGTAAATTCCCGCAGTTTCCTTGCATTTCACGGGGCTGCCGTTTTTCATACTCTTCATACTTACTCCCTAATACGTGTCCTGCCAGCTCACCGTAAATCGTGTCCCTCCCTCATCCCTAGATTTTCCACAGAGATTATATGCACCAGTGGACCTCTCATCATGGATGGGCCACCATAAAGAAGTAGAAAACAAAGATTAGATAGTCCCAGTCATATGATTAGTGGCTTAAAATTGAAAATAGCTTCCATTTTAACTGTCCATTTTTAAGACAGGAATCACGGCTAGGATCATACACTGGTGTGAATGTAAATGATGGCCCATTAAGTGAGGGACCATTGGCTTACATTTACGAAACTGTGCACGGGCCATGCATGCTATGGACATCTCGCGATGCACCGATTGACGTCGAACTGCGAGACAACTCCTTTTCTCTTCTAGATATGCATACGTGCATGAAAAAGAACTGACCATCAGAAAATCCAATGGCCTCCGTGTGGGCGATTCTTTTGGACTTTCGCTATACTTCATGGGAGAGCCGAGTAGGTACGCCCCATCTTCACACAACACAGTGCGGTCCTGGCCATGGGTCGTCCACCTTGATGTATGTATTGTATATCCACGCCGTCCATCTGTATTGCCAGATCATTTTAGGAGAGAAGCCGAAAAATGAAGCAGATTAAAGTCTTACGTAGACCACACCAACGGAAACAATGGTGATTGAATGCCCACCATTAAAAACTTCATAGGCCCACTGTAATGCCCACCGTAATGTTTATTTTCCATCGAATCCGTTGATAAGGTACACAGCCTGGATGAAGGGAAAAAACAAATATCGGCGAAGCTTTCAATGGTCAATCACCACTGTGTTCCCTGTGGTATGGTCTACCCAAGATTTTGATCTGCTTCATGTTTGGCCACATGCCTGAAATGAGACGGCAAAGCGGATGGGCGTACGGCATGGATATAAAATACACACTTGAGGATGGACCCCACTGTTAGGGTCGCACCACGTTGGGTGAGGCCGGGGCGCACCCCACTTTTAGTTTTGCACCGTCATGACTCTTCAACGGTACACATGTCTTCGATGTAGTGCAGTCCCCACGGTACAAATACCTGATAGCTTTTGGACGGAGCATAATATATTGAACTGAGATTTTCCCTTTGAATTTGGACCACTGGCAATTTTACTTTCATAGCTATTAATTGGATGGTCAGGATTTCTCGATCAATGTGACTTCAGATACATGTGACTCACAATTTGGACGGTTTAGGCAGATGTACATCAATGCCACTTGGGAGGATGAGTCACCACCAATTTTTAAATATGTAAAACTAAAATAGGAGCCAAGACCTGCACCAGCGAAATAAATTGTGGCCCACCAATCACACCAACCAAATCCTAGGTCTCATTTTGGATGGACCAAGATCCTCAACAACCACATTGATCGGGCAAATAAACTGACCATCGAAACAGTGACCATCAATTAGACGATCCAAATTCACCAAACAAAATCGGACAGTCAAGATCATCCGATCAGTGCAATATTCGGGTTATGCTCCATCCGAATGGGACAATCGGACCATCAAATACAAGTTCCACATTCACCAAGCAAAACCAGACTATTAAGATCATCTGATAAGTGCAGCATCTTGGCAACGACAGACGCGTGCATGCACGTATACCACATGTATGGTGGATGATTTTGTTACAAACCCACTCGCAACTTGTTCTCTTGCCACCTTGTGACTCTCTCTCTCTCCTCTCCCATTGGATGTTTTTTATCCTTTTGATTCCTTTCCAATCGGTGATATTAAGAGTACAGGAGAGGATCTTCTGCTTTACATTTCAGATCCATCGATCGGATGGATTGGGGGTACTTGTGTCTACCATCTGCCCTATGACTGTCCTCCTTCCCCTCTTCTCCATTTTATTTTTTTATTTTTTATCTTTTTATTATTATTATTATTATTTTTGTTGTTTCTTCTCCGAAAAAGTCCAATTCATCCCTGACGTCATTGCTTTTGCCGCATCTGCTGTCGATCCTACTTCCAGGACTTTCTCTTTTCTTCATACGAGGATCTCCTTGCTAGTCCCTTGGCTCACCATCCTGTATGGACCTTCTCAAACAACTAATTTCTCAAAAAGCTCGAGCTTTCATAGGCTGGTATATCAATGTATATCATGGGACTTTAAACTTCAACACTCTACTTTTGAAATTCATTCCTTGGATTACTATCATATATGTGACTTGTCAAACAACTAATTTCTTAAAAAGCTTGAGTTCTCAAAGGATGGTGGGTGTATATATATATATATATATATATATATATATATATATATCTATATATTATATCTATATATATATATATTATATATTATATATCTATCTATATATATATATATAAATGATATCATGAGACTTTAACATTCTATACCCTCCCGCACGAGCGGAGTCCCCCATGGGAGAATCTATTCGTCAATTTAGTGCATCAAGTCTAGGAGGCATGGGATAGCGACGCAGTGATGAACGTGATGAGGTCGATCACCGTCTTCCTCAAGGAAAACTACTCCGAATCCACGGAGCTTCTTTGGACTCCTCACGGAGACTTCTCGAAACCACGAGAAAAGAAAACAAAAAAATAGAAATAAATTCTAATAAATTCAAATTTTAATTGATTAATGAAATAACTGACTTCACAACCTTGCTTAACCACGTTATTCTCCTAATTATTCTAAGCACTTTTCATGTTGGACACAACTCCTAAAAGCCAACGGATAAAGAGTTATAATCAAACTAAAACTTACTATTTATAGTAAAAATGGAACTAAACATGAAATTCGGCCGTCGATAGGATGGAATCTCGCAAATTTGGCGTGGGCAACCTGGCAAAGCCAGGTTGGTTGGCTAAAGTAGCTTGACCTACCCTAAAATCATATATGATACGTCGAGTAACTCATTCCGATTTACGAGATATGTCTGTTTTAAGGTTGTAACAGTCTTGATGGCTTCTGCCTTTGATCGGGCCTTCTCTGGTACATCTTGGATATGAAAGTATCCACGACCCACTCTACATCAGAAAGTCTAGTTGTGTTGACACCAGGTAAAAGTTTATAAGAAGAATAAGTAGAAGGGAGAGAGGAAAGAGAATAGAAGAGTTGCTATCTTCTTTACTATCGAGTCATTTTGCGGGTCGACTCATTGTGGGCAGACTGGTGTGTAGTTCCAGCTGGGGC